>JAWWMS010000173.1:109987712-110025709 GCA_035048045.1 Chlorospingus semifuscus
GCTGTGGCTGCCCCTGGATCCCTGGAAGTGTCCAAGGCCAGGCTGGATGGGGCTTGGAGCACCCTGGGATAGTGGAATGTGTCCCTGCCCATGAGGTTGGAACAAGATAACCTTTAAGGTCCCTTCCAAACCAAATCTTTAATCATTCACCTGTTTATTCCTAACTCAGAAATCCCACTTATCCTTAGAAGTGCTCAGCAGGAATAAATCCTCACTGGTCCATCAAAGACAACAGTTCCAAGTTATGCTCCTGGACAGCTCAGCCTTGGATTTGCAAAGCATAAGCACCCTTGCACACCCTGCTGAATTTACTTCTTGACTTTTTACTCATGAAAATGCTTGGAGAAAGGCAGAGGGGGGAAAAAAAAGAAGAAAAAAAATAGAAGGAAAAAAAAAGAGAAAACAACAGAAAAAAGAAGACTTCTGCTTTTCATAATGCCTAATCTTTTTTCCCATTGGCATCCACCAGATGTTGCTTTGGATCAGAAGATAAATATTAAAACCTAAGAAGGAACAAAGCAGACTGTTTACGAGATGGATTTTCTGATGTCTCTCAAACACTTTTAAAAAGGCAGGAGGGAAGGAGGGGGGGCTGGAGATGCTTTGATAGGCACAGGGAATGAATTCCACTACCCAGCAGAGCTCTCTAGTGGTCTAAGGCTAAACAGCTCTATTGGCATCAATGTGAGAACTGAGAATTTGTTCCTTCAGTCCATCATTTGGAACAACTCTGCAGAAGGTGGAAAACCACGAGGGGGATGTAATTTGTGGATGGACCCACTGGGTTGATGGAGAGACACAGCACTAACCTGGCAAGGAGTCCAGCAAAATGTCCGTGGGGTGGGGTGTCCCCACAGATGTAGAAGTAGGACGCAGATCCTCTCTGCTGGGAGGTGCCCACCTGGACTCGGATGTCACACTCAATGAAGGTGGCTCTGTCCTCTTGGCAGCTGGCAGAAGAATGTGTCAGACCACAGAGAACGGCCAGAGAGGCTGCAAGACAGGAGAAAAAAAAATAACCCAAAGCAGCCTAAACACCCCTGACACTGAGCACATTTTAACTACTGGGAGGTGGCATTGCAGGAGGTGTCCCTGCCCATGGAACTAAAGTTACTTTAATGTCCTTTCCAACCCAAACCATTCCATGATCCTTGGGCTCCTGATGTGCACCAAGCCTCTCTTTAGCTGCATCCTTTTTGAGGATTTTTAGGTCTCCATGCAGCTCCTTCAGCCCCCTTTGCTTTGTGTGAGCAAAATGTAACCTCCTTTGTGCCCTGCTTACCAGGATGGTCTTTGGGATCAAAGTGCTCTGTCCAGAAGGAGATGACATAAAGGATTAAATACAAGCATGGACATTTCTTCTGGGAGAGCTAGAACATGGTTTACAGTTCCGGAATGTGGCGCAAAACTTTTACCAAGGAGATATTCATTAAGACAACTTAACATATATCACAAGTTTGAAACCCAGAAACAGTTTTTGAGGAAACTTTGACACAGCTTGGAGGGCTCCTGGGGAACAGGTGGGAACTGGGATCTCCCACCTTGCTTTACAGCTGAGTATGACTTGAGATGTGGTCCAAGTCTGCCTCCATGGATGAGGTAAAAATTGTAATGGGAGCAGCTGCTTTAAGGTTTATTTAAAGAACAAGTGGTGTGAACATCTGGAAGAATTTTTTTTTCATGGACAGGGTTGTTCAGCACTGGAATGCAATGGCCTGGGAGGTGGTGGAGTCCCCATCCCTGGGAGGTGTCCAAGGAAGGTCTGGATGTGTCACTAAGTGCTCTGGGCTGGGTGACAAGGTGGGGATCAGTCACAGGTTGGACTCAAAAATCTTGGAGGTTTTTTCCCAACCTAAATGATTCAATGTGAGAGAAAAAATTAGATTTTCTTATTCTAAATCCAGACAAAAAATGCTAGGAAAAAAGTATTATGAACTGTCACTTAAGTTCAGATTCAGTTGAAATATTTGGGTTTAGAAATTTTAGACAGGAATCTTTCAAGAATTAACCATGACAGACATTAAATCCGTTTCTCTCAAAGCCCTGACTTTTGGAGAATATTCATTAATCCTGAACTAACCAAATAGTTCTAATGAACTCCTAAAAAGGTCTGTGGACAGTATAAAAGACTGCACTGTAGCATCCAAGAGTATTCCTTAAGCATCAGAAATCCAATCAATGGGAATTTATCAAGAAAGGGTTTTATCCTATTTGCTTTTGTAAGTTCCAATTTGTTCAAAAGGTGCCTTGTTTGCTGGGGAAGTGTCATTGTTAATGAATGTCTTGTCTCCTAAGCAATCCTAAAAAATGGGGGTTGAAATTGTAAAAATATGAAAGTATTCTATTTCCTGTATTAAAATATTTAGTACATTTTGCTAAAGCTTACTATTTCATATGGGGTATTTCTGAAGAGTTTATAACTCTTTAATGTTTCAGGTATTTTTGAAATATTAAAACCTATCAGTTCATCTGCTCTGAACTTCAGAGAGAGAGTTTATAATTCTCTATTTTTCTTCTCTGGATTTACAATAAGAAAAATAAATTTTGCAATATACTTAATCCTTTTCCTTCCCAAAATCCAGGGACAATTTTCTTGCTTGGCATCCAAACAGACCCAAACACAATCCCTGCCTTTTAAGACCTACATCTAAGACAAGTAACAGGCAGAGAAGCCTAAAAGAATGACAGCAAGATTTTGCTTTTGTTGTCCAAAAACTCTATCTAGTGCTACTTCAGGTATTCCATGACTACAACAAAAGCCATATGTCTTTCCTGATGTTCCAAGGGCATCTTAAGCAGCACTAAATATCTGATTTTTGACAAATAAATACCATCCAAGAGGACTAAATTCCGCAAAGATCTTGCATTTGCAACAACCTGGAGCAGAACCATTTTATTACAGGAGGGTTTTGGTTTTCTTTTGTAGTCTTGAAGAGAACATGGCAGAGTTTTCCTATGTGGAAAACCACTTGAAGTCTATTTTGGGACAAATGTTGGAAATTACTCACAGAATGTCAGGACTGTTTTCCTCAAGATTTTGCTGCTGTCAAAGAACTTGCCTGACTCGTGTAGGTCACCAGAAGGTGTTTCCTGCACAGCCCTGAGAGCTCAGCACAAGAACAGCCTGGCACTTCTGAAACAATCCCAAAATGTGGAAATTGGGCATTTCTGCTGAGCTCCAGTGCCCTCATCCCAAAGTTATCATGCCTGTAGGAACAGGAGGCCTTGTATCCTACCAATGGCTGAAATAATTTTTAACTCAAACCCGTCAAACAAAGATATTAATTTATAAAACCTAAGTTTTAGAATATGGCTACAAAGGATTGCAAAGAGATCAGAGGAAGCAAATTCCAAGTAAACCCTACTTCATCTGTACCCCGCAGAATCAAACTTAGAATTGTTTTCTCTCTCTCAGGTGGAAGGAGGGGAAAATCTCACCTCCCCACCCCACATCTCCTGTCCATCAAATGGAGATAGCACTTTTAGAGGTGATTTTCCCATTCCTTCTTTCCTTGGGGCTCTCCAAGATCCTCCTGTTTCCCTCCTCTCAGAAGTTTCAATGTCTTTATTCATTTAGGAGGAAGTCTTGGCCTTTCCCTTCCCATTCCTCCAACCATGAAACACAAATAGCCCTTGGCATTGTTGGTGCCATTATCTCCTACCAAACAGCAGCAAAAAATACCAACTGAAGATTTCAACACACTTTTGGCACGTCCTAAAAGGATATTCTCCCTGTTCTGGGACACAGTTCTTCCCCCTGCTTAATTGGTTAGTGTTCAAACCCCAGAATGAAGCTGCTTTAGGCTTTATACTCCCTATAAAGATCAAACCTGCAACCCCATTGCTGGGATGAATGCTCTCAGCTCATTACAGCTTCTCTTTTGAGATCAGACACTACGGCAGCCAAATCTCAGTGTGGTGGTGATGGCTTAGGGACTGCCTACCCCCAGCCCTGGCTTTGAGGGATACTCTGGCTTAATCCAGGATCCTGGGATGCTCAGCACAAGGGCTTTGTTCTGGGTCACTGTTTAATAACAACTGCTGGGCTTGTGATGAGGCTCAAACCTACAGGAGGCTCCAAGGGCAGCAGGGGATTGATTGAAGAACTGCCCAAGGAGTCCCAGTGCCAAAACTCACATCCCTGGTCATCCACTCCTCACAAAATGGACTGTGGAGCAGCAACATGTGCTTAGCAGGGAAGACAAAGAATTTAAAAAAAAAAAAGTTAATAAAAGAGAAAGGAGAAAGAGACCTGTTGAGGTCATCGAGTCCAACCTTTGCCTGTGAAGAATTGCTCCCTGTGAGACATTCATTTCACAGAGACAGGTTTCAGAAGTCCCAAAAGGTGGCTTTCAAGCATCTACTCCACTGCCTGATAGATCTCACTGTCAGAACATTCCTGCCATGTAATTAATATGCTTTATTTCCCCCTCTTAACTTCATTTCTGGATTTGAAAGGTAGAAGGGATCATTTGGATCCTTTGGGTTGATCTCCACAATAAACATCAGAGGCCCTGGTTTCTCCTGAGGTCCCAATTACCACAACAGCACAACAGACCCTCTTCATATCTTCTGCATCTGCTCATACAAATCCCCAAATTTCCCTGGCTCTAGTCCCCACTGTCCTGGCTCAGTGCATCTCCTTGTTAGAACCAAAACTCACTCCTCTCTCTCTTTTTGCCCCATTTAAATAGCTCAATCAAACCACATCCTTTTAAACCAGTCTCATTTCTAGCCTCTAATCTAAATCCTTCTCCCTGAACATCCACTTTTACCAGTGCAGTCTGGTTAATGGCAGGTCCAGAACCCTCCAACCAAGATCCCAAAACTGTTACATCAAAACCCAAAAGTCAGACCTGTTATTCCAAGCATACTGATGCAATCAGGAAAATCAGGCTCAGCTTTTACCTTGATGCATCACCTTATCAGTTCACCTCCTTTGAAAAATGCCTTCCTTACTTTCGCCTTAATGTAAAACATAAAATCTCAGGGATTGGCTCACTGGAATAATATTATATGGTATTTACCCTAATATCACCTTAGAGGAATAATCAGATATTTTCTCACCCATCTCAAGCTTCATGCCAGTTTTCTCATCTTTCACAGGAGCACAACTCAGTCCCACAAACATTACCCACATGTTCTGTAAATTTAACCTGAGCTGAACAGAATCTACAACTGCATTTTCACTCATGCAGTGGCAAAGAAGCAAGAACCAGCGAAGGGGACAGCTTTCATGATCATAGAATAATTTTGTTTGGAAAAGCCCTCTAATATTGAGTCCAACCATTGCCCCAGCACTGCCAAACCCACCAGTAAATCATGTCCCCAAGTGCCACATCTACATGGCTTTTGAGCCCTTCCAGGCATGGTGATCAAGCCAGTTATATCTTTACTTTTAAAGACTCATAGGTTAATTTGAGTATTTTTCTTTTGGTTTTGTTTTTCCTTGAAGGCAGTGACGTTTTCTTAATTTTATTTCATTTTGTTAATTTTTTTTAAGCTTTAAGGCTGAAAATCAAATTTTAGCTCTATTCTGAATTGATTTTTCTGCCTCTTGCAAAAGACAATAGTTTTTATAAAATAGTCTGGCTCTGCATTCCCATTCCTTGTGGTCTGGGTTGGGAATATCTCAGTAACATTCCCAGCTCTTGCCAGTGATCAAACCAAAACCTTGCTGCGACCCTGCTCAGAACCCATTCCTAAGGAAAGCCCCATGAGGAAGGCTTATGGATGGATCCTGCTGAGTCTGGCAATCCCTCATCTCTTAGAAAACTTCCTGCTCAAAGGGAAAGAAGGAAAGAAGTCACATTTCCTACCTGCAGAGCCTTGCCCTGTGGACTAGATCACATGAGAGAGCCACATGGACCATTTGGGGATGCCCACGTGGACATCTCTAATCTGGAGCAAGCCAGACACAACATGACCCAGCTCTGAGAGCCAGGGCAGCCATTGCCACCTGACATCCCACAGTGCCAGAGGAGAGAGGGGGTTCTGCTTCACAGCCCTCGGTAACAGAAGAAATGCAGCTTAAACTCTTCACATCAGCCAGTTCAGCGAGCAGACCAGCGAAAGATCAGACAAATATCCAACTGGGACCCAACACTGAGGGGCTCTGGAGCACCACAGACCTCCCTTTCCCATTCCTTCACAGTCCTGGAGTCTCTTTGCCGCCTCTCCCATGTAGATGAGGCAGTGCAAGAAAGCACTGGATGTGCCAGCACCAAGTGGCAAAATTCCCCAGGCAAACAGCACAACACAAACCATGAGGTGAGACTGGAGTTACTGCACCTAAACCACCCTAAATGTGGTGAGGGGCAGGGTTAAAACCTTAAATATATATTTTAAAAAGTGCTTAAATATTAGGCATTACGTGGAAGAGTATCTGGAAAGCATCTTGCTCTGTATACAGATTTACCCATGCCAGATGTAGATATGCACAAGCTGAATTCAAGTGTCTCAGGGAGTATAAAGAGCCTGACAAACACAGATTTGAGCAGCCTGCAGAAGGATTTTTAATTTTTTAAGACAAGAAAAAAAATAAATTTGTTAACAAATATTTAATTTAAAAATATTTTTCAACTTGACTGGTGAAACTAGCACGGCTGCAAAACCTGGGGCAGAAGAGAGAAGGTGAGGCAATGCTTCCTTTGCATTCCCTCTCCAGACACACAACCAGCGATCAGCATTCCCTTGCTGACATCTAGTGACAGGAACAAGCATCGTGGTCCTGCCTGTAAGATTGCTTTTCTCAGGATCCCTCTGCCACCAACCACGCAGGGAGTTCTGAACACAGTTTGGATCAATGTGATTAAATGTCAGTATGCTATTCTCCCTGCAAAAACCAGGGTGCCCCGTTTTGGGCTTTATTTTTTTTCCAATGCTCTAGCACTGTGTCTTTTTCTATTTAAAATAACAAGCAGTTTTGTGGACTGTACCTGGGCCTTGTTTAAAACAAAGAAAACTGAGCTCTTTATGCCCTCTTGTTGTCTCTTTTTTAGTGCTTTTCATTGAGTTTTAAAGATCCTTTTCTTTCTTCCTTACATCTTTTTTTAGTATTCCTCATGGCACATTAGTATTCCTCTAATTCCTCATTGTAACTAGAGGACCTTTAAGGTTCCTTCAGCCAAAATCTTTCTGGGATTCTATGAAAGGAACTGTTCAAAATGACAGGAGTAAATTTAGGATTTGGGAATAAGTGAGGCTGAAGAGAATACCTGGAGACCTCTTGTCCCAGCCATTGCTGAAAAAGTTAAATTTCACATTAGGATGGCTTCTTGGCAAATAAGTTATTCAACTTCTATTTTGGAGGCTGGATATTCCACACACATTTGAACAAACCCCTGTGAATTTACCCTGATGGACACTCTAACTTGCCACCTTTATTTCACATCCACAAAGAATAAGAGGTCATGAATCTCTGGTCACTGGATACTGGATGCCTGGACAGCCTCAGAACAGCAAATATATCTGCAGATCTCCAGATGTTCTCCAACTTCAGAGCTGTGAAGGGGCTGAAATGTTAAGCTTCTGAGTGTTGGAATCCCTGAATCACAGCACCATTTAGGCTGGAAAAGATCTCCAAGGTTGCAGAGTCCAAGCTTTGACTGCTCCTCACCTTGTCACCCAGACCAGAGCACTGAATCCAACATTCAGTCATTCCTTGGACACCTCCAGGGATGGGGACTCCACCAAGGAGTCAAGCACTAAGGTGAATATTCCATGTTTAGAATTTGAGGAGTGGTACATGGCTCAGAGGTGAGACTTAAAAGGCTTAAATTCTGCCTTTTGCAGATCTGAGAAGCCTAATTCTGAGCCTTCAGTAGGAAAAGGAGGGAATGTATCTAGTCCCAGAAAATGTTCATTTTGAAGAGTTAGCTCCAAAATTTAGGCAGGGTTATTTCTCTCAAAGAGAGATGTGGAGATCATAGTATCTCTCTCCAGTTAAGGAAGATGCTGTGGTCATGATGGACGATCCCATCCTCCTCTCAAGGAAGTCAAATCCTCATCTCCAGCTTCCCAAAGGTATGAACTGGCCATGGTCTGTCATTTGTTCACCCTTCCAGTCATTCACCTTTTTCCTTCTACACCTTTACCCCACTGAGGCCACTCCACCATGTAACCAAAACACAAAATGTGTGTGGCCACAGAATCAACGAATTGTTAAAGCTGGAAAAGACCTTTAAGATTATCATGTCCAACCATCATCTCACCAACACTATGTTCACCACTAAACCATGTCATCAAGTGCCACATTCATACATTTTTTAAACACTTTCAAGAATGATGGCTCCACCACTTCCTTGGGCACTGTCTTCCAAAGCTTGAAAACACTTTATGTAAAAAAAAATTTCTAATATCTAAACTGAACTTCCCTGGTGCAACTTGAGACAATTTCCTCAGAAGAAAAGGCATTTAAGGAGTTTAATTCATTAAGATGGTCATGATGGCTAAGAGGTACTTGGGCACCCAACCCTGCAGTCCATATGCATGTTTTACATGGGGAGCTTTCCCAAGGAATGACTGCTGTGAGGTAATGTTAATGTTGTGCAAGTGTGGCCACAGGGACATGCTGGATCTAATCCAACATCTGTGGTCAAGGACACAAAAACTCACTCTGACTCCATCTGTCCTCAGACTGAGTGCAAAAAGCAGAAGTCACAGATTCATGGAATCATTACGGTTGGAAAAGACCTCCAAGATCACCAAGTCCAAACTTTGTCAGTGCTATGTTAATTCCTCTCCTCTCTCCAAGGCTGCTCCTTGTTCCCCTGGCATGAGATACATCAGGACTCCCCATTTTGGGTCAAATTTTAGCGGATATTTTTATCACAATGACAGTCTCTGAGTTTTAACTGACCTGGCAGGCGTGGGGCAAGGCAGCTCAGCTCAGTCACTGTCATGTTGCCCAAGAGTTCACAGCTGGTGCCACAGATTGTGACCAAAGTCTTCCCTGGGGAAAACCCAGTTCCATGCAGGTAAACTTGTCCTCCATTCAAGCCACCTTAGAAAATAACAGAAAATGGGATTTAAGACAGAGCCTGACAGCTAGCTCTCAACAAAAGTTGTTTTTTTTAATTCATAATTTTTGCTTTCATGACAAAAAGTCATGAAAGTGCCTCACACAAAACCCTGTGGAGGAACTGCAGCAACCCTCCATGACTTACCCCAGTTGTGACGTGCAGCTGTCACTGCCAGATGAGAAGTGAACGTCAGGTTGGAGGAAGCCCATCCCCTGGGAATATCCAGGCCCAGCACAGGGTACTTGCCCACAGGGAGCAGAGGAGCTGTGCACTGCAACGTGGAGTGACTGATGGTGATGTTGCTGCAAGGAAAATCTCCAATAAACACCTGGATAATGTCCATCTCTGTGACCTGTGATACTGTCAAAGTTAAAAGGAGACCAGAGGAAACAAGTGAAAGGAAAGCTGGGGTAAATTCCTCACTGTAACTTATTGTTCCAAGGTAATAGGAGTGTCCATCTACTCTCAGACTCAGAGCCCTCGTGCCTTTCCCTGGAGGCACCGTGCACTGGATGAGCACACAGGTGATGTTGAGAATGAGGCAAGGGTGATGGTCTATGAGGACTGAAGTCATGCTCTTCCCCTTCAGAGCCAACCCAGCCAAGCTGAGCAGGCCTCCCCCGTTGGTGCTGAAATCCCGTGGGTAAAACTGGTATACCCAAGGCAGGATGGTGAGAAGGCTGGATGTCCCTCTGAAACAAGCACGGCCACTTTTCCTGCTGGCTATGGAAATGCCGTGCTCCCCTGGGGCCAGGCAGGCTGTCTGGCACGTGATGATGGTCTCGTTCCAAAAAGTCACCTTGCAAGCAGTGCTGTTATCCACGTGTACCACGGGGCTGTCCCCCTGCCATGCCAACCTCTGTCCTTTGATTGTCATGTGGGTAGATGTCCCATTGGTCCTCCAGGTCACCAGATGTACCAGGGGGGTCCAGTGCTCCTGCAGGTGGAGTGTGCAGCCCCCAAGGCACACACTGTGGACCCCATTGACAACCACAGCGACACTGAGAGCCCGAGATGCTTCAGCCAGCCACTGAGGGTGCAAAGGGTGAGGCCCTGGAAGGACAACACAGCTGATGGAGTCATCATCAGACTTCTGGATCTCACAGGAGTAATTATTCTCCAGGCTGACATGTACCAAATTCCTCCTGGATTTCAGAGCAACACCAGATATAGTGAGCAACATCCCACCACAGATGGATCCTTGTGATGGGAATATGGAGGTTATCTGTGGAGTTATGGTGAGGGCCTGCTGCCTTGCTGTCACCTGAGCATATCCCAGCTGCCTCTGGATGACCTGGATGGGGAAAGTCCCAGGTTCCAGGCTGTTGAGTGGCAAAGAGCACTGATAAGACATTGCAGACTGGTTGCCCCGTTGAAACTGAAGTTGACATTCAGTGTGTCCAAGCTTAGCCACAGATCCAGTGATGTTTATTCCCTGAATGCTCAAGAGCAGGCTGCCATCTCTGATCTCTGTTTCAACAGCAGTAATGAGGGGAGTCAAAGCTCTTTGGTAGTGGAAGGTGATGGTCCTATTTGCAAAGAGAGCTTGTTGAAATGACCCACTGCTGATGGTTACATTTACTCTGACAGAGATGTCATGTGAATCTTCATTAGACAAATTAACAGCTGGAGGAGTCAGGCACCAAAGTGTCTCTTCTTCCAGGTGAGTAACTGTACAGGTTTGATTGCCCATTGACACAGAAACCAGGGCAGGATTTTGGCTAAAGCCCACCCCAGAGATTGTGAGCAGTGTACCACCTAGGAGAAAAGCAAAATAAGGAAGAGTATTATATGCAGAAGAGGAATTCATGATTATCTCTGAACCATCATCTTTAAGGTCCCTTCCAACACAAACCTTTTATGATAAAGCTGATAAGCATGACAGGCTAAGGTAACAAGTAGCCAGGGACCTTTGTGGCAGTAAATGACTGTGGAAAGCCACCACAGAAATGGAGAAAGCTGCTGTGAAAGACCCCTGAGAGTAAACAGAGGCTGAACTCTTCATGGAATGGGACTGTCCCTACAGGTGGGCAGGGAGGTAGTTTGTTCCTGATGCCCACAGAGAAGAAGAATATAATTGTGAATATTTTCAAACTCAGGCAGTGTCAGATTTCATAGAATCTCCAAATGGCTTGGGTTGTAAGGGACCTTAAGGACCACTTCCTTCCAACCCCTTGCCATGGGCAGGGACACCTCCCACTATCCCAGGTTGCTCCAAACCCCATCCAACCTGGCCCTGAACACTTCCAGGGATGGGGCAGCCACAGCTTCTCTGGGCCCCCTGTGCCAGGGCTGCACCATCCTCACAGGGAAGAGCCCTCTCAAAGGCTCTGTCCATGTTCCTTTTGTTTGCAGTACTAGAATTCCCAGTGTCCTGCCTTGCTTCAACCTCTTTATCCATTAAGCCTATTCTCTTCCTTTTGCCATGATCTAGCTGAAAAAATAAGTTGGTCTATGATGAGGTTTCTTTTTATGTGAGCCCAAATCCTTAACCCAGATGTACACACAAGTGTTAGAGACAACAAGAGATTACAGGTAAGGGGGAAGGGACTGGTGCTTTTTGCAGGAAAGAGGTTTTAATTCAGCTTAAGCCATTCATAAAACCACAACCAAAGAGTTAATCAATTCTTATTTAATTTTCAATTTGCCCTGAAATATAAAAAAGGTAAAACTTGTATTATTTTTTGTAGCATGGTTTAATCTTCAAAACTGATAGGATTTGCTCTCCAAGCTCTATCCACTCTCTCATCTTTCAAGGCTTGAGCACTTCACAAACTATTGAACTAATCACGTACCACAAAGTCTCTGAAATTTTGTGTCTTTAAATGTGTTGTGAGCCTGGGAGAGCAATCTGTGGAGGACCTGAGGTTGTAGCACAAGAATTTCTCTGTCTTCTATAAAAGCATTTCTAAGGGCTCATGTAAAATTCACTACAGGGATTCAACTCTCCTCCACCACCAGCCAAATGACAAAATAAAGCAGCCACCCCAAATCTGCTTTTGAAGATTTAAAGTAAAACTTTCCTTTTTAATTCAGCAATGTTCTGCTCAGAAACGCACTTAAATTATTTCCAATGTCTAAAAGCTTAGAACGGGATTAATAAATATTTCCCTTTTGATTAAAATTAACATTGAAAAAGGGCTTTTTTACTTTGTCTTTTCAACATAATAAAAAAGAACATCCCTTTTGGGATCACTTCAAATTATTGTTTGCTTCAAACCACAATTGTACTCTGCTTTCCACCTAACTTTCACATGGAAAACCTTGAAAGATGGGGGCAAAATGACTGAAAGAAACAGCACTGATGAGCCAGGTGTGGGCGTGCTGTGTTTTCCCAATGGGAACATGCAAGGATACGTGAGAAAACACTTGGGGAAATCAAATTCAAAGCACGGGGAGCCCTGAGCCAGCCAACCAGATGGAGGGATGCTCACTACAATCCCACATTTCCACACAGCTGCTGTCTGCCAGTTGATGCCTGCATAATAAAGGGTCACAGATCCAAAATCCCCTCATTTAAATGGATGTGAAATGGGATGCACTTTCCATTCCTGCAGGAAAACTGTGCCCTTGATCCCTTTAACCTCCATAAGTGGCTGCAGATGTGCCAATGCTGTTTACCCAGAATGGAGCCACAACACGGCTGGATGCTGGAGATCTCAGAGAGGTACTGGATTAATGGCTCAACTCTGCAAAACACAACCAACACAGAAAGGGTTTGGGGCAGTTAGGGCTATTCTTTTATTTTTCTTTCCTGTTGTAGTGCTTTTCTTTCTTACAACTCCCAGAAAGCCAGGCACCCACCTGGCACATCCCCTTTGTTTGATGTCACAGTGACAAGACCACCCAACACCCCAATTTCTTCCATGTGGTTTAGAATCAAAGAATGGTTTGGGTTGGAAGGGACCTTAAAGATCATCTCATTCCAACCCTTCCCATCCCAGGGACACATTTGAGCTACATCTATCACAAACACTCTCTTATCTATTGGCAACTGGTGGGCCAAATTTAGTCCAACTGGATTGCCCATCAAAGGAAGCAAGAATAAGGATTTTTTTGGCAAGCAGACCCCACTGTAGCTATGCCCAACAGAAGTGCATTGAAAAGGCATCACAGCTGCCATCTGTCCTCACACCATCCCACCAAAGAGTGGAGTAAACTGAACTAGAGGAAACCCAGATATGAGTTCCTGAAGCCCACCCAGATAAAGTTATAGCTCTATTTCTGTCCCATCTACATCTATTTTTCTTCATCACTCTGCTTTCAAAAACATCCCCTTCCCTAAAAAGACATGTTAGATAAGGGATCTTCCCAATCCTGCAATCCAGCCCACCAGAGCTCAGAGTCCTCTCCTGGGATGACCTATCTCCTTCCCATCTATCCCTGGAGATGAAGTGATGGTGCTGCTAACAGGCTCCAGTAGCAGGTGGGATGAATCCCTGTGTGCCATCCCACCAACCACAATTTTTCTCCTTCTGAGCTTCATTAACATTACAAGCAGCTTAAGTTGGTTTGTGAGCAATAAAAACACCTCATTTCTCCCCAATATTGTAATTTCAGGATCACTCCTGCCAGCTGCCATGGCTGAAGAACAAAACTGTGTTGTTTTTGAATATATTCCTACATCTCAATTTCAGGTCAGCTTTCCCCCACATTTTAATTAGTTTATATTACATTTATCTAAGCATGAACTTGAAGTGTCACCTTAGGAAATGGAAATATCATCATTTAAAAATTCTCCAAACAAAGCATTTTTGTATTGTTCAAACTAGCTTTTGTTTTTCTGATGAAAAGTGTTTCTTTTCTTCTGCTGTTTTCCTACAGCAGGATTTATCTGCATTTGACCTGAATCTGCGAATACCTTTGATTGCCTGAATATGCATTTTTCATCAAATCAACTGTTTTTTCCTAAAATGTTTCTCTCCTGCCTCCTACTGATCCAAGGGAAGTTAATTGACTGGCATTAGCAGTTTGCTGACTCGGGCTCCACAGATAAATAAATGCCTTGATAATTATTCATACTTTCATACCACACTGCAAAATTCACCTTTAGGTACAGAATTAGTGAAAAACTCAAACCTTCAATTTCAGATTAACCCTAAAACACCAAATAAGAAGGAGAATGAAGCTTCTGAGCAAGATACACACCTGTTTGAAGTGACAGCAATGCCATTGATGAGGGCAGAAATATTGTACCACCCTGCAGGCAGGGCTGGAAGTGTCACATTAACCCCATGCTCTGTCTGTGCCTGGATCTGTGGCCACAAGTCCCCAATTTGGACCTTGACATCTGAGCCCTGGTAGTTGGCAAACTGGGATATTCCAATGTGGAGCTCCTCACCTCCTGCAGAGAAAGGAAGGGAACTTTTTCAGTGTTTTTGGGAATGATTATTTTAGCACTTGTGGCCATTGCCTGAGGAAGAGCAGAGTCCCATCATGCCAGAGTAGGTCCAGCCATGCCCATCAGCCCAAACCCAAAATGTTGAAGACTACAGGGGTTCTGTATCCTACTGAATCTCTCCTGCATAAGGTCACCAGCTATAAGAGTTGTCTTGAGCCATCAGCACAGTGAACTTGTTTATGACCACCAATAGCCACTCTCAACAACACTCAGGATATGATTCATGTCCCCCTACCATAAATATCTGTCCTATAAATATCTGAACCTGATAAAAACCAAATACAAGGTTTTTTTTAAAGCTCTGCAGCTCAGAGGTTCTGGGATTTATTTTTTTTTTAATCCCTGATAAACTATCTAGAGCCTGTTTTTCAGAATTATGGAGCCATGTAATAGTAATAGGAGCCTTCCACAATAAAACAAAAATTTCCTTGTGTACCTAAAATAAGATGTGCTTGTCATGGTTTAACCCCAGATGGCATCTCAGCCCCACACATCTAACTCCCTCCCCTGCAGTGGGATGGGGGAGAGAATTGGAAGCATAAAAGGGAGAAAACTTGTGGGTGGAGATAAAAACAGTTTGATGCAAAGTTATAAAGTTATGTGTGCAAAGCAAAAGGAGGACTTCATTCTCTGCTTCCCGTGGGCAGGCAGATGTTCAGCCATCCCATCAGGGCTCCATCACATGGAATGGTGACTTGGGAAGACAAAACACCATCACTCTGTCTCCCTCTTCCTCCCTTAGCTTTATAAACTGGACATGAGCAACATGGTCTGGATAATTCCTTGGGTCTATTGGGATCAGCTGTCCCGGTTGTGCCCCCTCCCAAATCCATGTCCACCCCCAGCCCATTCACTGGTGGGGTGAGGAACAGAAAAGTCCCTGACTCTGTGAAAGCCCTGCTCAGCAATAACAAAACATCCCTGTGTTACCCACACCATTTTCAGCATGAACCCAAAACACAGCCCCACACGAAAAAAATTAACTCAATTTCAGGGAAAACCAGCTCTGCTCCAAAGCATCTTATTTTTAGTAATCATGACTCCCTCTCCAATTTAGCTGCTGTGTGTCAAACTGTGTCCAGATGATAGAGGATATTTTTCTTTATCAGCGCACAGTGCACTAACAGGAAAGGACAAAGCCAAGAGACAAGGGATTTTCATAACTTAAATTTCTTCTGAAATAGCTTAAAAAATTAAAGTGGTATCCATCAGTCCAAATAAAGGCATTTTCATTGATATCTGATATCAGCTCTATCTGTGGTCAGTGAAAAGAGACTTTATGCCATGATTCATCCTATTGCAAGACACACAAAAGAGCTGTGGCAAATCCCACCACAGAACCATCTATTTATCATCAATGACCGTGCAAAACATCTAAGCATTGAGCACAGGGATGTGTTTAGGAGGTGAATCGCATCCTCCTCTCTCCCCTGAAAGGATGAAGGAGGGAGGAAGGAACAGAAGAGCCTGTACAAAGATTCCTTCAACTACTTGCTCCTCTAAGCAGGTCTTGGAGCTGGTACTTTTCAATTCCGCATTCACAAAGACTCAAATAAAGTTTGAAAGCCTGAGAAGTTGAATATGTTAATAACATGAACTCTTTGGACTCTTGGTCAATTGTCAGCTTAATCCCAGATGCCTGGAAGGCATCAGTGTAATTTATTTATTCTTTTTATTATATAGAAGGAAAATTATATTAAAAGAGGAAGCCGTGGAGGTTCTGAATAGCAGATTGAACTCAGCCCCACCACTGCTCATGAGACACTGTAACATTAAGGAATTCTTTGCACCTGAGCTGCCCGCGGCTACAAAAACCTCCCCTTGGTGCTGTGGTATCTGAATAATATTCAGATGATAAAGGACGTTTTCTCTTATTTATGCATTCTGGAGTAATAGAAAATGACAAGGGCATTTGGGGAAAAATGAACAGAAATGCTGGGAGTGCACAAGGAATTTTGGCACTGGCAGTCACCTAACCCTGTACATCCCCAACAAGTCAAACTGAATTTGGGAGCTATGGGTAGCTTTAAGGTGTTCACTGGAGAGGTTGCAAAAATAGAGAAAATAAGTCAGATTATTATATTCTTGGAGGAATAGGAATGAGATAGGTAAGAAAAAAGGAATATTTCTGTCTTCCTCCCATCTCCTTCCCCACTGTCTCAGATACCAAATAACTGTTGTCAGTTTGCCATGCAGAAATGTGCTCAACTTTCCTAAAAGGCTTGTTTGTAAGTGGACATCATTCACTGTTTATTCATTTATTATTTAACTGTTTATTTATTTATTATTATCACTGCTTTCTATTCCCTATACACAGCCAAAATCCTGGGGGTAAAAATAAGGGAAATGTGGGGAAAAAAAAAAAACAAAAAACCCAAACAACTCCAAATAGAAACTTTCAAAAGACAGGAATGGCAAACACTCCGCGAGATCTAATTAGGATTTTGTCCCCGTGAATTCTGTGAGGTCTATGTTCATATTCTAAAGTAACACATTACAAGGTCAAAAAGGAACAGTTTGGCTTGGAAATGGGAACTAAGATAAAGAAATGTTGCCTATCCCCTGCTTTCAGTAACCCAAAATGCACATGATGCTCTTCATTGTCAACCCCTGGGGATCCTGGAGGACGCTCTCCAGAGTTCATTTCTCCTGTCATGGATGAATCTGTTACTAAGAAATACAGAATCAAGGAATACCCTGAGTTGGAAGGGGCCCACAAGGACCATCAAAGTTCAGCTCCCATCCCTGTATAGGGCAGTCCTGAGAATCCCACCCTGTACCTGGGACAGTTGTACAAACATTGTTTGAGCTCTGGCAACCTTGGGGCTGTGACCATTCCCTGGGGAGCTTGTTTAGTGCCTAGCCACCCTCTGAGTGAAAAACCATTTCCTCATACCCAGCCTAAACCTTTCCTGACACAGCTTCATGCCATTCCATTGGTTCCCATCACTGCATGAATGGATGGGATCATTTCAGAGTAAAGTTAGAGAAACCTGACCCAAAAGCAGGACTATCCTGAACCTGACATCCTGTGGACATCATCCATACCATGAATGGGGCAAGCAACCCATTACCTCATGTATACTAGTGAAAAACCAATAAAAAAACAACCACAACTGACCAGGACTAGCAGGAAATACAGGAACTAAAAATTAAAAGAAAACAAACAAGGTTAGATCAAATTGTTAGATCAAACTGTACAGATTGATAAATTCCCTCTGCCCCACCACCATCAGCACTAACAACCTTTCTCCAGAAGATGCCTAGTACACATCTGCATTTTCACCTGCTATGCCACTTCTGTTCCTGCTCAGGGATACAAGTACAGGGTTTAAGGAAGGATCATACTGGAACAAGTTGGTTACTGTTGTTGACTTGTACCCAAAAATCAGTGTCACCTGGACAGCAGCATCCTCTGCCCCCTAGGAAGAGAGAGAAAGAAAATGTCAGAGATAAGAATGAACCAATTTTTTTTTTAAGTTATTTCCTATATTCCTGCATCTCCCATATGTAAGTCAGGCACATGGTACTGATGAAACTTTCACATACACCATACTCTACTTAAATATTTACAGTTAAGTTGACTTTAAAGAGCATCTATGGAGATTTAGAAACCTTAAAACAATCCCAGTCTGTGCAGATTTGGATTTGCTATATCCATACAAATACATTAAACTAGTAAATAAAATCCCAGACTAACTCTGCAGGTTTTAATTGGCAAAATTAAACCTCCTCTTACTAAATTGAGGAGCTTGCTTTTTTCACTGGTTTTCATCAATCTCCTATTAATCTATTTTTAACTAAGCTGTTCTAATCTGTAGAGTCCACAGACAAGACTTTGCTGAGGGGCTACTCTTTGCCCTTTCCTAGTGTAGCTCAGGCCAGGAAAACACAGAAAGTCACATTGGCTTCTGACTGCTCGCCAAAGTGTGGTTTCTTACCCGAGAAGGAACTTTACATTGAATTCTTGTTGAATTTCTGCCCTCTTCCAAAATTGGGCAAGGCTGGGATCCAAACAGCACTGCATTTACCCCTTCCAGACTGGTCCCCCTGAGAGTCACTCTGAGTCCTCCTAAAACAAACAATTATTCCATTATATTCAATATGTAGGATATTTTAATATACAAAGAATTCTTTGTTTATAGATGACTACAAAAGTCTCTCAGCTGAGCTGATGATGATCTGTTCCACCTTGCTGTGCCTGGCTCCCTCTCTTGCACCAGAGATCCTTCTTACCTTACTTGAATTCTTTGAATTTGAATTATTTGAATTCTCCTCCACAATACAGGATGACTGTTTTTTTTTCTGGGTTTATTTTTTAATGACATACTTATTTAAACCAGCAAGCCCTGGCCTGTGATCTCCCCCTTAGCCAGATCCCCAGCCCAAGAACGAAATAAGGAAGGAAGGAAGAAGCACTAAGAATGGAAAATGAGCTTAACGCAGCAGGTGCTCTCGCAGTTCAAACAGCTGCCAAGCTCCCCGCTGTCAGAAAAGCCTGTAGCATGTGTCTAGGAAACTTGGGATAGAAAGGGGACTTGGCAGGGCTGGAGACTTGGATTTGTGAGGGAAGCCACAGAGGGATTCGTTCCGAGGAGCACCGAGCAAGCTCAGCTCTCCCCGGTTCCAGACCGAGCCTCTCCAATCCCAGGCGGGATCGTGCCCAACACAAGTCAGGCTTGCGTTTGATCTTTCTTCAGCATCCACTTCCAAAGAGCCAAGGTGCCCCTTTGCTTTTCCAAGTGATTAGAGGGCTCAGGGATGTTTCAAAGAGAAGCAGGAAAGAGAGCAGGAGTGGGCATTAATGGCAATTCTAAGCTGGAGTTTGTGCTTTGATGCGATTCAGAGAAAATTTAAAAAAAAAAAAAGGAAATGTTGCTTGAAACTTAGAGCTTTTTCTCGAGTTCTCAGCACTGCAGAGTTTTTAGGATTGTGGCTGAACAGACTGCTCAGACAGGCACTAATTAATGCAGTGTTTATTTGTATTTATTAGCATGGCTATATCGTAAACCTGCTGAGCTTTTATCCCTCTTTTCACATGTGATGTAAGCAATCCTCTACGTTAAAGTAATTATATATTCATGACAAATTCCCTTGCACACTTTCCTGAAATTATCTACTCCTGCTAATTCTTTAAACCACCAGAGAATTATAGAAGTTTAGTCTTGATTTCCTGTGGCTGGCAGCAAATCCAGGCCAACGAGAGCAATCAGATACATTAACAGCAAGCTCCTGCTATTCAGTGGAATGTGAGAGTATCTTTAGAAAGGCATTCCATGCTTCTGGAGTTAGGTCATGGGGATCTCCCAGCATGGCACCACTGAGAACAGGGATATTTTGACAAGAGGGAGCTGAAGCAGCAAAATACAAGGTGCTCTGTTGCCTTCCCGTCCTGTAATATTAAATTTGCAAAGTCAGAAAGAGCAAGAAGTGAAAACTGAAGCCACTTGCAAATGCAAGGGTTGTCAGATAAGGAGCTTCAGATTTAGAGTTCAGAATCCACCAGTGTTGTGTAAAGACTGATGCAGTTAAGTTTTGATATCTACATTATATCTATATGCAGTGAAATACTGCCTGCATGCACTTTACAATGAGATTGAAGAGAGGTATTTGAAATGGGAGAAATTAAAAACACAGATGGAAGCTGTAATTCTTTCCAATTATAAGCATTCCAGGCACATGTAATGTAAGATAGCATTATTCTTGCTTTCTTTTTAATGAGTGACATATCACTGCAATTGGGAGGAGTGGATTTGCCAGCAAAGGAAAGGAGAAGCAAGGCTCAGGCACTAAAATTTGCCATTGCTGAGTTGTTTTTAAAGTTTTTTGGAGGTGTTTGGGTTTTCTATGAATTAAAAGTGATTCTTAAACTTAGAGTGTCATGACCTCTCTCATTAGGGGAAAAAAATGATAGTAAAAGAGTTAGAATAGTTTTCTTTCCATACGATCAAAAAAAACCCAAACAACCCAAAAAAATCAACAGCAGAAAAAATAATACAAACAACCCTCTCTTCCCCCCTAAAAAAAACAAAAAAACAAAAAAAAAAAACCAAACGAAAATCCCCAAAACTAAAAGCACAGTAAAAGGTGGCCATAACTTCTAGTTTAGGAACCGTGTGTTATTCCAAGTCCATCCCATGCTTGTCCATGGATAGTTTTACAGACCAGCATTCCTTTTGTCTGGCTGCTCCAATGTGGGCAGGCACGACCCAGTCAGATCTCCAAGCCTTTTGTCTGAGCTGCACTGAGGCCAGTGCTGCTCTCAGTGGTGATTGCCACCATGATCCCAAAATTAAAATGAGATTTACACAGAAATGACTGGGTAACTTTACTATCAGGGTAGACTTGGTTCATGCTGTTTCTGCTGCATTCCTTGCTGCTTGAAAACAAAGGATAATCTGAGACTGTCCTTCACTGCACAGCCCAGGTGTATCAAGAGTGTTTGCCACATTTCTCATTGGGTTGAGGAGACTCTTTCCTCTCAAAAAAAAGAAAAAAATTCTAGCTCTTCTCTTTGGGTATGGAATTTATCACTCTATTTCCTCTTCTATTTCAAGGAGAGGAGGTATAATGGGAAGGGAAAGAGATTCAGTTTAGCTTTAGCTCCTCTTAAGTTTCTTAACTTTGTACCTAAGTACCGAAACCTTTGTACCTAACTCACCTAAACACAGGTGAGTTTTCCATTTTATTCCTCAGAACATGAATTTGCTTCAATGGGGCTGGGATTAACCAGAGTTCAGCCATTCCAAGATTATAGAATCATAGGATAATTTAGTTTGAAAAAACACTAAAATCAATAAGTCCAGCCAGTAACCCAGCACTGCCAGGCCCACCAGTAACCCATGTGCCCAAGCGCCAGATTTACACATCTCTCAAATCTCTCTAGGGATGGTGACTCCACCAATGCCCTGGGCAACCTGTTCCAGTGGTTGGCAACCATTCCAGTGAAGAAATTTTCCCTAATACCCTCTTTAAATAGCCCACTTTAATTGACTTGCTGAAATGAATATATGTGCACTTGAAGATATAATTCCCAAACAAAACTACTCAGGAAACTGGTTACCTGCGCAAAGAGAATCTGTCAGTCTTTAGGTCATTTTTTACTGTACTTTGGGGTACACACAGCCATAAAACTTCTTCATCAGGTGAAAATCTTGGCAGTGAAGGTAAAGAACCAAAACATGCCGTGACAAGGAAGAAGCAGGAAGCAGCTCCCTTGGGGGGTTCACACCTACCAATCTCTGAAGTCGAAGGAGGTTCAACAGCTCCCAGCGTTGGCTGCACTGTGAGGAAGATCCCTTGTCCTGTGGTGGCACCAAGAGCAAAGCCATGAGGTGCCACCCGCAGTGTCACAGGGTAGGTCCCGACCAGCAGCCTTGGCACCTCGCAAACCACGTGGGTTTGATTCAGAGATGTGATGTGGCAGCGCGTCCTGTCCACCTCCACCTGCAGGGCCAGCTGTTCCTCACCAAAGCCAGCTCCCCTGAGAACCACTGTGGCCTGGGATGCCTCACCTGAAGGAATATAATCATCAAGGTGACTCATGAATTTTGGGCTAGCAATGCCCAGAATTTAAATTCAGCCAACAGTTAAAAGTTTCTAACAGCTTCAACAGCATATCCTAAAAACTACACCATTGGTGGTATCTCACTGTTCCACATAACAGCAATTCGTGCCTGTCCCTGTCCAGCTGTTACAATTTTCCTTAAATTCTTATTAAAAATAACTTGAACCAAGAGCTGGTTTTGCTTTAGACATCAAACCTGCCATTTTTTCTCTCCCCTTTATGCCTCTACCATAGAATCACAGAGTAGTTAAGGTTGGAAAAGACCTCTGAGATCCCCTCTGTGTTCACCAGGTCTCCAAATGCCACATCCACAAACCCTCTGAGCCCTTCCAGGGATGGTGATTCCACCCCTGCCCTGAGCAGCTGTTCCAGAGCCTGACAACCCATTCAATGAGGAATTTTTTCCTGATAACTATTCTAAACTTCTCCTGATGCACGATAAGGCCATTTCCTATCACCCTATTTCTTCATCCCTGGAAGAAGAGACCAAGCCCCACCTGGCTGCACCCTCCTATCAAGGAGTTATGGAGAGTGAAAAGATCACCCTGAATTTCCTTTTTTCCAGGCTGAGCCCCTCCAGACCTGTGTCCCAGACCCTTCCCAGCTCCACTGCCCTTCTCAGTTCAAGCTTGTACACTCAGCATGTCTGGAACTGGAGCTGATCCCAAGTGACCCATGAAGTGCAGTTTCCATAAAATTAAAAATTTACAAAAGGATACCAGTGTATATGAAATCACCAGCACCTGGCAGATCTTTTTCACGGAATTTTGGCCACTGTGTTCAGGCACCAGGCCCCATTACCTGATGAATACCGCACATCTCTGACTATGGGTGTCAATTCCTGGCTGAACTGGAAAGAGCACGAGCCAGAACAGTTTGCAAGGACATCATTCACCATCACCACCACCTGCAGGCAGACCAGAGAGTTACCTTAATGCTAGTAAGGGAACAGAGGAGTTTTCTAGAGCCACAACTGACTGATAGATGCTGGTAGCCACTCTGAGCTACTGAGAGCACTCAGTGCTAGAACAGGGCACAAACAGTGAGCTCTTCACCCTGCTGCAGTCACACTGCAAATTTAATTGCAAATTTAAATAGCAGATTGCTAGGGCTCATCCAAGGCACAGCTTTGGATGCTGCATCTCCAGCCTACCTCCCACCATCCTTTGACCCACACCTCCTCAAACTCCTGTTCTTCCAGTCACCCATTGAAGACTGTTCTTCCCCCAGTTCTTCTCACTTTGCCTTGGGAATAAATTTATTATGTCTAAAGCACCCTGGAAGACTAATTAAAGTAAAACCTACAATGTGTCTTCTCAACATGCAGCCCTCAATTTTATTTTTTGCCCCTTGTTTTTCAAGCTGAAGGAAAAAAACCTGCTGTGACCTTGACTATCTAAAAGAGAGATCAAGAAATATCCCTCCTGAGATCTTGATATTTTTGAAGAGTCAACTGGCAAAGGATAGGGCATAAAAGAACCTCTCTTTGTCCTTCTCCAGGTGTTAAGGGTGTGCCTGCAAAAAGCAAAGCATCTGTTCCAAAGAAATGCAAAGAGCACAGAGCTGCAAAATAGTCTGCTTAGACACAGACAGGATAATTAGAGGGACACTTTTACACTCCCAGAATAACGCTTCAAAAACTACCAGAAAATCTGTTTGTTGCTGCTGTTGTTGTTTCACTTGGGCAGTTTGAGGGTTTTTGCAGCGTGAAAGGAAAAGATGCCATAGGTGGCTGAGTCACTGGAAGAAGAGAAATTCTCATGGCTAGGAACCAGGTTCATGAAAAAGGCAGGATGACTTGGCCCCAGATGTTGCACAGCTGGGCTTGGAGCACATCCAGCATCACCTTCTTATGGCCACAGTGCCAGTGAGTCTGCTGGAAACAAAGGCAGCCACAGCCACTGTTCTGCAACATCTGAGAGCAGACTTGGGAACACATTTGTCCATCCAGCAGACTGGAATGATTCCTCCTTCAGTCTGAAGCTCTCCTGTCTCTCTCTTCCCTCCTGGGGAATTGAGATCCAGAGAGGTTCAGGACTTGCCAAACTCACAGATGAGTATCCCAGCCACCAACTCATTTACTTTGCCCATCAGCGTCACAGAGTGTTGCAGGTGAATTGTGTAATTCCCAATTTGGTGTCCAAGCACCACAGGATCCACCAAGGGTGGGAGTTCAGAGATTTTCATCCCTTGGTCACTGCTTCCAAAAAAATATACATTGTCTTCCATCGCCCATGATCACCATTCTGCCTTCCTGCAACAGCTCTTGGAGGAAAGTCCTGCTCCACACACCAGGCAGCAGAGTATGAGAAATTTGTGGCAAAGAACATCAAATTCCTGAAAGGATTTATTGGCAGAACAAGGTACCCAAATACCTGTGAGACTCCTGGAGCTACACAACCCTGCTGAATCAGTGACAAGTGAGAGGGCACATCAACTCACCTGTGTTTGGTTATGGGGGGTGGCAAGCATGTCCCCAAATATTGGTCCAATGAACACACCCCCATCATAAACCACACGAGTAGAAACAGTTGGCTTCAGGCCAGTGAGGTTTTCAGCAGAGACCTGGGAAAGATGAAGGAATTCAAGTTTCTCATCCTTTTCTGTCCTGTGATGTTAAATTAAAACAGAATCTTTACAAGCGATAACTCCTGGAAACTTCTCACCCTTCTTCCATTAATCATATCTGTACCTCTAAATGTTCATTACTCAAGGTTTCACAACACCTCCCCGTTCCCACCTTCACCTTGCAGTCAAAGAGATGGCAAAGGAGTTCAGGAATCAGGGTGGTAAACAAATTCCTAATACCCAATAATATAACTTGGATTTAGGCATGGAAAGATCTTCTGAAAGACATTACTTTAGGTGAAACAAGGGCCTGTGCAAGAGCTGAAGATGCAGCTCAAACTTTTTTCACCCTCCAGGCCAACATCTTGGGCATTGGAATTTGTTGAAAATGACATCACACTTTTAGGAGTTGAATATCCAAAGAAATTTTGGATATTTTGGGATAGGAAGAATCTCAGTCTAAGTCTTACTCATCAAGACCCTTCTGCTTGAAGCAAAACTAGCAGGACAAATCTTGGAATGGGAGAGTGTGAAATGAATATTCACCTGAGATTTATCAGAACCAGATATGAAACCAGACAAAACAGTTCTCAGAAAAATACCCTCTTGGCAAATAAATGATGCCACAAATCTGTGATGAGCTCCAGTTACTGTACTGAAACATTCATGTAGATATAATTAATAAAGATACCATTTCAATGTACCAGCCCCTTTGCTGTGCAAAAATTACACTCAAGTCTCCTGGCTTTGAATCACAGACTCAATATAATATCTTCTCCTAAAACTATTTGTTTTTTTAACAATTTAATCTGAAATTTGCTTAAGGTGCTATTCCAAACAGGAAGATTGCCTAAATTTCCACGGTGTCTTCATAAAAACAATCCTTATAGAGAATCAGCCAAGACCAAAGGCATCAAATGGGGATCAAAATGGGGATTAGTGAAAGAAATTACTGTACACTGATAACATTGGGCAAGTCCCCAGGTGTTTTTTTCCAAGTCAGTGTCCAGATACTTTCATAGCAGGAGCTGGAGTCTCTGGTCACAGTGAAGTCACTGGTGTTGAAGAAGGGAGCTGTAAAATTGTCCACATTGTCCTGCAAAAGCCTGCGGAGCTGGTGGGTAGAGATGTTCACTGAAACACCTGCAAAAGACATCAAGGAGCAGTGGATGTCTCCATTTCCAGGAGAGAACATCTGCCTGCTCCTAGGAAAGGAAAGGGTTTCATTATGAGTGTGAGGCTGTCATGGTTCAAACCTCTGCTGCCAAAAGAGTGACATTTATTGGACCCTAAACACAAAAAAATCATAGAATTACAGAATAGAATCATAGAAGGATTTGGGCTGGAAAGGACTTTAAAGGTCATCTAATCCCAGCAATGAACCCTAGACCAGGTTGCTCAAAGCCCCATCCAACCTGACCTCAAATGTTTCCAGGGTTGGGGCATCAACCACCTCTCTGGGCAAACCCTGCCACTGTTAGCCTCATCATAAAAAATTTCTTCCTAATGTCTAATCTGAAGATCATCCACACTATTTAATAACACTCAGTGTCATGGTTTAGTTGAGGTATGAGGGAATGGGTTGGACTCGATGATGTTGAAGGTCTCTTCCAACCTTGTGTGATTCTGTGATTCTGTGAACAACCAACCTGGCCTTGAGCACACCCAGGCATGGGGCAGCCAAACCTTCTCTGGCAATGAATTCTTCTCTTGGCTTCCTACTCAGGAAATCCAGACCCTGACCTGCATCTTCCCTTACCTGGTATCACTGTGTTGGCCAAGTGGATGTGGAAGGTTCCTCCAAGAGGTGGGGATGACTTCTGCAGCCTCTGGATGGTGAGGCTGACTCTCACATCCTCCGTGGACACGTTCAGGTGCCCATATTCCTTAGAGCCCTCCCCAAGCACTGCTCCTCTGTGGGACAGAGAGGGGATCACAGGAAAGCATCAGCAGTGGACACCCCCTCACTGCTGACACCCCCAAGTCAACCAACAGCTCAGGGACACCTATGGGAGCAACACTCCTGAAGGACTGAAGGGGAAGATTCCCGGACCTCCAAAAAAACCCCTGAATATTCCCAACTTCTAACTTCTTATCACTTTTTACAACTCCCTGAAAGGTGGCTGTACTCAGGTACTCTCTTTCTCCAGGCAGCACTGACAGAACCAGAGGACACAGTCTTCAGCTGTGCCAAGAGAAATATAGGTTGGATATTAGGAAAAAGTTTTTTAAGGAAAGGGTGATAAAGTACTGGAATGGTCTGCCCAGGGAGGTGGGAGAGTCCCCATCCCTGGATGTTTTTTAAAAAGACTGGGTGTGGCACTGGGTGCCATGGTTTAGTTGAGGAGTTAATGCTGAGTTGGACTCAATGATCTTGAAGGTCACTTCCCACCCAGTGATTCTGTGCTTCTGTGAATTATGCAATGCACATAGCAGAAAATTATGGAAAATTACCTTTTTAAATTTATGATAGAAGAAATAATTTATACACAATCAAGCACCAGGTGCAAACCAGTGGTGTTTAGAAACACCACTACTGATGTTTCTAAAGAACCAGCTCAGTGCAGCCTGGACAGCACCTGCAACAGCAAAGCAAAAAATATTTCCTTCTTCACACTGTGATCTCCTCAAGCCCATGAAAATCTCAAGTCCCCTGAATTATAGTGAGATTTCATATTGTACAATCATTTAGGTTGGAAAAGACCCCTAAGATTGAGCCCAATCCTTAACCCAGCATTACCAGGTCCCTCATTAAACCATGCCCCCAGACACCACATCTGTATTGAAGTAATTCAAGTTCACAAAAGTCCATTTCTAAAAGTTAAAATGCTGCTCTCCTTTGCCACTAAAATTCTCTTGTTTCAAAGGAAAAGGAGCCTCTCTGTGGTACAACGATGCCACTGTGTGTTAAGAGTCTGGATAACAAGTGGCTTCTGCAGAGAAAATTTCCACAAAACAAAACCAATAGGATCGCCGAGCCCTTTGTACAGCTGGTATAAGATTTTAGCCAATATTTCTGTTCTGACAGGAGTAGGAATTGTATTGGATTAAATCACAGCCCGTGTTCAGCAAAGAGAAAGAGCCAGGTTTATTTTGAAGATGTCCAAGGACAGTGCTCAGCTCACCCATTTTTAAAGCTTGTGCTGATTCCTGCTTTTCTCTGATACCTTCCTCAGTGAGATGGAAAAGCCCACCTGTGCCAAGCACCTTTTTTATCCTGGTGAGAGGTACTGTGATCAAACTGCTTCTTAATCCTTTTTTTTTTTTTTAGCTGAACAGGCGGAGCTTCTTAAATCTTCCTCTTTTAGGCATTTTCCTCAGCTCCATAATGATGCTTATGGCATTTCCCCCCATTTTTTTCTAAATTTATTCAAACAATAATACAGCCATCAGTGTTATTTGCAGCATTCCAATGTCAGCCTTCAGGCTCCACACAGGAGTAAAAATTTTCCCTCTTCCTATTAGTTACACTGCTGGTTATTCATCTCAACCACCACAAACATCCCGCTGTATCCTCATTCCTGCTCTTACCCTTGGTGGTTTATGTTAAGATACTACATTTGACTCAGCTGGATACAATCCAACTTTTACAGGACTTATTTTCTGCCAGTACAAACGTTTAAGGTTACAGTCTCTGATCTAGTTATAGCCCATGGCTCTGATTCTTCTGTCATCGCTGGGAGGAACAGAAACCTCATCTCAGCAAACAAGGACAGCCAAGGTGGACTTCCAGTGCCTAATGAGGTGTCATTAACAGTGGTGTTGCACCTAACTGGTGTCATTAACAGTGGTGTTGCACCTAACTGGTGTCATTAACAGTGTTTTGGAGACACCTCTGGATGATCTTCATCCACTGTTCCAGAAGGGCTTCCTTCCAATCCCTCACCACACCTTGGTGACCTACAGATATCTGACACCCCAAGTTATCTCAAATTTCTTCAGCACCTCTTGTTTCCAGCAGCTGAACCCAGCTCCAGGTACATTGGGGGAACTCTAGAGGAGCTACAGGGTATTGAGATGAGCTGCTCCCTGTCCCTACCTTGGAGAGAGAAGGGGCAGAGTGGCACCACAGCCAGACACCTCCCAGGACACATTGTAGGTGGGAGGAGACCCCACCACAGACACTGCTTCAATGATCCTCCCCTCTGGCCACTGGGGTTTGGGGTCTCTCTGAGAAACTGAAAGGAAAAACATAAACATTCATTAGAGCAAGGAGAGCAGAGGTGACTATGCCCAGGGTATTGCCATTTCATAGCTGGAAACACCTGCTTGGGTTTGTTTTGTGGTTTTTTTGTTTTAATTTATATTTAATAGAATCATTAAGGTTGGAAAAGGCCTCTAAGCTCACAGAGTTCAACTATTCTGCAGCATTACCCAGTCCACCACTAACCCATGTCCCCAAATGCCACATCCACACACACTTTTTAGCTTTCCCTAGGATGGTGATTTCACCTCAACCTGTTCCATTTGTAGAACCACATTTTCAAATAAATCAAGAATATTGATATTTTGGCAATTCCTTCTCGACTGCTGTCACAAAAGAAATATATATATATATATATAAAAGTTCAAGAAAAAGAAGTATTTTTGTGCCTGTTGTGAAATTTCCCGTTGGAAAATTTTCATCCATCTTTATTTTTTACTTGATTTAACAGAATATCCAGGAAAAAAAAAAGGGAAAAAAAAAACAAAAAAAAAAAAAAGAGATGCTTTTACCAATCACAGCTCTGTCAGCAATGATGAGCTCATCAAGATAAAATGATCCAGATGTTTCTTTTTGCAGCACAGGGCTCTGCAAGTCTATCTGATGCACAAATACTGGGGAATTGGCTAGGAGGTCCTGGAGAAGCACAGAGAGATTCACACAGCTCTTCCAGAGGTTGGTGCAGGTAAATGTCCAGCTGGAAGACAACAAGGTTGGGGCAATAAACAAATTTGAGGTGATTGTGACGTTTCCAGGTAATATCAGGCTCTGGTTTTGTTACTACTGACATTTAGCACAAGCCACATCCTCAGTGGTGTGTGGTTACTCACCATGTCCTTGTTGGGTTCCCCAGAGTGAGAAATGAGGATTTAGATCTCTGCTTATGTTTTCCCCTCTGAATCACTAGAGTGGGATATGGGAATGACTGCACCTACTTTATTTTTGGCAAAATACCACAACAGCATGAGGGACCTCAATGGGAGTCAATCCAAAATTCAAACCCTCAGCTCTCTTCATTTTTTTACACTCCTGATTTTTTTAAGTCTGCCTGCCCTAAGCTTTATGTCTGCTACCAAATGTTTTCTACTCGTGGAATTTTAAGTGAATAAAGAAAATCAAAGGCTACACCAATTTTCAAAGCTTTCAAAGGGTGGAGTAAAACAACAAGCAATTCTCTCTCTTGTTGCAGAAGATCGACTGGGAAAGAAACTGGGGAATTTATGTTCTCAAAAATCTTCTAGTACACCTGTGTGTCACTGAGGTGAGATAGTGCATGTAGCAAGAAACATGGAAATTTACTCATTAAATCCTCCAAAAAGCATAGAAACACATTCCATCAATGCCTCTGTAGGCATTTTGACATATTACTCCAACTGACAAATTGTTCTATATAAATAAGAGCTTCCCTCATTTTCCTACTACACCTTCATATGGAAAATGAAATCTCTGATAACTGTAATTGTCTGGATACCTTTTAGAGTCAGTTTCATTGAAGTCCCACTGGCAGGTGAGGTTTCTCCTCACTGGGCATGAAGAGACATTGGTGTAGGACACTGAGAGGTGGAGGATGTTGCTCATATGTCCTTTATGTGCAAAACACACCTGCAAAAAATGGGGGAAAGATTTTCACAAATCAAAGCACAGATAATTTATATATAATGTACATGGAAGAGATTCTATTTCAGTTCTGGTTTAACACTGGGTTGTTTGGCCTGAAGAAGAAAAGACTCTGGGGAGACCTTAAAGCCTCTCCCAGTGCTTAAAGGGGCTCCAAGAGATCTGGAGAGGGAACAGGAGATGTAGAAGACAGTGTTGGCACCCAGGTGTGCCACAACATGGCATCAAACTGAACCCCTGGGGCTTCCCTGAAGTTTTGGGTTTTTTTCATTTCAAAAGTAGGAGAAGATGAGCAGAAAAGCGAGCAATGAATCACCAAACAATAAAGGATTTTTTCCTTTTGTCAAGAAATGGTTGTCCTTGTCCCTTCCACCTTTCTCCAACACCATTCCACGTCTTCCTTTTCCACAGCAAGGGTTGTATCCCAAGGAACAGTTAACAGGCAGCTGTGTTAAACAGTATTTACATCTCAGAGATCCAAAACCACTCTCAAACCAAGTAAAAGGTGCTCTGCTCTGTGCTAAGACGCAATGCTTGCTAGATTTTGGGGAATTGTAAACAACCAGATGACTTTATGTTGCTTGTTAGGCTCTGAACATTCAGTGCCCAGTGCAAGCTCGTGAAGAGCAGCCACTCACATGTGGATATTTAGTAAGGTCATATCTTGGTAGTGTTGATGGGGAAGTTTCCACCAGCTGGCTTGGTCTGTGGATGCTGAACCTCCCACAGAAAGGCTCTGTCGCACTGACAATGTGTCCTGTGGTGAGGATGTTCTCCATATCTGACAGATTACAAACAAAAAAAAAAGGGAAATGAGAGGTTTCAAAGTGATTCAGAAGGCACCAGTGCAGTCAAGATTCATGAAAATACAACAAGTGAGTATCCAGAAATTGTCAAACAGCCCTACTCTGAGAATTCTCCTGCCAGAGTTCAAGAAGTGTTTGTACAACACTCTCAGGCACAAATTCCTGGGGTTGTCCTGTACAGATCCAGGAGCTGGATTAGATGATTCTTGTGCTTCTCTTCCAACTCTAGATATCCTATCACTATGATTATTATATTGATCATGTCATTTTTAATGCATACACACAAGAAATAGAGGATAAACATGAATATGTACTTATATCCATTAAAAGTGTAAATTTCCTACCAGTAAAAGTTTAAAGAACACTTATGTCATAAAAACAGATCCATCCTCACAATAAATACTGCTTATTTACCACAGAAATTCTCTACCTTCTTTCTCAAAGCCACAGTGAAAAAGGATTTTAGCAGAAGTTGGCTCAGTTTCACATCCTACTGAAAGGAGTTCTTCTATTGCTGCTTGCACCTTTAGAATAAATTAAGAAAGTGGGAAGCAGTCAGTTACAATCATTTCAGCAGAGACTTCAAAACACACATCATCATTTTGCATCAGCCAGAGATCAGTGGCACAACAGCTCTGAATAAGCAGGTAGCCAAATATTAAAAGAATAAAAACTTTAAATAATAATATAACAAAATTTATCTCAACGGAGTGTAAACTTTTATGTTTATATAAAAGTTTTCAGGGGTGTGAGACATCCTCAGTCTAATGAGTGTCATGGAGACATCACTCAGGGTCATTTTAATGTTGACAAATTCCCAGTCAAGACATCAAGAGCCTCAAGGCTGCTGCAGAAGCCAGAGCCATACAACACCCATCTGGCCTTAGAGAAGAAGTCCAAGGATCTGGATCAATGAAAGCCCAAGATATCTGGATGTTGTGATAATCTTAGGATACACCTGGGATTCAATGCTCAAGAAAAAAAAAAATCTCACTGTAAGATATTCTCAGTTTAAAAAACAAAAAATCACCTCTACATCACATAAACTTTATTTCAGCTTCTGGGCCAAATCTTAACTTATATCAAGTACCAGAGCTCCACCAATTCCCAGCAGAGGACCCTGTGTTTTCTTTAATGGCACCTACCTGTTGAGCTGTAGCATTTGTGGGGATCATTCTCAGTGTGTTGTTCCAGGAGATACTGAAATAACCTGTACCAGACACGGTCAACATCTGGGAGAAAAAGAGAAGCAAATCAAGAAATGAAAACAGATGCAAACTGCATGAGACACACACACTTCAAACCTGGAATCTTCTACTGAGCAGGATTTTACAGCCAGCACTTTGCCTTTTATAGTCTCTGTGAACCTGGGATCCCTTCCAAGAGTCAGGGATCCCTACCCTTGTCCTACAAGGAACAGGGTTCTTACATTAACAGGAGAACAAGAGATACGTGAACCTGTGCAGCTGCAAATGGTCCTTAAAGCTCCTGTCCTTCAGGAGTTTAACCTTTAGGAAAAAATTCCCTCATTCCCGAGTGCTTACAAACCCGCTCATGTATGTGAAAACCACAGACAACTTCAGCTCACGATGCTCTTCTCATCAGCTGTCTCAGGACGTTGTAAACAAGATGGAAACACACTTTTTTTTTCAGATCTGGCACCACCAAGGCAGCTGCAGGCAGCACTGACCTGCACTTCTGGGAGGTGCAAGGCGCGAGCCCGAATTTCGTGCCGCTCAGTGTAGTAGCTGTTCACCACATGGGGGGCCAGCCACGTGTTGTGAATCTGGACTCCAACTCTCATCCCCTTGCTGGGTGTCTTGGCATGATGCAGTGCTTCCAGGTAGTACCTTGAGCCAGCAGTTAGCTGAAATTTCTGGGATTTTGGCTGCCAAAGTTCACTCCAGTTCTTCGCCCAGTTCTCAGACCACTCTGAATTGCCAGCAGGGAGAGAGGCAATTCTCACCTGTGTGCAGAACAACCAAATCACACAATCACAGAATGGTTTGGGCTGGAAGGAACATCAAAAACCATTTAATTCCACCCCCTGCTATGGGCAGGGACACCTTCCACTATTCCCAGGGTGCTCCAAGCCCTGTCCAGCCTGGTCTGGAACACTTCCAGGGATCCAGGGGCAGCCACAGCTTCTCTGGGCACCCTGTGCCAGGGCCTGACCACCCTCAGAGGGAAGAATTTCTTCCTCATATCCAATATAAATCAACTTTCTTTCAATTTTAAGCCATTAAAGCAGTGAGTAACATTTCTCCATCCCCAAATAACACTTACTCCAATGCCACAGCTGCAAAAATAAAAAAACAAACAGCATGTTTGTGTTTATAACTGATAGCTATGGGTTGATGGCTCACAAAATTCCTTCCTATTATACAGGGAAAAGCCACAATCTCAAAAAATTTTGGTTTAAGGTTCAATACCATAAAGAAGATAATTCCTATGGCTTACTCTAGCACTAATAACAGTTCCCCAAATAACTTTTCATGGATGGCTTCAGTTCAGACAGAAATGTGCTGAACTAACAACAACAAAAAAATCTTCTGGAAAAGACAATCAGTTACTCTGTTTGCAAGAGTGTTTTGGTTTTTTTTATGAGATATATAATGGACACAGCAGATGTAAAATATCAAAAATAATCACGAAGCTTTGACTCTGCAATAGATTTATCAAAGATATTAAACCAATCCACACTGAGGAAATTCCCACTTGTTATCACCTTAATTAAAATCCTTTCCATCCTCATTTTTAATTTCCATTTCTCTCATTTTTTTCTACCAATAATAATACCTTTTGGTTTGGATCTTGGGACAAACTTAAGTAGAGAGACGCCTGACCATCTGCCTGAATCCAGAATGTGTAATTGTTGGTCTGAGGAGCCACAAAAAACCCACGGAGTCTGGAGCTGAGCAAAAACAGAACATCCATAGCATACAAAAGAGTTACAGGAAAAAAAACCAAAACAACAAATCATCCCCACATCCCACCTTCACATGTACACTGAGTAACAAGAAAACATCTTTAAACCATTTTAACAAAACAAACCTTGTTATTTTAAAGGTGAAGTAACCTCAAAATGACCCAATTTCCCATTAAATGTCAATTATGCTTTACAAAAGTTTCAAAAAGGAAAGAAAAAACAGCTCCATGAAACTAAGTATGATTTTGTTGGTGGCTACTTCAGTGCATTTCTTCTCAAACCAAATCTTAAGCCTGAACATGCAGAACAAGCCAAAACCAGAATATTCTGAATCAAACAACAAAAACAGAGAAGTGGTAGAAAAATGTAAGAATTCATGCACATTGCACAGTTTTTCAAGGTCATATCAGAAGTTGCAATGGGAACCAACACAGTTGAGGAATTTATTTATTTGTATTAACTCCCCCTTGGCTGCCAACATCAGCTGAGAATCTGCTCCTCCACATCTGGCCAGAGCTCCAGCCCAAAACAGCCTCAAACTTGAACTCCTTCTACTTACAGAGCAAATTTTTTGCTGGTATTTCAGCATATCTAGGCCAGGTAGAGCAGAAACACTGAGGGAAGGCAAAAGGAGGAAAAATAAAGCACTTCACTGCATATTTTAAGCTTCAAAAGGACCTTGGAGCAAAGGGTTTGCTTTGATTTATAGGAGCTATGCAGTGAGGCTGTGCTATAAAGAGCTGTCAGGTGTTTTTGCTCCACCTTACACTGCTAAAGGTGATTGCCATGGCTTCGTCTCTTTTTAAGATCACTGAGTACCTGAAGGACTCCTTTGTCCCAGACAGAAACCTTACTGGGGAGCTGGCATTAGGTACAAACTGCCATCTGTATCCAGGACCTGCTTCTGTCAGATCAGAGGCATCATCCCAGACTTCAAAGAGAAGCCCTCTGTTTCCTAGAAAGTTGAAACAAAAGTATTCTCAGCAGCAGCCAGCAGAAATCCCAGAGCACATGCTGGAATCAGTGCTGTAGGAGGCAGGCCAGAGAGAAAATTTTAATAATAAATTGGTTCTGTTTGTGGGGTGGTTTGCAGTCGAAGGCAGAACACAGATCTTGCCACGGGGAATTTGTTTTACCTTGAAATTCTCCAACAGAAATAACAAAACTCTGCAGACAGAACAACAACCAACCTGCTCGTGTGTCTGCTATTGCAGGAAAAGGCACTGAGACAACCCACAGTCAAAGTTAAGCCTCATTTTATGCATTAAAATCTCCCACTCAAGGAGGGCTCCACTCAAGGAGTGGACCCAGAAGCCTCTGCAGTAACTTCAGTTCAGCCATCCTTCCTCTAAATATTTTCCATGCCTTTTTTCCCTAATTTTCCACAGCCATACACACCAGTCTGACCTTCCTCCCACCATCTCCTGTCTGCTCATGGTGGTCTGAGCTCTCCACCTTGGTTTTCCTGGCTACAGGATCACAGAATGGTTTGGAAGGGACCATTCAAGTTTATCTAGCCCAACCATGAGCAGGGACACCTCCAACCAGAGCAGGGTGCTCAGAGCTGCACCCCAACTGGCCTTGAATGTTTCCAAGGATGGAACATCCACCACCTTTCCAGGCAAACTCTGCCATGGCCTCCCCCACCTCATTGTAAAAAAATACCTTCCTTAGAAACAATTTAAATAGACCCCTTTCTGATTTTAAAACATCACCCCCTGTCCTGTTGCTAATAAAAGTCTATCCCCGTGTTCTTTACATCCCTACGTTTCTGAAATCCCCCTTTAGGGACTGGAAGGGGCTCTCAGGTCTCCCTGGAGCCTTCTTTTCTCCAGGCTGGATAACCCCAGCTCTCTCATCAGTTTTTCCTCATAGCAGAGGTGCTCCAGCCCTTGGATTATTTGTAGCCCCCTTCCCTACCACCCCAAAATTGATGTTGAAGCAGACAGTGCTTTGGAAAGACCTGTTTCTTGTTTGCATTCATCACCAAAGGGCTTCTGCCCTGCATTTCTGTGTGTGTTTGCTTATTTGGAGCTCCAGGAACAGCTCACCTGGCTGGGGGGCTCCAAGTCTCCTGCCCTCACCAACAGCCTCAGTGGTGCATCTGATTTCCCTGGGAGAAACATGCTTGACTTTGCAGGGAACACCTGCCAGCAGAGAAAGGGAACAAAAGTGCTGTGAGAGCCTTGGAGACACAGCTGAGCTGCAGCACAAACACATCTCAGAGTCATGAAGGGGTTTGGGTAGGAGGGGACCTTACAAATATGTAGTTCCAAGCAGCTTTCTATGGACAGGGACACCTTCCACTAGACCAGGTTGCTCTGTTGGAGCTCCTTTAGGAACTGGAAAGTGCTCTAAGATCCTTAGAGCCTTATTTTCTCCAGTCTGAACAGCCCCATCTCTCTCAGCCTTTCCTTATAGCAGAGGTGCTCTATCCCTCTGATCATTTTTGTGTCCCTCCTCTGGATTCATTCCAACAGGTCCATGATTTTCCTGTACTGAAGACCCTGCATGTGATACTCTGGGTGGGATCTCACCAGAGCAGAGAGGCAGAATCTCCTCCCATCCACCTTATTCCTAAATTCTCCTCCCTATTCCTTATTCCTTAGGAACCTTGAGCTTGTTCCTAAAAAGGCATTCAACATTTTGCCACAAGCCTGGGCTGGTACTACCAGCAAACAGAACAGTTCATGCCCACAATGAGAATAACTGGAGTTTCCTGGAGGTGTGCAGTGGTTTTGGCTTGCTAATTAGAGATTTTTATTTTTTTTTGTTGATGTATTAATGAGTGTGGTGGGTTTTAGTGTTGGTTAATTACTAGTGTATTTATTAGGATGTATTTACTCATTTCCTGCTGTGAGGTAGGACTAGGAGAAAGGTGAAGTAGGTTTAAATCTTTAAAAGGGTATAAAAAGAAATGTATTACTAATAACTAAAAGAAAAAGTAATAAGAATTAAAACAAAACCTTTAGGATAGTTCTCCTCTCCTCCTCAACCTCATTTTTCTTAATGACAATATAAAGAAAAAAAAAACTAAAATTTTTGTTAGTTTACTACTTCTAGAATAGTTTTTCTTTAGTTCATATAGGGAGAGAAGTCTCTCTTGTTAATATTACAAAGACTTGTCTACAAGAAAATAGTTTTCTTGTGTCTGTCTTTTTCGTATAGCAGCTGACCAGGGAAATATGTAATCATAAACTTCTTTCTCATTTTCCTATAACACAGATTTTCTCACAGCTGTGTTTATGGGCTGTATTAACTTATGGGATATTGTTTTAAAGATGAATTGTTTAAGGGTAAAGGTTCTTATTATCTATTTGTATCACTTTGTAAATTCTTCCTATGCAAAACAAGCATGAGGACAAGGTGAGCCCTACAATTCCCACATTAACATCCCTGAACACCTCTTGGGTTGTGCAGTCAGGGCCAAACTGTATTTAAAAAAAATAAAATTCACATTATTTGCTCTGCTCTTACCTGCAACAGTGACCTGCACTGGCTCCTCAAAGAAATCCCCAGTGACAATGAGCTCTGTGCCTCCTGCCAGGCTCCCTCCAGCTGGGAACACGGAGAAAATCTCTGCAGGGGAAGGAAAGAGGGATCTGAGCACAAGCCTTGCAGGCGTTAATCCCAGCCCTATCTCTGGGAAAGCAGAGATTGCATTGCTTCCAGCCAGAGCAGGCTCCTGTGAATGAAACCAGTGTGAAAAATGCATGTATTTTATGAATGGCTTTTTTGCAAATATTCAAATGAATATTACATGTGTTGTGTTAGAAAGTTATGCTGTATTAATTCTCTTAAGTACTGTGTTAAATATAGTTTTAGGTTATAATAAAATGTTAAAATAGAAACTGTGCTATGTAGGATACTTTTTTTAAAGAA
>JAWWMS010000173.1:110050301-110063160 GCA_035048045.1 Chlorospingus semifuscus
ATATAATATAATATAATATAATATAATATAATATAATATAATATAATATAATATAATATAATATAATATAATATAAAGAAAATAAAGGACTATCTATTGTGTACTGAAAGTTTCAGCTCAAAAATATGTTCCACAGGCCAAGGTTGTGGTTTTTGAGGCACAACCTCCTTTCTTTCCTTAAGGAATGGGGCAATACCTTATAGGAAATACAGAGTTCATCTCATGACTGCATGTGATCAAGTGAGGTCTCTGAGCCAAACTGCTGCTCTCAATATCCTTACAAGGTGTATCAGTGGCTCCAAATAGAAAAGATCCATTTTTAACAGGTTCCACATGCCCACTTTGTTCCCAGCAGCCATCTCCACATCCCTGTGAAACCTGGCACTGCCTGCAAGCACCAGCACATTCCAGTGACACCAAACCCCTCTGTCAGCCTCAATTTGCCTGGGACACTTGCAGGGATGGAGCAGCCTCAGCCTCTCTGGGAAAGCTGTGCCAGGACCTCACCAGCCTCACAGCCCAAAATTAATGCGATATCAGAGTGCCCAGAGGGTCTCTTAGGTCCTCATCCCACCCTGGGAGAGGGTAACACTCTCTAAATGTTGTTTATGATTGAGAAACTGAGGCATGGGATGATATGCCGAAGATCTTGGAAGAAGTTTATGGCACAGCAAGTATTTTTTTTAAAAAATCACACTTTCCCCTGCATCTGAAATAGTAAATTCAATATGACTGGCACAGCTGGCCGTGAGGCCAGATGGCCCACACTGATATTATTGAGGCCTTTCAACCTCCAAAACAGGATTGCTGCATGCAGCTTCCTGTTGGGATGAGTCTTATCCTATGCAAACTCATAAAAGCACTAAACTGTGCTTAGAAAAGGATGGGAGAGAGAAATCATCTCAGCCAAAACCATGCTGAGGGTGTTCCTGCAGTGAGGATGGTGGAGTTGCTGCACCCAGCAGCATTGCCTGGGCCTGTTTCATTTACTTTTGGTCATTGCTCTATCAAATAATCCCATTACAGAACAACTTTCACCACAGATCCTGCTCCCTGCCTTTTGTCCCCATCCTAATGATTCTTTTTAGGTGAGCATTCAAACCTCTGGAAGTGATTGCAGGTTGTGTGGTCACTCTGATTTTAACACAAAAATGTTTCCCTTCCAAAAAAATGCTGATAATGTTTCAAAAGTATTTCTCCCCTATGAAGCAAGATTACACTCAGCACTGAGATTTTGACAGAAGATGGAGGGGAAATGGTGAATAATTTTAGAGGGCATTTTGGTTCATGTGTCATAGGAGACTGGTAAAGAGCAGAATGACAGGTTTGCTGGAAATTTGCTTCTTTAACTCTGAGAAAACTGAAGAGTTTTCAAATTTCAACATAAGGGGGAAAAAAGGGCAAGTGTTCAAGGCCAGATTGGATAGGGTTTGGATTAATCTGATCTTGTGGAAGGTGGGTGGAACAAGATGATCTTTAAGGTCCATTTCAACTCAAACTATTCTAGCAGTCTGTGATTCTGTGATTAATATTATTTACCAACCAAAAATTCTCTGCAAACTTTTACCCACATCAATGGATTCATTTCCAGTCTCCTAGGGGACACTATTTTTTAAAAATATCTGATTGAGAAGAGGTGAAAAGGCAAACTTTTAACAGCACCAGGGCTGGGAGGATCCTTACTTCAGGCTGTACTGATTGTGGCTCATGGAAGTGCTGGGGCTCAACCCCTGCTGTCTGACCCCAGCACTCACCAAAGCCCAGCTCTGATCACTTCTAGCAAAGAACACATCAGGATTTTGGACCAGCTCCAAACCCATCTCCCTCCTCCTCCTCTGGCCATTGAGAGATAAAACTGCTTGTGAAAAATGCCAATCACTTGTTTTTAAAATTGTAAAAGTTTAATAGTAATAAAATGGTTATAAAAATAGTAATATAGTTAGTGTAATAATAATTTGGGCAGTTTGGGTTAGGACAATATGAGACAATAGAGACAAAGAGTTACGGATGTCTGGGTACCTTTTCTGGGCAAAATAAGCCCGAAAAAGGACAACCATTAACAAAGGATTAACCCTTAAAAACAATAACCTGTTGCATATTCATACACCTCATCCATGATGCATAAATTCCATTCAAACACAGGATTCTGGCTGGTCAGTGTCAGCTCTTTCCTCTTAATCCTGACAGCATCTTCAGAGCTGAGCGAGGTGGGAAGAAGTTAATTTGTTCTGATAAAAGAGCAATAAATTCTCTTTCTCTGAAAGATTTAGGTGTCCTGTGGCTGCTATCTCGCTGTGAGTCCTTTCTTTAAAAAAAAAATCCTACATAGCATAGTTTCTATTTTAACATTATGTTATAACCTAAAACTATATTTACCACACTACTTAAGAAAATTAATACAGCATCACTTTCTAACACAACACATACAATATCCATTTTAACATTTGCAAAAAGCCAATCATAAAATACACATTTTTCACACCGCCGTACCTGCAGTAAGTGGCTTTATTCTGGAAATCTTTGGTGGGATTTTTTATTTTTTTTTTTTTCCCCTGGCAGGACTGAGTTACAGCATCGGAAAAAGGGATAAAAGCGTGCGGGCACGGGACAGCTGGAGCGGTGGCGCTGTCAGAGGGTGATTGAGGGGGACAGCGGGGACACTGGGGGCTCTAAAGGACACGGGCAGGTGCCGGGACGGGGCCGTGGGGCGGGCTGGCCCGGGGATGGGCGATACAAAAGGGCCGGGGACAGCCGGGCAGGGCAGGGACCGGCGCGGGTGGCAGCAGCATCCTGGGGACAGCGGCAGGGACGGGGCAGGGGGGCTGGAGGATGCTCTGCCCTGAGCAGGATGGGACAGGAAAACCTTGATAAGGGAGTTGAGAGGATGATGAAGTGAGGTAGTAAGAAATGAGCTCAGGTGGTAGAAAACTGAGGGAAGGAGGGGAATTTTATATGGTTATTACTAGGGAGAAGGGGGGAGAAAGGTGGCAGTGGTGTAAAGGAGTGTGGGAGAGTGGGAATGCCCAAATCCCCAAACACACTCACACATACAGAGGTCAGTAGGATCAGCTGCTTCAAGAGATTTTTGGGCAGCCCCATGCATGGGCTGCTTGCTGGAGAGCATTTCTGACCAGCCCAGCTCCTGCTTCCTTGGGGAAACCTTGATAAGGATGAACCCCACCCCTTGCTGGAGATGGCAGGCCAGATAACAGCCCTGGGGTGCCACAAAAGACCCAGGAGAGGAGGATGAAGGGACCGACTGCTCCTTTGCTGAAGGTAAAGTCTGTAATTTCCTTTTTTTTCTCATGTGATACCTCCTGTGTGTGAGATTTATGGAATGCACAGACAACATCCAGTGCCTCACATCCAGGGCTGTGGAAAATATCCTAAGGAGCTTTGGGCAAGGCAAATGATGCCATGGATGGAAAAGGGAAAGGAGGTGAGGTGGTGTCCTCATGGTTCAAACAGGGCCCCAGGCTCATTAGCAAATTCCCAGGGATCTGACCCCTCTGCCTGGATGTCACCTCTGGCTGTGATACCAGAGCATCCTCTCAAAGTGGGTGTGTTCAGGCTCTCAGCTGTGGACAGACCACCCCCAGGGATGTGCTTGGTTTTCAGCAGCATCTTCAGAGCTGGGGTTTTGTTCTCAAGGACAGCAGGGTTGGTGTTTGGAGCCCTCTTGGCCAGGTTTCTCCTCTCAAAGTCAGCCCTTCATGGACCATGGGGGTACAGGGACTGCTGGGGAGGGGCTCTGGGATGGGCGAGACAATTTCATCCCTGGTAAGCTCTGAAATCTCAGATTGCTCCCAAGGAGCCTCCTTTGACAGCAAATGGTGCCCAGGTGATGAACACCTTCCAGGGGAAGTGATCTGATTTTAATTCTCACCTGGAAATAAGGAGTGACCAGCAGGTTCCCATTGTGTCTTCCTGCCACCACGTCCAGCTGTTAAATTAAGTTATCCCCACACTATTTTTGGTTTATTTAATGCTCCAGAATCATTACTGGGCAATGAGGTGATTTCCCCATTTCACCAAGGAAAACCAGGAGTACAGGCAGCCATAGGTCCAAATCCGTCCCTGTTACCCTCAGACCCCTCAGTGAGGAGTTTAAATGATGAGCACAGTCATCCCTGGCTCCTTCTGAGCCAACAGAGAGAGGCAGCCCGCTCTGGACACACTCCTGGCTCCTTGCTCTCCATGGGTGATTGCTCCCAGTCTTTCCAGCCTATTAGAATTACTGCTTGATTTAACTGGGAATGAATGAGTGAAGCTGTCAAAACCCAGTGTGGGTTTATCCTCCTCTTGTCTCAGCTCATTCCCTCATTTCCCTGTTTTCCCTGTTCTTGGATCACAAAAACAAACAAACAAACAAACAGAAAAAACCCAAAATTAAAAAAAAAAAAAAAACACAAAAAATAATAATAAAAAAAAATAGAGGAAAAGGGCACTGTGCTCTTTCCCAAGGCTCTACAAGAGGCCTCCTGCCCTCCAGGAACTCCAACCTGGAGAAGGCTTTGTGACACGAGGAGTACCAAAAATCCCCAGATAAACAGTCTTGGGTGCAGTAAAAAGATTCCCTTCTTTTTCAAACTAGTGATAAAAATCCTACTGGGCTTCTTGAAGGACAGTTACCATAAATTGCATTAAATTAATTTACATTCAAGATATGGGTCAAAAGGAAAAACCAAGGAGCAAGGGAGGCCATGCTGAATATGTATGGGCATTTCTACAGGCACTCCAGTTTGTTCCAGGCAAATTATTGCACCTCTGTGCCTCAGTTTCCCCACCCAAAATCTGGGGATGTTGATGGGCTTAGCTCAAAGGCAGTTACTGTTCTCTGGTGCAGAGAATCAGACTGCTCAAATAAAACATAAAACCAGCCTGAAGATCTCAGTTTAAAATCACCAGATATAACAGAAAATATAACATAGAGAACTATAATATGGATATCTTTTTATAGTGAAAGAAAAATGCTAACAAGGAGATGAGCAGGGTGTACAGGCACCTTACAAGGACTACTGGTGATTCTGACACAGCCTTTCTAAATAGCCTTGGGCAGCTCACTTATTTTCTCCTTTTTGCCTCCCTTTTTTCAGGAATATAATGTCAGTACACTGGGACTGGGTGATGTTTCAGAGGTGCTCACTGAGGCTTTACTCCCACTGAGGCAGAGAGCAGAGCACCCCAGTTTATGGAGAAACTCAATAAACTTTGAGACACTCCCATTAAACCCCAACAAAGTTCAAAAAAAGAAAAAAAAGCTCTTGAAACTTCTCCAAAACACAAGGGTCTAAATAAAGTCTCTGGTTAGATATAAGCAATATTTTGCAGACAGAAGCAAACTTGATTTTTTGAGTTTTAAGCTTCCTGAAGGCTGTGGTTAAGATCAGGTTAAGACGAAACTCTGCTTCAAAAATCTCCCCTGTGATAACTAATTTGCCTCACAAGGCTAAAATGTTGACCTGACTAGCTTGCCCACAGAAAAGTTGCAAAAGAGCCAAGAAAAGGCTCTACATGAACTTTTGCCTCATGTGAGGTGCCTTTTGGTGCAGACAGGGGGGAAATGAGGTGGTTAATTCAAAAAATGCAAAGGTTTGGGTTCAAGTATTTCCTTTGGAGAAGGTCAGGACATTAGGAATTGACTCTAAATCAATGGGATCACTCCTGTTTATCCCTTCCCTTCTTTGCCCTGCTGTCACATCCATGTGCCTCTCTGTGCCTGTGGGTGTAGACAGGAAAACCGAAGGCTGAGCAGGCTCCCTCCTCCCAGTAACAACTGCTCCCTGGAAAGCATTCATCCTGCAATCCAGGCTGGAAAAAGAGACTTGACAGAGAGCCCAGACTGCCCACATGCCAGGGGTATCAGAGAGCCCATTTTGGGAGTATCAGCTCCCCTCTCGGCCTGGTGACAAACCCTGCCAGCCACAGGGACCCTGGGAGGACAGCTGCCCCATTCTTTCCTTTTCCTCACACCAGGCAGGGACAGATGTGGCTCTGGACCTGCCTCAGATGATTGGGTTACTCCAAGTGGCTCCAAAGAGCAGAGGCTGTTGGCTCTTAGTTTGCATATCTGCTGCTCACAAGGAATATAATATTCCAGGGTGGGCAAAAAGAGAGGTGCTGGCTGTAAATGGATGCATTTATATTCTATTGACTTCCTTCTTTTCCTTCCTGGCTTTTATGGCCATTTCTGCCAAACTTTTGTACTCAAGTATCTGTCCCTGTCAGCTCTTTAATTTCTAACTATTTAGCTGTAATTTCCTGATCCACATTTCTTCATTCTGCCTGGTTTGGGTTTCATAAATCTTGGAACAGTGTGGTCTGGAAATTCAACTTAGTGAGCCTTTACTGCAACAATCCCAGTTGATTCCAGTCAATGCATTTAATACAAATCTTGCTTCAATTAGGTTTTAACATCATCAATAAATTCCCATTTATACCAACATAAGATTTTAAAATCCCAGTCTACAAATTGGATCAGAATAGCATACATAAGTGAGGAATATTTACCTACCTACATGGTTGGGATCAAGGATCTTCCCAGTAAGTCTGTTTCCTCATTAATCCCTCAGAATCCATTATCTGATCCCCAGAATTTCCATGGTGCTTTGACACAGGCCTATGAGAAATTTACAAAAATGCTATCAGTAGGAACCACTAATGGTTTTGAACTGAGGGCTAATAAGGCTAAGAAGAAATATCTCTTCATTCATTTTTTGTTGATAGCTGATGTACACAGATTTATGCACTCAAAAGTCTGGGAACCCACAGCCTGTGCCATGGCTCTGCTGAAATCTCTTAAAGTTTTACCCTGATGTCAGCAGGGCTCATCTTCCTCACCTCCTCTGAGTCAAAGGCCTTCATCTGACTGGGAAGTAAATATTACACTGAGTTCTTAATCTCAAAATGCAGTTGAATGCTCCTATAGCATTGATCTGACTTACATTTAGGGGAAAAAAAATAATGGGAATATTTTGCTTTCCCAAAAAGAATTTTAATATTTTTAACACCTCTGTTTTGCTTCGTGTAAAAATCTCTAAATAATGGAAATTCAGACACAATTCCTGGGTCTGGGAACTTTTAAACAATATAATTCCCTGTGTCACTGACTAACTAATCTTTCTGTAGAATTTGCATTCATTTGTTTGATCAGGTACTGAGGTTATGGATACAATGACTGTGTGAAATTCCCTGCCATTAATTTCTCTAGAAATCACAAAGAAAAGTCTGGCTTTACAGAAACAAACAGCTTCCCCCAAAAGCCATTCATCCCTGCGCTGAAGTCAATAGGGATTTTTGTACAACCAAAATTACTTGGAGCAGCATGTACAATATCAGAATAATAAGGTTTTTAAGTGGAAATAAATTTGAGCCATTTTTACACTCTTCATTCTGTAAATCCATTGCCCCAGCTGAGTATTAGCATGAACAATGCCATGGGATGGATTTCCACCCTAAAACCTTTTGCAGACCTCATTACATCAAGTACTGACACATGTTTGAACAGCTGACAAGGGGAAATTATAGGGACAGAGAAACTGAGGTGGTTGTGTGTGAAATGTGAAAAATCAGCAATGTCAGACACTGAAAAATTGATTTTTCCTGAAGTAGCAACATTCAGGGGAACACCTCTGCCACAGGGGAGGAAGGAGAGCCCTGCTGGCATGGAGAGAGCTCTGACTCAACTTCTCCACCACAATAAAATGCCTGGGGAGTGACAGCAAAGTTGGGGAGGGGGATCCATGCTCTGGGGAGAGCTAGAGCCTCTGAGGAGGGTGTGCAGTGTTGCTCTGTGCTCTGGAGTGTGTGCTGGGCCTGCCTTCAAAGAGGGTTTATGTTTCCTTCAAAGCTTGGGGTTATTCCTGTGCTGATTTTAGTGCTTCTCATCACTTGAGATCATTCCTTGGTCTTTTGGCTCTTTAGGAAGAGAAAACATGAGAGAAAGGCTTATTTTCTTTTCCTGTCTTATGTACTTGTATGGACTGGTTGTGTATGGAAAACTTGGGTATTCCCTCCCCTTTTCCATCCTCAGAGAAGCTTCCACTTAGAAATAAATCATATTTGTGAATCTGCTCCATGAACAAATTGATTCCAACAGTTGTTTCCCAAACATGGCCAAAACTCCCTTTGAGCATCCTTGAGGATGCCAGCCCTACTGATGACGGGAATGTGCAACAAATCAAGGATTAGCATAGGGGGTGACACCAGGATACTTTGCTTTTCACTTCTGAAGACCATTTCTATCATTAAAGGCAGAAATCCATCCATCCATCCATCCATCCATCCATCCATCCATCCATCCATCCATCCATCCATCCAGTCCTGCCCTCTGTGCCATGACAGGCTCCTCTCAAAGGAGCATCAGGGCACTGCATAAGTTGGAACATAGCAAATTCCAATTAGATATCACCAAACAGGTTTTTCACCATCAGCTTGGCCAAACTCCAGGAAAAAGACCCCAAAATTGAGGGAACTCCATCCTTGGGGGGATTGAAGCTCGACTAGACATGGTGATGAGCAACCTGATCTAAGCTGCTCCTGCTTTGAGTCCTCCAGGTCCTTCTGACCCAAACCACTCTGTGTGTGACCCTTGGGGTTAAACATGTTTTTGATCAGCCAGGGCAGGTTCTGGTGAGCTGCTGTCTGGTTCTGAAGGCACTGCCTGCTTGGCCAGGCAGCTCTCCAGGGCAGGGACCACATCCCTGAGTGTGTATCAGCAACTCCTCTGTGTGTACGAGCAACTCCTCAGCTCAGGCAGGTCCTCCATGGCTTGCCTCAATACAAATAATAATGATAAAGTGAAAGGAGAGAACACAGTCTATCACCTCTCACTCATGTGACCTTTTTTTTTACAGCACACTTTAGTTTTTGGGGGTTTCAGGGCAGTCAAAAAAATTCCAGGACCTTTTCCAACATGCACTTCCATGAGATTCCAGCCTTCAGCACTGTGCAGATGCACACACAGGAATGTTTGCTGACCCACAGGCATTGGAAAAAATCAGAACCACCTGAAAAGATCCGTCCAAAACATCCCAAAGTGCTGCAGGGCACCAGGGAAGTTACAAGGGTTGTGCTGTCACTGGTTTTCCAAGGAGGAAGCAGATTGCTGGCTCTGAAACACATCTGAGGAGCAGAATTACCCCTTCAGGAGTGGAGGATGGAGAGCTCTCCTGCTGGCCAGAAGGCACAAGCCAGCCTTCTCTTGTGAGATGACATGCTTCTTTATATGCCCATATGTATTAGGCTGCTATGGAATGTAAGGAAGTGTGTGGTTTCAGGGAGACATCGCCGTGCCCTCTGCTCCCAGCTGCTGCAAGGGGTCCAAGGATTTCCTCTAACTGCATTTCATTTGAATTTGACTTTGTCAAACAAAGCCAGGCACTTTATGTTCATTCTACAGCACCTACAGAGGGCACAGAGGGATCTGAACATCTAAAAAGGCTGAAAATTCCTGAATCCATGAGGATTTGAGAACTAAGATATATTCTGTACATCTTTCACTGGAAAAAGCATGGAGTAAGCAGACTATGGGTTTCACCTAATCCATATTATATTTACACTATACTGAAAGTGCTTTTCAAGGGCTTTCTGAAAATCACTACATCCCAGAGAGCATCAATAATTCATAGAATCATAGAATGGTTTGGGGACCTTGAAGCTCATCTACTTCCAACATCTGCCTCTATCCCAGGTTGTTCCAAGCCCCATCCAGCCTGGCCTTGGACATTTCCAGGATTCCAGGTGCAGCCACATCTTCTCTGGGCACCCTGTGCCAGGGCCTCACCACCCTCACAGGCAAGAATTTCTTCCTAGTATCTAATCTAGATCTACCCCATTTCATGCTGCCATCCATTCTCAGTTGGTGGAAAATGCTTTGGATTAAGTGACACAGGAAGAATTAAAAAGCACTGGGTAGCATTGACTTGTGAGGAGCAGAACTGAGTATGATCCAGATGTCACAAAATTCTCCTCTTTACTCCCAGTCATTCATAACAAGATCTTCTTTAATGGGGTTAAAATGAGTGCCACAGGCACAGGGATTTCTGTAGTGGACTGCAGAAGGTTAATTCATTGCACAGCCTCAGTACAGTAAATTGGACAGGTTGCGGGAAGTCTCATCCTGATTAATATGGCACTATGGAGATAAGCAGGCTCACAGCCTTGTCAAAAACAGTGGAATTTTTCCCCAGATCTGTATTTTCACAACCAGGACAGTCCTGCCCTGTCACAAATGTCCCTTCCTCCTCTGAGCACTGTTTGATATTTTATTCTAATAACATTGTCTAGCAACAAGCTCAGTGTATTTTTTTTTTTTTGCAAACAGTGGTCCAGTTGCCTTTAACCCCTTTAGGACAGCCTGGAGATATGCTGGATGTCTCCAGGATATCCTCAAGATCCTGTGACATGGACCTGAAGAGTTCAAACCATTTCTCACACATTATTTTCTTCCACTGTAGGCCGAATATTCAAAACTCAAGGCCGTTTTCAGTCAGTCTTAATTTATTTTATGGAAGAATTTAGGAAAATTTTTGAAGCAACTGTTCTTATCATTAAGGCCTAGGTCTGAAAGGTTTTCAGACCTTCGCTCCCCCGGAGAAATATTAGGAATTCCACCCCAAAGTACCCTTAACAAACCCGATCTAGTTAGAAGCTTAAAAACCATATGTATGTTTCAGTGATTAATGTTCACAACTTCATCATCTTCAAACTCCTGACTGGCCAAGGAATGGCCCTTGACCAGTTCTAATAGCAAAGCTGAGCTTAGGGGCTGTCAGGGTCAGTCCTAGTTGACAAAGGTCAAAACTGTGCCAGCAACTGTGCAAAACACAGCAGAAACCACTGAGTTCCTGTGCCTGCACCTCAGCCCTATAAAATGTACCAATATAGGCCCTGAAACCAGTGACATTTATGTTCCTCAGCCACCAGGATGCTTTGCAAAATTTCGGTCTGAATCAGGCCTGCTGCATCTGACCCAGGCCCTGTGGTCTCCTAGATGTAATTCAGGAAAGCACTTGTCAAACCATTATTTCATCCTGTCCTTCTTGTACAGAACCAGCTCCTAGGTTGTGATAATTTAGAAGAGAAATTTAGCAGAGAAAAATTATCTTTTTTTTTCCTTCTGAGCTGCATGTAAGGAAGAATGGCCAGCAGGCCAAGGGAGGGGATTCTGCTCCTCTGCCCTGCTCAGGTGAGATCCCACCTGCAGAGCTGCCTCCAGCCCTGGAGTTCAGCATCAGAAGGATGTGGAGCTGCTGGAGAGAGTCCAGAGGAGGCCACAGAGATGCTCCAAGGGCTGGAGCCCCTCTGCTCTGGAGCCAGACTGGGAGAGCTGGGGGTGCTCACCTGGAGGAGAGAAGGATCCAGAGAGAGCTCAGAGCTCCTTCCAGTGCCTAAAGGGGCTCCAGGAGAGCTGGAGAGGGACTTGGGACAAGGGATGGAAGGACAGGACACAGGGAATTGTCTCTCACTGCCAGAGGGCAGGGATGGATGGGATATTGGGAAGGAATTGTTCCCTGTGAGGGTGGGAGACCCTGGCACAGGTTGGCCAGAGAAGCTGTGGCTGCCCCTGGATCCCTGGAAGTGTCCAAGGCCAGGTTGGACAGGGCTTGGAGCAGCCTGGGATAGTGGAATGTGTCCCTGCCCATGACAGGGGATTGGAATTGAATGGTCTTTAATGTCCCTTCTAACCCAAACCATTCCATGGTTCTAATCATGAAAACTAGGCAAGAGTAAATGGCTCCTGATGGAATGAGCATGCAGGGGTGTGAATCTTGGCAGGAGTGTGAATATTGACAGGGGTATGAATATTGGCAGGAGTGGGAATCCACTCCTGTGTGCTCCCTCCCTTTGCTGACCAACCCATTGTCCACGTCTCAATCCCAGCTCTTCCTTTCTGCATCTGGTGGTCTCTTCACCTCTGTGGTGATGAAAACCTGCTGCAGTCTGTGGCACTGTGGACTTTATTTAGTTGCCAAAAAGTTGTCCCCCAGTGCCCTTGGAGACAGCCTAAGAACAGCTTCCAGTAGCTTTCTTCAGCTCTGTGCTGTGCCCCACCTGCACATCCCACGTGGCTGTCCCAGACAACCTGTGGCCCCTTGGATGGTGCCAGGTGCTCACGTGCTGGCAAACAAAGCCAAACTTCTGTCTGGCCAGCCGAGCCTGTCCCCAGCCCTGACTGACTGCATAAATGTGGGGTTTAACCCTGCAGTGGAATCCCATCCCTTATTTACTTTCTGCAGCTGTTCCCAGCCTGTTGTGCCAGAGCCTGGGATCAGCAGTGGCTCTTCCTGCACAGCACGGGCCAGGATTGAGTTACAGGCACACACACACTGGCAAGGACCCAGGAGAAGAAATAACCTAGACATGGGACTAAGGTTTGGGAAGACTTATAGCCTGTCTGGGGGGTCAAGGCCACTGGTTTAACTCTGTTCTTTCCTCCCTCCTCTACTTGTGTAACCACACCCAGACCATGACAGAAGGTAAAAAACTCTAATTCTTCCCAAATTTTGTCAAGTTTGCAACATTCTAGTACTGATGGGACAAAATATGAAGTAAATTTTGTAACTGGAAGCTTGCAGGAGGTGTTTCTTTGGCAGTAAGGTAGATGTTTCCTTAGGGAATATCAAATTTAAGTTGCTGATGCTTCCCTTGCTAATGAATACCCCAACAAGCAAAGAAAAAGTATGAAGCAAGCACAGGAATCCAGAGGTTACTCAAATTAATATTCCTCCCAACACTGAGCAGGGAGATGACAAAAGGGAAAAAAAAAAGAAAAGAAAGGAAGTGAAAGAAAAGAAAAAAAAAGGAAGGGAAGGGAAAGGGAGGGAAGGGAAGGGAAGGGAAAGGAAAGGAAAGGAAA
>JAWWMS010000173.1:110063260-110074659 GCA_035048045.1 Chlorospingus semifuscus
AAAAGAAAAGAAAAGAAAAGAAAAGAAAAGAAAAGAAAAGAAAAGAAAAGAAAAGAAAAGAAAAGAAAAGAAAAGCTCCTCCTAATCAAAATGTTTTTCAGAGAAAAATGTGTCAAGTCACTTGGACTGGATGAACTTAGAAGCCTTTTCTGACCTTAATGATCCAACAACTCTAAGTCACTGGAAAACCACATGCACATGGAAAGGGGCCTATGCACAGGGCAGGAAAAATGTTGCTTTTGTCCTGTTTGGAAGCTGCCCCACGCCCTGCTGCTTGTGGTTTCTGGCAGCTGTCTCCCTGCTGAGGCTCCAGGTACAGCTGGAGGGCTCAGGGTGGTTCTGGAAAGTGATGCCTGACTGACAACTGGCAGGTGACTCCCCTTCAATGGACAAAGGAGGGGTCTTTACTCCCTCCCACTTTGCCTTTTTTTCATTATTTAAAAATCTAAAAAGAAGAAAAAGAAAGAGAGGGAGAATAGGGAAAGAGAAAGAAGCAGGAAGGAAAGCACCGTACGAAGGTGCTGCCATGCAGGGGAGTTGGAACGAGATGATCTTTAAGGTCCCTCCCAGCACAAACCATTCCATGGTTGTGTGGAGAGTGGTGAGGTCTCTAAGATGATGCCATAAGTGCTGCAGCACCCTCCTGTCCCCGTGAGCAGAGGTCAGTCCCTGTGTTCCTGGTCTCACGTGTCCCATTCCCGTTGCAGGTCGGGAGCAGCGAAGCCGAGCGTGTGCTGAGGTCCGGAGCTATGCTCTGCTCTGGCTGGTCAAACGGAACCAAGCCCATCTTCCTCGGAGGTTTGGTCCCCTTCAACCAGCTATAGCAGTGTGGAAAACACCAAGCCAGCAAAGCTTTGCCTGACTCTGCCTCTGCCTCAGCTCAGCCCTACCAGCCCTTCCTGCCGGATGGATCTGCTGCCGCTCCGAGCATCTCCAGAGGTGCACCTGGCAATGGGCACCTGGAAAGGTTTGGGATAGACCTTTGGTTTTCATAAGCATCACTGCAAACAGGGCTGCTCCAGCATTTCCTTCATCCCTGGAAGTCTTCCAGGTCAGGTTGGATGGGGTTTGGAGTGGTCTAGGGGAAGGTGTCCCTGCCCATGGCAGGAGGGTTGGAATGGGATGAGCTTTAAGGTCCCTTCCAACCCAAACCATTCCATGATTACCAGAGGCTCAAAATACCACATACAAAGCAGTTGGCTCTGAAACAGTCAGCAGATTTCTAAATCAATGTGGATCTGCAGAGCCACAACCATCTTTATTCTCTTTCCCTATCAAACTTGCATCCACACTCTGCCTTTTGCTTGGACTGACAGTCCAAGTAATCTGTGATTAAATTATTTTTAAAAAATCATAAAGAATATGGGTAACATATTCTTGAAAACCCTCTGTGTCTGTGTCTTTTTTACTTATTTAATGCAAGAAGAACCTATAAATAACCATTATCTGCACAGCAAAGGTCTTTGACATCAGTTATCCCATATCCACTCAACCACAACACGCACCAGATCACACATCTCCATGAGAGGTATCTTCTGAATGTTCCCACCCACACCACACTGCAGCTAATGAAGAAAAACAGCCAAACAACTTGAAAATGTCTTTGCTGACCTGTTCTCTGAGCCAGGCCATGAATTCTGATCTAACTTCAGACGTTCAGCTCAGCTGGTTGTTCCCCATCTTCACCCCACCAAAAAATTTCAAAGCTGTTAATAAATAAATGAACAAATGTGTATCAAAATAAGCTTTTTATGTGCATCCTACATGAAACCATTATTTTTTGCTGGATGGATGGGGAGGAAAGAGCATGGGTGCAGCAGAATGAGGAGTAGCATCACTCTGTTCCAAAGCATCTTGGATCTCTGTTAAGGTCAGGAAATGCACATGTTCCCAAATGCAATGGAGCCCAACTTCATTTTTTTCAGCAATGTCATTTGGAAAACCCGGACACACAAAAGGCTCCTGAGTCTGGAAGGTTTAGTAAATTCAGGTCAAAAGACAAACTGTTCCAAGGATGGTGAGGCTCTGGCACAGGTTGCCCAGAGAAGCTGTGGCTGCCCCTGGATCCCTGGAAGTGTCCAGGGCTAGGCTGGATGGGACTTGGAGCAACCTGGGATAGTGGAAGGTGTCCCTGCCCATGGCAGGGGGCTTGAATGAGATGGACTTTAATGTCCCTTGCAATCCAAACCATTCCATTATTCTATCCTCTGGGTTCCCTTTCACTCCACATACACAATTAATTCATCCTGGGCAAGGACTGTGTGGTCCCTGACAGTCCATGGATCTTAACCACTGAGATCTCCCATTTCAGTCCTAAATCCCTGGGGGTTCCTGAGCATTTGATGTCAACTGATCTCATTTTTACCTGGGAATGAGTCAAAGGGGGATTTTTAACACCTCATATCTCACTGCATGTCCTCTCCACACAAGCTGGGTTTGCTCAGCACCACATCAATGCAAAGGACACCTCCAGGGCACAGCACTGGGCTGTGGATCCCCAGAGCCTCCCAACAGTGGACAGAGCAAGCCCCAAATAAAAAGAAAACCCTGAAGAACCAGGACATAAGTGGAAATAGTCCCACAACTTGAAAAGTAAAAGAGATTTCAGCCAACTGTCTTGCCGAGTACCCCAGAGAAATCTTGTCAAAAATATGAGTGGGGAAAAAAGTACCTGTGTCTATTTGCTCAATAACATGAGGAAAATAAAATATGCGGGACAAGACAGAAATTAAAATTTAGCTTCTTGACATGATGTTCCCTCTTGGTAAGCATCCTTTGCATTAGGGTAGTTTGGCAAAGGAAATCCTCCCCATCCTCTCTTCCTCCTGCATTTCAGCAATCATTAAAACCAAGATATTCCAGCCAGATATTTTTTAAACTGCCATAAATGAGGAACAATAGAAAACACCAACAACTATTAAAAGGAAAGGTCTTCTTAATACTCAAAGCTCAAAATTGTGTTTGATGATGACATGGAATGAACCATCTTGCATCAAGAAGGACCAAAAATCCAGTTTCTTGCCCTGTTAAACTATGCTGTAAAAACAACAAAAAATGTTTTGTTTTCTGGTGAATTTATGAACCATTTTGTCCCATCAAAAATGTTTTGGAAAGCAAGAAATAGCAGAGAGTGTTGAAATGACCACGGTTCAGGTTTCTCTGCCATGCCATGAGCACAGCAGGACAATCTCACTCCTTCCTCTGCCAAGCTCTGTAAGACAGGACCATCCCTGGGATTTAGTCCTGGCACAGCAGGAATGAAGGGGAGTGTGGACAGCAGCATTTTCATATGTCACACTCAGTGATTGTCTATCACCTTCTCTCATTTCCCTTCATCACTGTTAACATGATTTTTTACACTGATTAATTGAAAAAAACCACACTCTTCCTTTGAATTTTATCAGCCAAACAGTTATGAGATAACCAGGATCAAAAATTACTAAATTCAGGAAAGAAATAATTCTTAGAAATGACCAATGTTCCTGTGTCTTCAGAAGTACAAAAATTGATCCAATTTCTGTCTACTTGAGATCTGAAGTCCAAACCACTTTGGAAACAGCCTTCAGCAATTGAGCAAAGCCCCTGCTCACAGTAAATAAAAACAAGGGTGTAAATCAAATTCACCTGCAGAACATTCTGCAGAGTGTTTATAGGTGTGAAATAAAGTGCAATTTTATTGGGCATTAATTGCCACAACTGCCAGTTTTCAGGAAGCACTGCATTCATCCCAGAAGCCAGCTTTCCCCATATGAAATAAATATATATATGCCTGTATATTTACATTGAAAAGATTCAAAATAGAAGACTTCTGTAAACTTGACATAATCCACTTCATTATTCCAGTCTTCCAAAAACAGTCGCTGACCACACAAAATCCTTCAGGCATCATTATCAAGGAGGATCTCTGGTGATTACTGAGCGCCCTAAGAGCAACACTGTTCTCTCCTCTTTCTCTATAATTATTTCCTGAGAGGACCAAGACCCACCTCTTGACCCACTACCATTTATCTGCTCTTCCACCAGCTATATCCAACTTCTCTCAGGGTGTGAGACCATTTAATCCAGTGTAAAACCTCATTTATTCTCCCCTGAAGGAGCAAAGGTCTCCTGCAAACATGCAGAAAACCTCTGCCAATCTTCCCTTTGCTGCAAACCAAGAAAGAAAATAGGACAGATTAGCAATCACCCTGATTAACATTCTGATTAGCATTCACCCCATCACCTGATTAACTCTGCCTGCTGCAACTTTATATGGTAAAGCCCTGCTTGAATCCTTTGCAAACCAGCTTCAGGCTGGGATGATGAGACATTTGGGTACTTTGCCTTCTGTGTGTCTCACAAAAGCTGCTTATCAGCCATCAGATGTTGTGCACCACAGCAGCCCTGTGATATCAGGCATCTCTCTCTCTGCTGCTGTGTCCAGGGCACCACCAGGGGAGGCAGCAGAGCTGAGTCTCTGAAGGGATGGCAGGAAGATTTTTACAGGCTTTGGAAGCTGTGAATGCAGGCAGCAGCAAGAGGATTTCTCTGCAGTGGAAGTGTAGGCACATTTCATTTTAGCAGTTCAGTCTTCACAGTAAAAAAAAAAATATATATATATATATATAGGAAAATGTGAAAAAAGAGAGAGGAAATTCAGCTACTATAATGGAAGAATTTTTACCAATTCCTTAACTGATTAAAGGGAAAACAGTTTGTTGTAGTTGCATGTGTCAGTCTTGTATATTTATACAATCCTAATCTTCCCACTGCTCAGAACAGAGTGGCTTTCACAGGTGGTGTGAAGAGCAATCAGAATATCAACCTCTCATCAGTCATAACTTTTATTTTTTATCCTCCAAAAGCTCATTGCTCTGACCCCATTTGTCTTGTTCCCACTAATCAGAGAGTCACAGACTGGTCTGAGTTGGAAAAGACCTTTAAAGATCATTCAGTTCCACCCCTGCCATGGGCAGGGACACCTTCCACTATCCCAGATTGTTCCAAGCCCCATCCAGTCTGGTTTTTGACACTTCCAGGGATCCAGGGGCAGCCACAGCTTCTTTGGGCACATCAGGACTTTACAACCCTCACAGGGAACAATTTCTTCTCCCATCTAAACCTGCCCTCTGCCAGTTTAGAATCATTTACTCTTGTCCCATCACTATCTGCCCATGTAAAAAAAGTTGCTTTCTCTTTTCTAAAAGCCCCCCTAAGCCCTCAAAGGCAACAATCATTCAGAATTGTACATTGGGTGAAACAAAAGACCACAATTCCTTTTCTAGCCCAGCTGGGCTCAGCACAGCCAGTGCAGCCAGAAGAAAAAGAATCAGGGATGGTCCATTCTGCCTGGCACACACCTATTCACTTTGCCCTTGTATCCATCAGCACAGAAGGATCAGGTCTGGTAAAGAGGCATTTTAAAGGTTAAAATGGGACACAGGGTTTTTGTCACCCACCCATGGTCCCCACCTTCACAAGGCCACATCTCTGAGGAGGAAACCTTCAGCAGTGCTTATTCTCTGAAATCCCTCCCTGGGATAGTTCTGGAAACTTCATTGCACTGTGGTGAGAATTTGCATATGATTGGAAAAGTGGTGAATTTCCATTACTTACTTAAAAAACGAAAAAACACCAAACAAGTCAAATTGAACCACAGTGAGGTGAAAGGGCTCAAAAATCAGGATCCTACTGGTGCTTTTACAATTCTCACCAAAACTGCTCTGAGTCACTTATTCTGTAAAAATTTGGATTCTGACACATTCTTGCACACAAAATGTTGTGGCCAGGAGTGATTGCTCTGCAAGAAAAAACAGAAAAATAGGAACTTCCCTTATTAAAAAGAAATGGTTCTGGAAACATTAAAGATCAGGTTGGATGGGGCTGTGAACAAGCTGATGCTGTGGAAGATGCTGCTCTTTGCAGGGTGTTGGACGTGACATTTAAAGGTTCTTTCCCACCCAAACTCCTCTGTGATTCTATGATTTTTTTGATTCTATAATGAATGACCAAGATTTTCAGATTTTACCTGGGAGCAGGAAAATGGCTACAGTAGAAATGAGTTTATTTCTGCAGGCTGCCCTATCAGACCTGCCTGGCAACTCTAAGCTCTGGGGGATACAGGGATATACTGGTGAGAAAACAAGTTTTCTGAATTTAATTTGGTTTGGAAGTGGTGAGTGGTGGAACACAAAGTAAGGACTGGATTTTGGGCAAATAGCACTGACCTCTCAATGCTCCACAAATGCTCCTTTCCTAAAATGTCACTTTGCAGCTCATTTTCTCAAAGTTGGCTTCCTACCTACTGAGAATCCATTAGATATTAGTCATGCAAAGGACATTTCAGCCACTGGCAGCAAGCACAGTTGATGTTAGACTGTGATCTCCATTAGATGTGCTTGGAAAATTTAGGAATGAAGTAGGAGATGATAATTTCTACTGCAGTGCAGTGGCTGGGGAGGACAAATACAGGTGTTTAACAGAGGAAAAACATGACTTTAGCTCTTCTGCTGCGCCTCCTGTGTAAGAATCAAGGGGTGGGAGATTGGTGCAGTGACTTCATAGAATCATGGAATGGTTTGGGTTAGAAGGGATCTTTAGAGACCATCCAGTTCCATCCCTCTGCCATGGGCAGGGACAGCTTCCACTATCCCAGGTTGCTCCAAGCCCTGTCCAGCCTGGCCTTGGACACTTCCAGGGGTGGGGGAGCCAGAGTTTGGATCTTGGATGGAGAAAATGGAGCTGGAGTTTGGGTGGAGATCAGTCAGACAGCTGGACTGGGACACCAGTCAGTGCTTCCCTGTGACTTTGAGTCCAGAGCAGCTCCTGTGCCTTTGTGAGCATTCCTTGGCCAGCCTGTAACCTCTTCCAGGGCAGAGCTGAGCCTTTGGACACACGTGGTGTTGTGGGGAATGTCCCAGGCAGACTGACCCTTGCCCAGAACTGCTGCACTCAGGATTAAACCCCCTTTGGAGCCTCCCAGAGCACTGGAGTGTTTCACTAGACAAGTTTCTCCCCTTTAAGGGTGTTTTTCATGGATTTATGTAGTTACCTCTCTCCTTTACTATTTCTCCTTCAAGCTCTGAGTTACTAGAGAGCAACAAGAAGAAGGAGGAGCTGGAAAAGCAGCTCAAGGAGAGCAGTGAAGAGAAGCAGCTGCTGCTGGAAGAAATTGCCCAGCTCAGATGTGACATCCGGAGTGCCTGGGAGCAGGGAGACATGAGGAGGATCACCCCAGGCTTGGAGCAGAGGGAGAACAGGTTCCTCCCATGGCAGAGCTCTGCAGGCAGTTTAGAGGGGAGCCTTAAACAGGTATGGGCAGCTTTGCCATCTGAATCCTGCTTTTTGTCATTAATTGAGTGGCAAAATATAATTAAAGTGGGCTGGAAGTCAGCCTGTTGCTATAGGACACCAAAGAATACAAGCTCACACTGCTGTTCTCAAGGTGAAGAAAAAGGGAAGTTTATTTTCTGACTCTAACATTTATAGTTTTCTAAAACTGACAGTGGATTGAAGGGTGACAGTGCCACCTCTCCAATGACACTGGACAGACTAACAGTCTATCAACTTTTTCTTCCTCTATAAAAGAATGCAAAACAATAAGTTATTTACAGAAACTGTGTAAAAAAGTTTGTTACAAGAATGTCAACATCAGAAAGCTTAGAAAATCTTAAAAAAACAAAGTGACATCAGCCCTGTGGTGTGAGTGATGGTTGGAAATTAGGGATGTGTTGATTTCCTTGTGTTGTGCTTTTGGATGTGGTGGGGACTTGGATAAACTGAACTGATTGCACGTGGCAGAAATAAGTTATTGAAATGGAATTTGTTCAGCTTTCTCACCTTGTGAGCTGAAAGAGAAAGGGATGTGCAGGTGTGTCTGCCAAACAGGGTGGAAATGCTGGAAGAACTCAGGATGGGGAGACTGAGGAGGAGCTCAGGTTCTGTTTAAAGATTTGGGAGAGAAAAGAGCACAGAGTGGGAATGAGAAGGAGAGGATCAGAGTCCAGTTGTATCCAAGAAGCAGCAAATCATCCAGGTGGAGCAGAGCAGGACACAAGGAGTGTAATTAAAGTGGGCTGGAAGTCAGCCCTGTGGTGTGAGTGATAGTTGGACATTAGGGATGTGTTGATTTCCTTGTGTTGTGCTTTTGGATGTGGTGGGGACTTGGATAAACTGATTACACAGAAATAAGTTATTGAAATGGCAGAAATAAGTTATTGAAATGGAATTTGTTCACTTTTCTCATCTTGTGAGCTGAAAGAGAAAGGGAGGTGCAGGTGTCAAACAGGGAGGAAATGATGGAAGAACTTGGGATGGGGAGACTGAGGAGGAGCTCAGCTTCTGTGCAAAGATTTGGGACAGAAAATAGGACAGGGTGGGAACAAGAAGGAGATGTTTGGAAGAGGATCAGAGTCCAGTTGTATCCAAGAAGCAGCAAATCATCCAGGTGGAACAGAGCTGGACACAAGGAGTGCAGTGGATGTGGGTCCTGATAGAAGAATTTAGGGAAAACCCCACAAAACCAATGGAGTCAGTGGACCTCCAGGATGACTGACACTGCCAGATCCCACAGTGCTGGATCAAGACTTTTTCCAGCTTGGGAAAGTTACCTGGGGATTATCTGAGGTTTGGTCTGCAGTGAATTCTGTCTGCTTCCAAGAGCAGAAGGTGAAGATGCAAAGTGGGGATGCAGATCAAGGGGTGGCTGAAAGTGATGCAGGAAAGAAAGGCTTTGGTCCAAGCCAGGCTTTGGTGTGTGTGCTAGGAAGCTGAGTGAGCTAAGGAGATCAGTTACCTCCCAAGGTGACACCTCCCAGTGCCCAGGCTTTGTCCTGTTGTGCTCCTGTCCCCCTGCCAGGACTCACCTTTCTCCTGCTCCTGATGCCTCTGGGAGCTGGCCTGGCAGTGTCACTCCTGCTTGGATGCCTGAGTGAGGCTCTGGTACAAGAATCCAAAGTGTCCTGGTGGCTTTGCTTTGATTGGATGGATTTGTTTCAATAGGGATTTGTTCCCTCATCCAGGTTATCACCTCTTCCTCCTCTGCCTCAGGAGCTGTATTGGCTTCTCTGAGGTGATGGAGAGAGAATCATTGAGGTGGAAAAGGCCTCTGAGATCAAGTCCAACTATTAACCCAGCAATGCATTTTCCTCACAAACCATGTCCCCAAGTGCCACATCCACAAAGCTCCTAAAGCCCTGCAGGGATAGGGAAGGGAACGGGACAGAGAAATGCCAGGCTTTGCACATCTTCCTGCCCAAATGCCCTTAAATCCTACTTCTGCCTTCCTTAATCACCTTTAAAGTTAATTTCTGTGTGACCTGTGCCGTTGCTGCAGGGTGTGTCTGAGGAGAGGTTCCAGCAGCAGGAGGAGAAGCTGCAGCAGCTGCGCCAGGACCTGCGGCGGGTGCAGAACCTGTGCAGCTCTGCTGAGAGGGAGCTCAGGTATGAGAGGGAGAAGAATGCTGACCTCCAGAGGCAGAATCTGCTGCTCCAGCAGGAGTGCACCAAGGTAGGGAAGGAGGAGTGCCTCAGCTCCACAGGAATGATGGCCATGAGGGCTGGAGCCCATCTGCCCCCAGGCTGGGAGAGCTGGGAGTGTTCACCTGGAGAAGAGAAGCTCCAGAAAAATCTCAAAGCCCCTTTCAGAGCCTGAAGGGGCTCCAAGAGAGCTGGAGAGGGGCTGGGGACAAGGACCTGGAGTGCCAGGACAAGGGGAAATGGCTTCCCACTGCCAGAGGGCAGCATTACACAGGCTACTGGGAGGAAATCCCTCCCTGTGAGGTTGGTGAGGCCCTGGCACAGGGTGCCCAGAGACATTTCTGTGGCTGCCTCATCCTCAGAAATGTTCCCGGCCAGGTTGGATGGGGCTTGGAGTGCTGTGGGGTGGTGGAAGGTGTCCCTGCCCATGGTGGGGGGTTGGAACTGTCTCCAAAGTTCTGCTGTCTCTAAAGCCTGCCTTTTGCAACTTTCCCAAAACTCTCTAATTTTATAGATTCCCACAGGAACCAGGTGATCCTTAAGGGCCCTTCCTACCAAAAGTGCTCTGGGATTCTGTGACAAATTTCAGTGCATCCAAATAAAACATGCTTTACTTCCTCTGCGATTCCTCTTTGTGGAATCCTGTTCCCCTTCCCTAGCCAAGCCATTCCAGCTGATTTATGCTGAAGTATAAATCTGATTTCTTCTCTGGGATCTCAGGTCAAAGCTGAGCTGAAGCAGGCCCGGGCCAAACTCTCAGAGACCACAGAAACATGTTCCTCCCTCTCAGCACAGTGGGACAGGAGCCAGCAGAAGGTCAAGGAGCTGGAACTGGAGCTCTCCAAGTGCTCCCAGGCTGATAAGCTCAGGAGCAGCCTCCAGGAGAGGCTGGCCCAGGAGAAATCCAGAGCAGGAGAAGCACAAAAGAAGGTGAGTGTGAGTTTGACAGTTCTGTGCAGCTCTAGTGCAGAAAGCAAGCAGGTTTGCTTCCCCAAATTCCTTTTTGTGATCCCTTGGCTTAATATTGTAGGAAAAAAACCCCTGTAATTAGTGGGAGCATAATCAAGGCAATAGAAGCCATGTCTGATAACCCAGTATCTCTGAAATACTGATAGTGGGGCTGGCAGGCACAGGAAACCTTAATCTTGTTCTTGCTGAGAAGATATCCTACTGTTTACTGGCTGGAAATTCCAAACCTTGTGTTTTCCATGGCACTGATTCTGCCATGCTCCTGCAGAAATCATTGGATTCTCTTTTGGTGTGAGCAGGATCAGATTGGGTTGGAAAAAGATTGTTGGGAATTCATGACACAGTGTTTGGTCCAAAATCTGGTAGCTAGTCCAAATCTTTTGCTTTTAATGGACTTGGAGTCAAAACAAGGAAATTTTTCCTTCCCATGCTTCAGCCACTGGGGAATCTGATTCAGACACTGGCTCATGCATTCAGAAAGTTTAATCTATGTCCATTTTAATCCAAGGTCTCCAAACTGCAGCAGAAGCTGAAGGATTCCCAGCACCAGCTGCTGCTGGCAGAGGCTCGTGCTTCTGACAAGAAGCTTCTGGAAGAGGAGCTGAAGGAAGCTCGGGAGAATGAAGCTCGAGTGCAGCAGGAACTTCATGAGGAGCAGCTGAAAAGGTCTCTGTGCTGTGCAGTGCTGTGCCAGCCCTCCAGCAGCTTTATCTGCCCTGGGAGGGTTCAGGGAGACCCAAACCACTGCTTTGACCTCCTGTCTTCCCTTTGGACCTGCCTGATCCCTGGAGTTCTCCAGGGATTCCCCCTTCCTGAGGTTTAAAAGATAATTGGAGGCTTCATCTGCCTTGGAAGGGCCATGGCCTCTCCTGTCAGTGCAGGGATGCCAACAGCGCCTGTGACCGTGTTCACAGGGATCAAGGATGAGGGAAGAGATGAGGATCTGACTCCATGTTTCAGAAGGCTTGATTTAT
>JAWWMS010000173.1:110074759-110095408 GCA_035048045.1 Chlorospingus semifuscus
CCATTCCCTGTGTCCTGTCCCTCCATCCCTTGTCCCCAGTCCCTCTCCAGCTCTCCTGGAGCCCCTTTAGGCTCTGGAAGGGGCTCTGAGGTCTCTCCAGAGCCTTCTCTTCTCCAGGCTTGTAGTAGAAGGCTCTTTATCCACTCTATAACTCCCCCTTCCCAGCTGGACAAGGGAGAGAAAATAAGACGGGAAACAACTCCTGTGTTGAGATAAGACAGTTTACAATAACAGAAGTAAATGTTTGTACACCAGCAAAGAGAAAATAAGATAATTTTATTCTCTACTTCTCATCAGTGAGTGATGTCTGACCACTTCTTGGGAAGCAGGGCCTCAGCACACGGAGCAGTTGCTCTGGAAGGCAAATATCGTAAATAACAAATGCACCCCCTTCCTCCTTTTCTTAGCTTTTATCTGAGCTGACATCCTATGGTATGGAATAAACCTTTGGATAACTTGGGGCAGCTGTCCTGGTCGTGTCCCCTCCCAGCATCTTTCTCAAATTCTGAGTTTCTCACAGACCACCACTGAACTCAGGCTTAGTCTAACCCTAGAAATTACCTCCACAGTGCAGAGTGGGTCATGCAATACTTGTATGCATTGCATTGTATTACCTGTATGAACGGAGAGTGCAGCTGTATTTATAGGGATTTACAACATGTACTCAAAAGGAAGAAAATACATTCTCTCCAGGAAGAAAAAAATAAGTAAATGTGTTCCTACTTGTAAATAAAAAGCAATCTTATTTTACAAAAGTATCATAAACTTAACTGATGGTAATTAAAAAAATGTGTAAGGTTTTCTTTTAATTTACAGCAAGTTCAGTCAGGACTCCAGAGCTCCAGCACTTGGATGGTTGCTGCCCCTGGATCCCTGGAAATGTCCAAGGCCAGGCTGGACAGGGCTGGGAGCAGCCTGGGATAGTGGAATTTGTCCCTGCCCATGGCAAGGGATAAACACCAAAAGAAACTGATTTACCCATGAGCTTTCCCATCTGTTCCTGCCACCCAAAAGCATCCCAAGGTCAGATTTATACCTGTGTCCTTCTCTGCTCCCAAAGGACTCACCTTGACAGCTCAGCTACCCAGGGTTTAGATGCTGCTGCTCTCAGGGCTGTTTGCTGGGGTGCTCTGTATTTCCTTGGTAAATGGCAGAGTTTGTGAGGCTCGAACAAACAGTTGGACTGGATGATACTGGTGTTAAATGGGTGTCTTCCAGCTCAGGGTATTCTGTGATTCTATAAATAAGGAGCAAAACAGCCAAGGACTGCTGGGAGAAAGGTCAGAGGATTGATCTGGAATCTTGAATTGACAGAATCACGAGGTTGGAAGAGACCTTCAAGATCATTGAGTCCAACCCAGCTCCAACACCTCAACTAAACCATAGCACCAAGTGCCACATCCAGGCTTTTTTTAAACACATCCAGGGATGGTGACTCCACCACCTCCCTGGGCAGCCCATTCCAGAACTTTATCATTATTTCAGTAAAAAACTTTTTCCTAATATCCAACTTATATTTCCCTTGGTGCAGCTTGAGACTGTGTCCTCTGGTTCTGTCAGTTGCTGCCTGGAGAAAGAGACCAACCCCACCTGACCACAACAACCTTTCAGAGAGTTGTAGAGAGTGATAAGTTTCCTTTTCTCCAGGCTAAACAACCTCTCCTGAGTCTCCTTTTCTCCAGGCTAAACAACCCCAGCTCCCTCAGTCGTTCCTCACAGGGGTTGTGTTCCAAAATGAAGATGAAAAGAAACAGCCAACCAAAGTTTGGGACTGGTATGGGTCTCTTTAATCACTGAGATGACAGAGTTTGTCTGAATGAAAATCCGTGCCTCTATTTCAGCATCAAATCTGAACACAGAGTGGAAAAGTCCCAGGGTTGTAAAAGCAAAAGTTTTCTCTAGAAATGTATTTGTAAGGAGTTCACCACAGATGGGGATGGTACTGATGTAACAGGATGGTAACAGGATGATCCTTAAGATCCTGAATTAATTAAATTAATTAATTATTAATTTTTAATTTAATGAATCCTGTACAACTTCACTGATGCTGAGGAGGAGATGCCACAGGGTGAGTCCCTGGGTTTGGTGACACCTGGCTCCTCCTGAGGGTGCTGCTGGGTCTGCAGAGCCACTCTGTGATTCTGAGATAGTCCTTGAGGGGAGAAAGTGTTATCAAATGCCAACACACTCAGATTTGGGTGCCTGAGGAATCTCAGCCAGGTAAAGTAATTAAATAGAGAGTACTTAAATAAAGTACTCTCAAGAAAGCTTTCACCAGAGCCAAGAGAAGGGATAGGTTTCATTTCAAAAGTCTTGTGATAACCTTTTTTTGTTGTTGTTGTTGTTGTTTCAGGAAGCCTTTTTTAGTGCCCCAGTTTCCTGATCTCTAGCTAAGAGAAAGCTACGTGTCAGAATAAAACAAATCCTTTGGGGTAACTTCTAATCTCATGGGGAAAATTTTTTTTTTTTTTTTTTCACTTCAGAACATTAAGAATTACAAAATAATTATTTGGAGCTTGGAAAAATCTTGAAATCAGAAATTTCCAGAGGCACATTTTCTCCTCAGACCTTCACATCTTGCCTACAACAACTTCCAACAAATGCGTTCGTGCCCCGATACAAACCATGGAAATATTTTTTTTGCCATTGTAATGCTGTGGTGCATCAGCCATGTTCAAATGGTAAACTATTCACCTTTCAGCTGCTTAGGTAACCCAAACCACTGACGCATTTAAGGTAGACAATTTAGGGTCAGGCTGGTTGAACCTGACCTTCCGCTGCCTTGTCAGCTTTCAAAAACGTATTTTGCTTCTAAAATTGGCAATTTAACTGACCCACTTTGAAAGGATATTTCAGTAAATTGCAATAGAGAAAACCCCTTCTGAGGGGACTATTTCCTTTAACCTGCACATCTCTAACTTGAAGAGGGAAACTGAAATATACATTTAATTTCTGAAACATCAGCATCTTTAAAACAAGCGGATGTAGGTCACGGGTATCCCAGAACCCGCAAACTAAATTCTACCCTTATTTGCATCCTCCTTTGGATGGCACAAGGTGAGTAAAATTTGGACTTAGATATAAATATTAAGCAAATATAAAAAAAAATCTGTACCTTCTCCACATCATTTTTATTGAAAAATCCACTAAAATTACACCTGGGAAATGTCCTCATCAGCAGCTCAAGGATGTTGCACTGAGAGTCACTTCGTGGGGCACATCTGAGCTTCTTGAAACCCACTGTCAGGGCAAAATGATGGGAGTGTTTCCTAAAAAAAGAAATATCAGAGAATAAACTTGATGTTATAGAATCCTAGAATCATTGAATGGTTTGGGTTGGAAGGGACCTTTAATATCATCCAGTTCCACTTTCTGCCATGGGCAGGGACACCTTCCACTATCCCAGGTTTTCCCAGCCCTGTCCAGCCTGGCTTTGGACACTCCCAGGGATCCAGGGGCAGCCACAGCTCCTCTGGCTAGATAGATACCTGTATTTTGTGTCATTTTACATCTCTCAGCCTTCACAAAGTTTCCCTGGAACCCCTCTGTCCTCTCCCTAACTTAGGAACTGGAAGTTTAGCTACAACCATCACACTTCCCAAACTCCTTTCCTTAGGAACAAAACACTACCCTCATAGCACGAGAGAAGGAAAATGAAAGCAAAATGAAAAGGTGGCAAGCTCAAAACAAAGTTCACTCATTTTTTTTTCCTATGTGGAGAGTGACTGACTTTTGGGAGCTCACTATCACCAAGCATTCTGATCCACACTGAGATATCGCACCTGAAGTTTAATCATTAATAAAAGTAGTTCAGTTCAGAGAAGAATTGAGCTTGAACAGGGACATTGCTCCTCAGACATCAAAAAAAATTACAGCCCATGAGTAGAATATGAGAGCAATTTGATGGTGGCCAGCTGTCCAACAACTGCTCAATCTGGAATGAAAAGACATCAGACCGACCAAGGAGTGAACAGATCCAAATCTGTGCCAGCGACTTTTGGGTTTGATACCTAGGGCATCCCGATTTAAAATCAAACAGTTTGCACTCACAAACTTGCAACTTTGTGGTTTTGTCACCATTTGAGAGACATGGCTGAAGGAATGACATCATCTACAGATCTAAGATATATCCTGTATTCCACCTGTGTTAATGGAACCTATATGCAAACACTTCTTAATTTAGGTTATGGTCAGAAACCACACCTCAGGTTGGGGGAAAAAACCACCTACTCCAAATTATTTAGCACAGCCCAGAAACCCTTATAAAAGGTCCAGCAGCAGATGTGCCCAGACACCTTCAGCTCAGCAGAACCCAGGACAAGCATCAGAAGCAATAAGAGAAGGAAGGAAGATGTCTCCAACTTTTTGCGCTTCTCTGGTAAGAACTTGAATTCTGAGTTTATTTTCCCCCAGCTTGACAGAGATATATTTAAATCATAATAGATGGAATAAGGATCTGCACTCACCTTTAAAATGCTTGTTTAAATAATTAATAATTAAAAAACTAAAATGTGAGAATGCTCATGGGTCAGCAATGAGACTGCACATCAGTGTCATGGAGCTCCCACAGCATTTTCTGAGGCAAGAAACACATTGATAACTCAACCTTAGAGCGTCTTTCTTTTTGTTACACCCTTTGTTCTGTCTTCTTCATTATATTATTTTCTATAATTTAACATTACAACCAGATTACAACTGGGTGTAAATATAACTGTCAGCACTGTGAGAATCAGTTAATGAGAAGAAAAGTGGATGTGACGTACGGCACATTTCTCCATAATTACTCCAACCTGCAGAAGGGGCTTTAACCACCAGTTAGGCTGACTTTGGATGAATTCCTCACCTGTCTTGCGTCCTAAATGTACCAATTCTCTCCAGCTCAGACCCCTGCTCCTCGTGCTTCTGGCCATGCTGTCAGCCAGCAGTCCTGCCCAGGGGAAGGTGATCAAGCCTGGGCTCAAGCCAGAGAATCTCTTCAAGAAACCATCTGCTGGATGCCTGGCCCCAAAAGACTCAAAATTCCCCCAAACTGTGAGAGTCAACCTCAGCATCAGCAGCACGAACCAGGACACCAGCACCAGTCCAGATGTCAGCAGCCGTTCTCTGGCTCCGTGGGATTACAGGTATGATCCCTGTCCCTATGACCTGGAAAAACACTGGATGCCCTGGCCAAGAAAAATGCTTTCATCTCTATTTTCAGTGCTTCACAGTTGAGAGATTTTTGGAAATATGAGGGTATCCATGTCTGCATAATTGTCTTTAAAAGAGAACCAGCACAGAAAGCAGCACAAAAAACCCACATGGTACAGGCAATATACAGAAGGCAAAGCAAACTACTTTTATAATTCAATAATTAATTTGTACACTGGGGCAAGCTTTATCTTCTAAAGCATTCTTTATATAAAAAATCATTAAAAAATACCTCAGAGGGTTAATAATGCATCAAATTCAACAGTGGTTTAACACCAACATTTCACGTTTTGGGGAGGAACTGAAGGATTTGATAGGCGTGATTAAGCAAGTTACAACTTGTAACTTGTTAGTTGGAGTAGCACATTGGAAAGCTCAAATAATTTCTGGTAAGTCTTTCAAAATCATTGCCAGCTCGAAGTAAGTCCTTTGAAAGGCAATTGCATGCAGCCACACATCTAAAAGTATCCAATATTTAGTTACTTACATTTTATTTCGGAAAAACCTGCAGTCATGGAGAATTTTGGAGAACCTGCTGTTCCCCCATAGGCAATACACCCCAGGATGCACAGGTTTCTGAGCAGGGAGCCCAGAGTCATCCAGACTATTCTCCCTTTGGGTTCAAACACTCCCTTTGCTGCCACCCCCCAGGATCGACGAGGACCACGACCGCTTCCCGCGGCTGATCGCGGACGCCGAGTGCCGCCACCGCCGCTGCGTCACTCCCGAGGGGCAGCTGGACCACGGCCTCAACTCCGTGCCCATCACGCAGGAGATCCTGGTCCTGCGCAGGGAGCAGAGGGGCTGCCAGCACTCCTACAGGCTGGAGAAGAAGAAAATCACCGTGGGCTGCACCTGTGTCACCCCCTTGGTGCAGCACCAGGCCTGAAGGGAGCTGGAGGTGAAGAGCAAGGAGCCACGGGGAGCTTCCTTGCATGGAAGGGGCCTCCAAAAAGCTGAATTAAGCCATAAAATTTGTTAAGGATACATCAGAATATATTGAAAATTAGGCATCTTGGGTAAAAAATAATGTTTTCCCCCAAAATCTTGAACTCCACAAATTCAGAATCCAGACTTGTCGCTGTCATGACACAAAGCAGAGACTACAAGCAGTCTCAGTTGGCAACTCTTTATTATTGAACATGGCTGGCTTTTATACTCTTTCTAATTGTTTATGCTTCTTCTACTCTAACTATTGACTACAATAAGTCAACATAATACTATTAGTGAAAAGTTATAGTGACTTCAACTAACTTTCTGAAAATACTTCGTCTAGCTGCAAAGTTCTCTTATCTTTCTTCTCTCAGTCTCCTTAGTTACAGCCTTAGAAAAAACTCCTTATCAACTCCTTCTTACTTCTCAGCCTCTCGCTCCTTTAGCTAACAAGCCTGCTGTTAGCCCCTTCTACACAGACTCCTTCATGTGTCAGGTTGAAAAGTAATGGGAACTCTACCCATCTTTAGTTTACACTTTTAAATGTCTATTTATGTAAGTCTATTTATGCTGGTGGAAAACATGGTAATAATGTATTATCCTAATATATATTTTTTGAATTATTAAGGTGATTTTTATTTATCTTTGTGTAATAAAAAGAAATCAGTGAAAATCTCTTTGGTATTCTCCTTTCTTTCTGAAGAAGTGTTCCTGATAAAGAAGGAAGGATTTCTTCCTGAGTGCAAGAAATCACTCTATCATGACCATAAAAGAGATTTACATGATGTTATATCCTCCAATTCTCTTGATAACATCTACCTCTGCAGCAGTAGAATGTATAGCCCATGGAGGAAAAAAAAATTAGGGAAAACACCAATTTTCCAATAGAGAAGCTAAGAAACCTGGAAGAAAATTATTTATAAAGTGGCATCAAAGAGATTCACATTAAAGACTGGCAAGCAAAAAAAAAGAAATTTCTGCTGGGTAATTACCCAGTAATCCACCTAATTATCCAATTGGAAAAGGATTTGTAAAGATGAGTTCAACACAACACTTTGAATGCTTCTTTGGGGGGAAAGAAACTCCCTCCCCTAAAACAGCGAGTGCATTTCTCCTGCTGAGCTTTAACTTCACCCCAAAATCACCTGAATCTCAGCCCAGCCCATTTTCCGTGCAGCAGAGACACCACCTGGGTACACTGCGAGACGCTCACAAGAGTCAGGTGGGTGAGTGAAGCAATTAACCACATCTGGCTGATTGCAATCATGATTTTATCTGTGTTCATGTCTGTCCAACATGTTTTCAGCATTTCAAAAGTGGAGCACCCTGACGCAGCACTTGAGCCGCGGTTGGACGGCGCTTGCGTCGGTGGGTGTCTGGCACAGCAGGAGGGTTTATTTAAGGCACACTTGGGTTAAAAGTGCCCCAGTGAGCATGTTCTGTGGTTCAGAGGGCAAGGCTGGCTGGTGAAGATGTGGATGTTTTGTTTGCTGCTGTCTCGGGGAGGTGTGGTCCTGCTGAGGCACCAGCAAAGGCAACAGCAAATAGAGAACTTGTAGAAGAGCAGAGCTCAGGGCTGAGAGTCTCCAACCAGAGGGAAGCTCTTCTCAGGTGAAAGCATCTTCTCCCGATGCAGCTGTGATCATCCCAACTTTTGCTACTGGGAATTACTCCCTCCAGATGTTCCAGTGAGCCCAAACCCTCCCTAACCTTCTCCAGGTGGGTCAGCCCCAGTAATGCAAACCCACAGCACAGCCACACCATTCCCTGACCTGGCAGATAAACAATGGGCCAAGGAAACATTGATTAACTCAGGCTGACCACAGTACCTGCAATCACAGCAATGAACTCCTGTCCTCACCTTCAGTTACCTTCAAACATTGATATAACTTTGCCTAAACAGAGGAATCTAGGAATCTGCAGGTCCTGAAGTTTATTTAACCCAGCTGACTGTCCCACATGTATTAAGCAAGAATGGACTTTAAAAAAAAAAAACCCAAAAAGCCTTAAACAAAAAGAGTCAAGGAACACTCATCCTTCAAGTTTTTCAAAGATTTATATAAATTCAGTCCAGGAAGATTGAAATAGAACTGACTTCCTTGTCGTTTAGATAATCTCTTGATGTTCTACCACTCCTAGAAGGGGTTTTGTCAAATTATCTGCAATTAGCCCAAGTAACTTCCAACAGTTAAAATCACAGAAAGTCCAATCCTTTCTTCCCTGGAAGTCATGTACCACTAGCTGGAGTTGGCACATGTGTAGTGGGGACTGGAAAATGCTGAGAGAGCTATGCTGAGGTGGAAAACCTCAGAACCAGGTCAGAAAGAGATGACACAGCTGGAGCATGGAAAAGCCAACAGCTTTTTGCTGACAAACTTCACAGATCAGTGTCATCATCATGGAGTGGTTTTGGGCTGGAAGGACCTTAAAGGTCATTTAGTTCCAACCCCCCTGCCATGGGCAGGGACACCTTCCACTACCCCAGGTTGCTCCAAGCCCCATCCAACGTGGCCTTAGTGGAGATGCACTCCCTTCCAAAAATCCAGCAAGATTTTTGTTGAACCATTTACCAACCCAGCTAAATCTGAGCCTTAGGACAGAACCACTTTTATTTATTTGGACAATTCTGTGCTCACACCTACAGGCTGCTTGGGTGTTCTACATGCTCCTGCAGAAGCATTTAATAGGTTAATTAATAAACTGGATATATAGGGCCAAAGGACTCTTTTCTTTCCTACTGCAAGTTCTCTCCTAACTCCTGGCACCATGAGCCAAGAGATTTTCCTTCCTGATTTCCTTCCTTGCTCTGTTCAGTTGGAAAGGTGCAGAATAATCCCAAACCATTGTATCCTGACAAGGGTGACCTCATCAGTGACCTTATCCTTCTACAATCAATAATGACACAATGAGACACCAAAGGAAGTAGAGCTCCTCTTTCACCCATGCACAGCTCTTATCAGTTTGAGGTTCAACAGGTAAAGATTGTTCCTCCTTGTTTTCAAGAGTTTCAGTGCAAATTTCTGCTAATTTGATGCTCTTAAGTGATATTGTCATTGGAGGGAGCGGGGCGGAATTGCTGCAAAACCCTCTCCGACATAAAAGTTTCCAGTCCAGCACTGCTCCCCATCTCAGCTTCGTGTCAGTTTGCAAAACCTGAGCAGCAGTGTCTTGGCAACCTGTGAGTAAAACCCAGCAGAAAGGGAAGTTTGAAATTGGATTTTTGCAGATAATCACTCTCATCATTGCCACTTATCAAAGCAATCTGGATGGAAACCAGATTCTTCTAAAAGGTGCTGCAGATTCAGCTGTAATGAGGGCCAAGAACACAAGTTTCAGAAGTCTGAAATAAAAAGCAACCCTGAAAAATTATAGGGTCAAGTTAGAGAGGAGATAAACCATCTTTATTCATTTACCAGAACTGGAAATCTTGATCATGATACAAATACACTGTGCTTACTAAGAATGCAGATAAACAGAAACATGATGGTTTGTACTGATTTTACTCACTCATAGAAAGCTGTGCCCAGAAAACAGCATTTTGTCAATCTATGAGCCCCAAAGTACGTCAAACATATTTTTAATAATTTGTTAAGTTATAGGAAAAGGTAGAAAAGCTGAGCCACTTTTCTGAAGGAAGAACAAATAAACAATTACATCAAAAGTAAGAAGAGATTTCTCTGAAGAGCTGAAGACCTGAACCTGCTGCCCCTATCTAGCCCTGGAAGTATGGGGAATAATTAGAAAATATGAAAAATGTTTTTAATCCTAGAATATCCTAAGTTGTAAGGGACTCAGAAGGATCACTGAAGTCCAGCTCCTGGAACTCCTCTTTGTGAGCAGCAAAGGCAGAAAGTGTGGTTTGTGTCTGGTGCTGAGCCTGGCTGGCATCTCCTCAGCTCCTGACAGCCAGGACCAGCCCATCTCATCCCCACCAACAGCTCTGGCTCTGCTGAGTGGTGCCAGACAATCACAGACATTTTAAGCAGGTTTGGGATGTTTTTGTCACTGCCTTGCAACAGCGCTGTAGGAAATGCAGAATCAGCCCACTCATTCTTCTCGAGCACAAGGTTAAAAATAATATCAAAGCAGGAAAAGGGAGAAGGAGACGGAGGCAAAAGGAGATTGTGGCATTATAGAATGGTTGGGTTGGAAAAGACATTAAAGATCATCTCATTCCATCCTCCTGCCATGGGCAGGGACACCTTCCACTATCCCATGTTGCTCCAAGCCCCATCCAAACTGGCCTGGACACTTCCAGGGATGGAACAGCCACAGATTCTCTCTGCCACTGCCTCACCACCCTCACAGGGAAGGTCAAGGAAAGTCTCCTGTTTTGGAGGTGATGGTGGCACGGGAGCCACCGGGTTTCTGGTCTGGTCTCTTGGGCCTTCTCCAGAACCTGCAGCTGATACAGAAACTCATCCTACCATCTGTACCCATCATGCTGGCACCAACCCACAGATCCCCACAGTACTGACCAGAAAGTTGCCGTTCCAGAGAATTTCTGGACTGATCAGAAAATTGCTCATCATCTTAAAACTTTGCCTGTAATGTCAAACTCCCAATAAACCACGTCAACTTTCCAGCCATTAACCCTCTGCCTTACCGAACAGATAATTCTTGGTTTTTTCCAACCTTTTCACTTACAACCTTTGCATTCTTTACATATTTAATTTTGTAACACTTTCCAAAGCAGTGATTTTTATGGAAAAGGTTGCCATGGCCTGCAGTCCCTTTGAACACTCCCAGGAGCACCTGTCTGCGGTCAGGGGTCCAAAAAGGCCTGAGATACTTTTTAGTCTACACATCCGCAGGTCACAGCACGGGTCTGGGAGGAGGCATCTGCCTCTGCTGGGTCACTGCTGTGCCCCCCAGCCCATGGTAATGCAGGAGGATCTGCACTGTGCTCCACCCAACATCCCACAGGAGCTGCCACACCAGGATCGCACAGCCAGCTCCTGTGGGATGTTGGGTAGAGCACAGGGCAGAACACACAGCCAAGGGGAGCAGTGAGCCAAAAACAAGGGCAGGAGGTTAGGGAGAGGAAATCAGAAGAGAAAAGGAATGGGAAAGGCCACGAGGCTCAGACACCAACCTGTGACTGGAGGCTGCTTAGCCCAGCAGGTTACAAGAACGCTCTGTGGCACTGCTGCTACTCCTCCAGCTGTGTCTTCTCCTCCTCCTGGTAAAACATCCCAGCCCCTGGAGGATGCTTCAAGCCCCATTGCAGAGCCAGAGATGCCCAGCTGGGCACCCAGGGGCCACTGCTGCAAAGGGAACAAACCAAGCAAAGCCTTCAGCAAAAGCTGTGAATTGCACTCGCTCTCGGTGCTGATATGACTGTGCTGTTTACAAGAAGCTGAAATTTGTTTGCTGTGTTCTCTGGTTCATAAAATCACAGAGTGGTTTATGTTGGAAGGGACCTTAAAGATCATCTAGATCCAATCTCCAAATTAATAGATTGCTGGCAGCAAAAACCAGCACCCAAAAAATAACCAGGCTTGTATTTACAAGCTGCTGCACTCTAAGAATGATGCCATTAGGAGGAAACAAACACCACGTACAAGCAATGCCTCCCTGAGTGGTGTGTGGTTTGCAGTTGAGAGCTCTGCCTGCAAAACCTCATGACCCATGGGTGAAACTTCCTTAATTAGCCATCTGTGTATTTTCTTAATTAGCCACTTCATTACCCATCCAGCTAGGGCCACTCTTAGGGCAAGCTGGTGGGTGCTCAGGAGCATCAGTACAGGATGATGCCACGAACCCAGTGTCAAAGTAATTACAACTGAGAGGAGAAATGCAGAGTAGTTTTCTCCCTGAAAAACAAGCGAGGGCAGCCCCAGGAGGCAGGTTTGTGGAGAGAAGTAGGTCAGGAGTAAGAAGCAGGTTGCAATTTCCTGGTCAGTGGTTACTGAGGGAGGAGAGCAGGAGCCGCCTCCCTGGGCTGGCTCTGCACCACAAGAAGAGCTCAGTGGTCATAACGAAACAGCTGCTGCCACAAACGGGGGCAGATGCTCCTGACTGAGTGAGGAGGGCACCCAGAGATGGTTGGAGAGGTTCCCAGTGACCCACGGGGCACAGAACACACCCAACTCAACAAAGAGCACCAGAGGATGTGAGAGCCTGGATGAGAGATGCAGGGATTCAAAATGCAGTTTATTCCATCCAAGGTGTCACAGCGGTCCAGGGTGGTGGGTGACAGAGCTGTGCCTACAGCTGTCAGCTCCAGCTGCAGACAAGCCTGAAGACTCTTTGGTTTTGGTTACAATGCCTTATATTATTTTTCTTTGCTGAGCATCTTAATACAGAATAACTAATCTACAGCTCTACTTCTACCTATAGCCTATCATAACTCCTATAATTACCATATTCATGTTACTATTCTCCAATCACAAAAAGTTAGTATGTTACAGTTTAAGATAAAAGTTGTTTTTCATTTTTCTTGTAGCGGAAAATTCTGAGACCTTTTTTCTACTTGCAACATTGGCAGTCTTGTTTGCCTGTGCTATCTTTATACTTGGTAAAAACATGTTTGTGGTGGGTTTATTCTTTGCTCTAAGCCATAAAAATCCCTTCTAACTAACACACCCTTTTCCTTCTTAGTTATCTAGTAAGACTCAGCAATTCTTTTCTTCTATATCAAAACTTGCTTTCATTTCTATTCCTTCTTCAGATTCTACATTCAAAAAAATCTTTCTGCCAAGCATGCATATCTGTTAAACTTTCTTGTCAAACTTTCATCCATCCCAACAAGAGGAGACATCATAGAATTGTACAATCACAAAATTTTGGAATGTTTTGGGTAGGAAGGGAACTCAAAGACCATCTCATTCCATCCCCTGCCACCTTCTGCTATGCCAGGTGGCCCAAAGCCCTGCCCAACCTGGCCTTGATTCATTTAGACCCAACAAATCACCTGGCCCACCCTGGGGAGGAAACTCAGGGTCTACCTGTACCAGGTAGATCTGATTTAAAGTGGTTTCTGTGCAGTCAAAATGAAATACTAGAATGCTTTCATGGGTTTGTCCTGATTTAAATGTAAATGGAAATGCAGGCTTAAAGCCTCCTGCAACAGAAACCAAAGCAGAGGTCTGAGAGCCTGGCTCAGATCTGGATGAAAGAGGAGCAATGTCAAAAAAAGCAATATTGCAGTAATTTGATAAAATAGTAGATAGTTATAGGATCATGGAACATCCTGAGGGACACACAAGGATCACCCAGTCCAGCTCCTGAGCAGTGAGCTGTGCCAGGCTGTACTCCTCATGCAGCTCAGGGAGGGAAAGGGCAATTCCCCATTTCCTAAGGCAGGACATCTCAGCCCAGCAGCAAATCACGCCCTGCAGGTCCAGCTCCTGGTTCCTGGATGTGAGGGATCCTCATCCACCCCTTTAATCCCATCCAGCACCTGTGAATTCCCTGGCTGGGGAGCAGTGAGATGAAGCCATCTGGCATCTCCCTACATTCCTGCTCAGCCAAACATTCACCTGGGGGAGGAGAGGGTTGTTTATAGGGGTGAAAGCTTGCCTGGAGGGGGATAGGACAGGCCTTTCCCATCCCAAACTCTGGCTGCAGCCCTGGAATGTGACATCTCCCATCTCTTTTGCCACCATCCCTAGAGACCATCTCAGAGGTCTAAAAGGCCTCATTCCATTGCCACCACTGGCTGCAGAACCTCCCTTCACTGCTTTCAGCCTCTTCTTTGTGTCTTTTCATCTATTTAGTCTGCAAGTTCTCTTCTGCTCCCTCTTACTCATCTCACTGCACAGGAAAATACCCGACCTGTGCAAAATCTCTCAGTGCTACTGCAGCACAAACCTATTCTCTGTGTTTGTTGTCATTCTGAACCACCATGAAAAACCATTTTTAATATAAAATATTATTTTTATTCAGCAGATAAGTTATTGAATAAATACATATTAATTTTTTTATACTCGGAGCACACACAGAATCATAAATACAGCCATAAATAGAAGACATAAATAGAAATATAGATATCTGTTGGTTCTTTACCATTTTAGCACTCAACAAGTGGAATCAATTACTTCCCTAAATGTTTTGCAATAAATCAATTGCAGCAGTGACATAAACCCAGACTGTGGTGACAATCAGGCCTGGTGGCACCAATGTCTGACTGACACCAGTGAGCAGGGATGGCCAGAGAAGGGAAATGAGATAGGGATGAAGAAGGGAGGGAGGAAGGTGCAGGATGAGGAATTTTTTGTGGCAGTGCTGGTGGACAGGTATTCAATTAGAGCAATTTACTGCCAAGGACAATTTCAGAAACTCCAATTAGTTTGATTCACCAAACTGATATAAACCACAATGAAAAATAAATTTTTTAAAGTACTGATTTCTCCTCTCACTGCTTGGGGCCACAAAAGAAAATATTCCTCCCCTCCACCACCAGCTACCAACAATCCCCATCCTGAAACCATAAATGAACAACATTTCATTATGAAACCCATAAATGAACAGCAAGAATCATGACTTTCAGGAGACAATTTGAAAGGGGAATGACGAGTTAAATTCCTGGAATGCGAGGTGGGCAGCTGTGGGATTCCACCAGAGGGATTTTTATGGGATTTACTCCCTCTTCCCCACACTGCCTGTCCTGATGGCTGCTGCTAGGACTGGTGCTGGATGACAGGGGTGACACAGGTGCAGCCCACGGTGATGATTCTCTTCTCCAGGCGGTAGGAGGGGACGCAGCCGCGCTGCTCCCGCCGCAGCACCAGGATCTGCTGCTGGATGGGCACCGAGTTGAGGCCGTGGTCCTCCTGCCCCAGGGGGGTCACACAGCCCGACAGGCGGCACTGGGCATCGGCGATCACCCGCGGGAAGCGGTCGGGATCCTCGTCCAGCCTGGGAACACGGACACAAAACTGATTTAAGCACTTGTGTTACACTGTTATATTTTTCTGGAAAAGTCTCCTCGCCGGGATTTTTTCTCCTGGGAAGCTGAGAAGCCTCGGAGAAAAAGGAAAACAATATTGCCCTGGATTGTCAAGCAAATTGTATTCTATTTACCATCTGTATTGTGACCGTGTTCACAGGGGTCCGAGGATGAGGGAAGAGACGAGGATCTGACTCCATGTTTAAGAAGGCTGATTTGTTATTTTATTATATATATTACATTAAAACTATACTAAAAGAATAGAAGAAAGGATTTCATAAGAAGGTTAGCTAAGAACAGAAAAAGAAGGAATGATAACAAAGGTCTTTGTCTCGGACAGAGAGTCCGAGCCAGCTCACTGTGATTGTCCATTAATTAGAAACAACATGAGACCAATCACAGATTCACCTGTTGCATTCTACAGCAGCAGATAATAATTGTTTACATTTTGTTCTTGAAGCCTCTCAGCTTCTCAAGAGGAAAAATCCTAAAGAAAGGATTTTTCATAAAAGATGTCTGTGGCACTGTATGGCAGCTGTCTTCTGTTAAGTGGGCAGTTTTCCTTATCTCTTCCACAACTGGGGAGACATCTGCTGATAACAGGCTACTGGATGTCACTGCATGACTGATAAGATCTACAGCAGCCCATTGGGAGATGCTCCGCCCAGAGGGAGGAGCCAAGCATTCCTACCCGGATATAATCTGGAGATTCTGAACACTAGCATGGCTTTTCTCTACTGAATTTGTCAGAGGAACAGCTGCCTCTTCTACTGGATTGTCAGAGGAAGACTACACCCTTTTCAATAGGATCCCTGCTCCAGCAGAAGCACCCCTGACACTGCAGGAGGGCTGCGGCCACAATTCCAATTGGACTGCCACCAACACCCTGACCCACAGAGTGTCAGGTTGTGTTCTGACTCTGTCAGTGTTGTTTTAGTTTACTGCATTGTTTATCTTTTTATTTTCTTCCCTATTAAAGAACTGTTATTCCCAGCTCCCATATTTTTTGCCTGAGAGCCCCTTAATTTAAAATTTATAGCAATTTGGAAAAGAAGGGGGGAAAGGTTTACATTTTCCATTTCAGGGGAGGCTCCTGACCTCCTTAGCAAACACCTGTCTTTTGAAACCAAGACAAATATTATCTCATTTCCTTCTCCTGTTTTGCTGCTTTGGAATATGGAGATTGTTTATCCAACATGTGAATTGTTTTGACTTAATAGCCAGTCATGGTTCAGCTGTGTTGAGGCTCTGAAGAGTCTCAAGTTTTTCATTAGCATCTTGTTAAGCCTTCTGTAAGTATCCTTTGTCTATTCTTTAGTATTGTTTTAGTATAGCATTATAACATATAACATATAACATATAACATATAATATATTACCATAAAATAATAAATTAGCCTTCTAAAAACAAAGTCAAATTCATCTTTCCTTCCCACAACGGGGAACTCCAAAAATACCACACACTTGGACGTTGTGGTTTGGTGGGATCTTCTAGTTTATATCTCCATCATCCTATTTAACCTGTGCTTTCTCACTGTGAGACACAAAGGATTTCTTTATCCTCAAGGGTTTCACAATGATTTCCTAGAAATGGAATCAGCACTGGCAGGGTAATATTGCTGTGCCATTCTTCAGGAGCTGACGAATGGAGTGGAGCTGGGTTAAATAATACAGAACTCAAACTGGCCTATTCATTTTTGTTTGGGTTTAATTTCAGCATTTGGATGTTTCTTTCTGTTAGGAAAATGTGAAATGTCAATGTACTCACATCATTCTTTTCCTAGAGGCATAATTATTTCATTGTTATTTCAACCCCATGCAACACTACAAGCTTGGGGCAGAGGAGTTAGAAAGGTACTCAGAGGAGCTGGGGAAGAGGCTGGAGCATCAAAAGCAGTGAAGGAGCTGGGAAAGGGGCTCAGCCTGGAGAAAAGGAGGCTCAGGGGGGACCTTGTGGCTCTGCACAACTCCTGACAGGAGGGGATGGCCAGGGAGGGTCGGGCTCTGCTCCAGGGAACAGGGACAGGAGGAGAGGGAACAGCCTCAAGTTGCATCAGGGAGATTTAGATTGGATATTGGGAAAAATTTACTCACTCTAAGTGTGGTCAGGCATTGAAATTGGCTGTCCAGGGTGGTAGTGGTGTCCCTATCCCATTAAAATCCCTTGGATGTGGCACTTGGGGACGTGGGTCAGTGGTGGCCTTGGCAGTGCTGGGGGATGGTTGGACTGGATCTCAGAGGGGCTTTTCCCACCTAAATGATTCTGGGATTCTGTGGTTAAGATGTGTCCTGCCAGAAAAAAAAAAAAAAAAAGGAAAGAATCAAGTGGAATAGTTATGATCAGGAAAGAGAAGACCTGGAAAACGTGGCAGCACTCAGATCCAGCAAAGGGGATCTGTTGGTGGCCAGGATGAGAAGTCAGTGACATGAACTTTGGCAAATTCCCCAAGGAGATTCTGCACCTAATTTTTAAATCTGCACCTGTTACATTAATTTATAAATTGCTTTTTCGATACATTTGTCCTTTCAGTGCATTTTAACTACTTGCATTTCTTGTTCAAGTTCCACATTTCAGCTATCCTCAGTGGGAAAGAGGACTTTTTTTTTTTACTTTTATCATAAATACATAATTTACCTTCATATCCCACCTATTTCTTGAGTTAGGAAAATTGCAGAACAGTAGTTCAATTCTGCTTAAAATATTTCTCTAAAATATTCTCTCTAAAATATTTCTAGCTTGTGATTTACCTTCACTAAGTTTCTACCCTGAGCTGACAAGTTCCAGTATATTTAATTTTGTGAAAACAAGTCCTCAGCTCTGCCACCTTTCTTTAACCTCTCCTTTCCCTACCAAAGGCCATCAGGGGTGGGGAGATGAGCAGTGACATCCCACAGGGGGATGCAGGATGCCCAAACCTCCTTCTCAACTGGCTTTAGGTAATTCAGATCCCCATTTGTACAGAGGTTATAGATTTTCCAAAATTTTCACTGATTCAGTATTTGTCATTTTGCTGCCCTGTGTTGTTGTAAGATTCACCTGCTGCACTCTGAGGGTTCAGGTCTGATGATATTGAGTAATTCTGAAGCAGCTTCTTGTCCCTTCAGCCTCTTTCTCTGGCTGTTTACCAAATTATTAAACAGCCCAGTGAGCTGGGGCTGGAAAAGTTCCCTGGTAGAGTTTGGCTCTTGTTGGAAAGCCCAGTATTGTCTGGGGGGTCTGTGGGGATGAGGTGATGATCAAAGTGTCTCCTCCAGGCTCCCTGGAGCTGCCACCCACCCATCCCTCAGAGGGGACAGCCAAGGGCACCTCCCTGAGCACTGGCTGAATTTATCAGGGAGATTTTGCACCCATGGGGAGCAGGGATCCTTTCCAGGCCATCAGTCCCACATGGTGATCAGCCTGGACAATGCAGGCAGAGTTATCAGCGCATGGTGGCCCTGTTGCATCCCTCTGCATCCCTGCCAGAGCTTGGGCAAGGCCTGGAGTTGTGTGATACTGATATTGATATTGATATTGATACTGATCTTGTTCTCCTCTCCCTGCTGCACCCACAGATCTCCATCAGGTCCCTCTGACCCACAGCCCCATCCCAAGGACCCAGATATCCACATCCCCCATTCCTTTGTGTTCCCATCAGGGCTGGGATCCTATCTGATGTTGGGCAACCACATCTGGGACAGACAAGAGGTTCTTGCCAACGTAATTGGGGAGTTCTTGTGCCATCCCTGCACGCCCAGCACGATTTGGATGAATTCCTGCATGTCCCCAGCATCCTCTGCTCCTCAGGGAGATTCCCTATAAAACCCAGCAGCTCCAGCCTGCCTGTACATCACCTCCTCTCTCTGAGGTCTCTGGCTCTCCTCTCTCCAGCCTTGCTGAGATACCAGCTCAACTCCTGCCATGAAGTTCCTCTACCTTGTGTTCGCTCTTTTCCTCCTCTTCTCCCTGGCCACTCCAGGTAAGATGGGAAGTGGGATGGGGTGAGTTTTATGCTGGTTGGGATTCTTTTAAAATAACTTTAAGTCTGTTCTTACCCTCTGAGGTAGCTGCTATAAGCTGGGCAGGTACTTCAATGGCTTCTTTCAAGGGACAATAAAATGAGAACGACCTCAGGGAGATTTGTATAGGAATAATTGAGGTTAATACATCAGTGGCCAGTTTAGGAATGAGCCAAGGACAGATGATTCCAAACAAGGGTCTGGATGTGGCCACTTCTCCCAGGGATTTGGAGAATTTCATAGTGCTGGTGGTGCTTTTCCAGCAGCTCAGTGTCTCTGCCAAAGCTCAGTCCTGTGTGTGTTTAATGGTTTAAACTGATAAAGGGTAGATTTAGTTTGGATATGAGGAAGAAATTCTTCCCTGTGAGGGTGGTGAGGCCCAGGCACAGGGTGCCCAGAGTAGCTGTGGCTGCCCCTGGATCCCTGCAAATGCCCAAAATCAGGTTGGATGTGGCTTGAAGCAGCTTGGGATAGTGGAAGGTGTCCCTGGCCATGGCAGGGGATTGGAACAACAAGATCTTTAAGGTCTTTTCCAATCCAAACCATTCCACGATTCCATGATTTTATGTTTGTTTTATTGATGTGACACAACTGTTGCTACTATTCCCAATTTCTCAGACTCTAAAACTCTCTGGTCCCTCTCCAGGAATCAAGAGGGGATTTTGGGCTGAGATCTCCCAAAACGGTGTTAGAACCCCCCCTCAGGTGTCAATCATCAACCACCTGGGGCAAGTCTTTCCCTTGGTGAATATTTAGTGCCAGGCTGCTGTGGGACTAATTTTCAGACCTTTGCAGCGTCCTTGATGTGGTTTTTGCTGCTTTGCTCTGAGAACTCTGATCCTTTCAGGAGAGGCACAAGGGAAGGAAACACCTATGGGCACAGGGGAACATCTTTAGGGACTTGGCTTTTGGGGCATCTCTCAGGAGGGAAATGGATCTGCTTCCCTTGGGAGCATCTTTTCTAAAAATGAGGGGAGGGAGGTGCACAAGGAGCTGTTCAGACTTGTGACATTCCAGGTCCCTTCCAGCTTTGTGGTTGGGTTTGGACAGGAGTGTTGGACATGTGGGGGATGGAGAAGGACATCCCTATGGACAGGGTCTGATCCTGCTGCCCAGTGTGACTGGGAGGAGGTGGGAGGGCATGGAAATGGGGAAATAATGGGGAAATGGAGAAATGGGGAACAGAGGTGGGGAAATGGGCAACAGGAATGGAGAAATGGGGAACAGAGATGGGGAAATGGGGAAATGGGGAACAGGGATGGGGAAATGGGGAAATGGGGAACAGAAATGGGGAAATGGGGAAATGGGGAACAGAAATGAGGAAATGGGGAAATGGGGAACAGAGGTGGGAAAATGGAGAAATGGGGAACAGAGATGGGGAAATGGGGAACAGGGATGACGAAATAGGGAAATAATGGGGAAATGGGGAACAGGGATGGGGAAATGGGGAACAGAGGACAGAAAATGGGGAACAGAGATGGGAAAATGGGGAAATGGGGAATAGAAATGGGAAAATGGGAAACAGAGATGGGGAAATGGGAAACAAAGATGGGGAAATGGGGAACAGAGGAGGGGAAATAGGGAAAGGGGGAAATGGGCAACAGAGATGGGGAAATGGGGAAATGGGAAAACAGG
>JAWWMS010000173.1:110095508-110107650 GCA_035048045.1 Chlorospingus semifuscus
GGGGGACCTTGTGGCTCTGCACAACTCCCTGACAGGAGGGGACAGCCAGGGGGGTCAGGCTCTGCTCCCAGGGAACAAGGGACAAGAGGAAACGGCCTCAAGTTGCTCCAGAGGAGGTTTAGATTGGATATTAAGAAAAATTTCTTCCCTGAAAGGGTTGTTAAGGCCTGGCACAACTGCCCAGGTGGAATCACCATCCCTGGAGGGCTTTAAAAGCCATGTTCATGTGGCACTTGGGGACACGGGTCAGTGGTGGCCTTGGCAGTGCTGGGGGAATGGTTGGACTCAAAGACCTCAGAGGGCTTTTCCAGCCTCAATGATTCTGTGATTGATAAAGACTGACAAAATGATTGGAAACCATTCCAGTGACAGCCCCTTGCACTGCAAACAGTTTCTCTTGAAGAAATCTCAGCCAACATCAGAACCATATTTATGGAACTCTGGGCCTACACTCAGAATGAACCACAGTCACCACAAAAAACCATTTGTGGTGTGGCACAGCCCTCACAGTTTAGAGAACACCAGAACAGTTACCTGTAATCCCAAGGAGCGAGAGACCGGTTCCTGACATCATGGATCATCCCAAAGGCTTGGTCTGAGTTGCTGATCCGGATGTCAACGTTCACTGTTGTGGGGAATTTGGGATCCTTTTGGTTCAGGCAACCTTCCCTGAGCCTGGCAGAGGCACCAGCCTTTCTGTGGGGTGAGCTCCTCACAGTGAGGGCTAGAAGCAGCACCAAAACCAGTGATGTGAACTGGGAGAGAGAAAGGTGTGATTAGTCCTGCCCGGTCAGGAAAGAGAGAGCACAAAGAGTCAGGTCTTGGTTAGACTGGACCACCTTCATACTTATGTTTGTGTGAAATGGGCCAAGATGAGCAAACAGCTAAATGATCTTAATGAAACTCATCATAACTGATGCTAAACTCTGATTTAAATTCTGGTTCAGAGTTGATTCTGCACCAGGAAGAGCATCTGTCCAACAAGCTATGAAGATCCTACTCTGTGGTCACACAGCACCATCTTTTCATCTAAAAACTGGGGTAAGGACTCAGCTGACCCCTAAGTTTAAAGCCTTGCCCAGCCACAGCTTTCTCAGGACAGTAAAAACTGACCACCCACAGCCATCTACTGGAAATAGCCCTTTTCCCAAGAAAATCTGGGATTCTGGGGCCATTTCCAGTAGGTAGAGTTTTAGTAAATAATAGAGTCATGGAATATCCTACACTGAAAGGGAACCACAAGGATCATTAAGTCCAGTTCCTAAAAAGAAGACAAAATAAATGCAGGGCTTTCAAGAAAATCACAGGAGCTGACAGTGCTGCAAATGCTACCCCGGTTGAAATTCAAATGCATCTACAGTGAAATTTCAGCAGTTTTGATAACATGTTGTCTGCAAAAAGGACTCTGCCAATCCCACATCAGCAGTGCTGATGAGTGAGATATAAATAAATAATGAGTGAGAAATAAATAAATAAATAAGTCCATCACAGCCTTGTCATTCAAGCACCAAGCAGCTGCATCAGACACACCCAGCATCCCATTCAGCTCCCAGCAAGACTAAAAGGGTTTTCTGCACAAATCTGCTTTCTGCTTTCTCTCTTGCAGTAAATACATCTTATCCTTTATTTTAGATATAAGTACTTACCCTAGCAGAGCTGCTGAAAGCCATGGTAACCTCTCTGGGTGGATGGTAGGGTGACAGGACAAGAGAATTCTCCTTCTCTGAGACCCTTTCAGCCCTGCTTGTGTCTCAAAGCCAGTTGTGCTCTCCATTTTATAGCAAAGTTGAGGCACTGCCATCCTTTCCATTGCAGCACAGCTGGCTTACCTGACCCGAGGTTAGGAGCTGATATTGCAATTTTTAGCCCACTTCCTCCCATCTACCTCCAAAAAAGGGAAGGGCAAATACTACTACCAACATCCCAAATCAGCCAATAGCATTTATTTAGGCAGATCAAGAGATAAGGAAAGAAAAAAAACCAAATCGTTTAGGCAAGTGGTTTTTTTTTTTTCACTCCTTTCCACCCCTTTCTTTCTAATAATAGCTCATGTGGATGCACTTCCACGTGCCTCAAACAAACCCAACAGCAGAGACCAGTGAGCTGCAAAGTCAGGCACCCAGAATGGACTTCAAAATGAGGGCAGGACATGGAACTTCACCATTTAACCTCCCTTCAACTGCACAATCCACACCCACCCCGTGTTAGGGATCCCTGTGTCCTGCAGGGACTGGGCAGGGGAAGAATCAGTGCCATAGGGAATTCCTGCTGGGGGATATCAGGGCACCAGGAGCTGGGATGCCTTCCCTGCCATGGTGACACATTGTGGAGCATTCTGAACACTCATACACACCCTGTGAGGGCCCTGACCACCTTCACTGGCCTGGACCACCACCAGGAGCCCCATTCTGGCTCAGCTGTGACTCCCAGCCCCTGCCTGAGCTGTGCTATTGGAATACTGGTCTCTTGTCCTTCTCTGGCCCTGTAAACTGAGTGGACCTTGGAGCAGCATTTCTGCTGGTTGGGCTCCTTGGACATACATGGTGGTGAATGGAGCTGGAGCACAAGGAGGGGCCCAGATTTATGGAACAATCTGGAGCTAGTCCATCTTGATGTCTTTAGTGTCGGAACCCAGGAAATTCCTCTGGCTGCCCTGGAGGACTCAAGACCCTGGTAGGGGGTTCAGAGACCTTGGCACGGAGTCAAAACCACTTCTGCCTTTGATTTTAACCCATGGAAACAATTATCAACTTTGCGTGAAGATTTACAAGCCACAAGAGTTTGAGTAGAATGATAGTGAATTTATCACAGGGTGAAAAAGCAGAATTTTGGTGTTTTTAAAATGGGGGTTCAGGGGGCAAGATGGAGGAATCTGGGTGTGTCCAGTGTTTCTCCTTCTTCTTCTTAGCCTCCATCTTCTGGGTGATGTTGGCACTTTTGGATTGGTTTAGAGTAGAAGCTCACTGTCTAACATAGGTGATAGGTACTGGGAAATTATTGTAAATATTGTACAGGTAGTTTTTAGTATAAAAAGATAACACCACCACGAGGGCGGCCAGTGTGCCATGAACTAACATTGTGGACAGATCTCAGCAGGTCAGAGAAAGAATGTTATAGATAAGAAACCATAAACAACCTTGAGAATGAGAACAGAAGAATCCTGACTCCTTCTTTGGCTGCTGGGCTGGGAAAAAGAGACTCTCTAACACATCTTGGGGTCATCATGACCACAGAGACCCCCGAGACTTCAGCACTCCCACACACACATTTTCTTACTGATCACCTTTATCCTTTCCTCTGCACACTTTGCTCCTGTTCCTGTGCATTCCATAAGTCTTGCACAATCCCAAAACACTCTGATAAGTCCCATGGCCCTGTAGCCAGCAGGGTGGTGTGAGGAAAGCCTCTCCTGACTTGTCTGGTGGGACTCATGTGGGATATGGTGGGGCTTGGGTTGACCATCATCCTTGAAAAGCCCTGAAAGAGCTGGGTCAGAAGCTTCATTTTAATCCCTCCACCTGGCCCTGTTCCTTTGTGTTCACGGAAGATTTAATCCCTCTCAATCACACAATCCCCAATTAATAATTAATAGGAGAGGCAGGCATGAAAATGGAAGTGGAAACAGGATTCTGCAGCCTGTGAGCCAGAAGGGAGCAGCCACCAACTGGAAAGTTGGTGCATGTGGTGTTTCCCTGGAGCACCAGCAGGTCTCTTTGGGAGTAAAAGCCATTTTTATGGCAGAAAAAAAAGAAAAAAAAAAAAAAAATAAAAACCACATAACAACTTGATGAAACTTATTTGTGGAGAAAAGCCCTGAGAGAAACCTTTCCCAAAGCTACGTAGCCAAGCTGGAAGCAAAGGACTAAAGTGTAGGACTCTTCACACAAATTCATCTTCAGTCATGCAGGAAATCAACAGATTAATGACATTTTCAGTCCTACCAAAAAACCAAAAATCAGAAACCTCTTACAAATTCACAGAACTTTCCAAGGAGAAGGGACTGATGGTGCCTGCTCTGTCACCTCCCTTGAATCACAGCAGCAGAAATCTCCAGTGACTGATGCTTTACATCACTGCAGGATGTTGTCATGACTTTGTGGTCTGGTTCAACCGACAGCTCAGAGCCCAGCCACTCTCCTCCTGCACATTTATCACATTTCAGGTTACCCAATCCACCTGAGGCAACACCAGTGCTGTGACACATTCTGTTCCTATTCTGACTGTCCCAAATATTCACCAGCGCATCTACTGAGATGCAACACGGAGCGTGGAGGAGCAAGAGAGGGTAGGATTACCAGAAATCCACTTTTTTTAGCCCAGAAGCTGACCTCTTTTTTTTCCCCCCTGAGTGTTCACCGTGAAAGGAAAGGGCACTGCCATGAAAATGGGTTGGATTGTGCAGGAACGGGGTTGAGTGGAAATGATTATGGGTGACGAAGTGATGACGTTGTCACACCAAACACCAGGTTGTGAACCCCCACCACCACTTTCCACTCACTTCTTGTGTCTTCAGCAGCTTCTAACTTCAGCAGGGATTCCCTCTTTGACCCAGAATTTCCTACAATTGAACTTGATTTGAAATTCACTAAAAAAAATTCATCAAAAAGAGGCCACCCAACATGAATCATCACAAGGGAGGAAAAACACTTTTATTCCTAGAATCACAGAATGACTCTGGTGGGAAGGGACATTAAAAATCATACAGTTCCAATCCGCTGCCATGGGCAGGGACACCTTCCACTAGCCCAGGCTGCTCCAAGCCCTGGCCTTGGACACTTGCAGGGATCCAGGGGCAGCCACAGCTTCTCTGGGCAACCTGTGCCAGGGCCTGCCCACCCTCACAGGGAAGATTTTTTTCCTTTTAGATAGGAATATAAAGTTATCACAAAAAGCTTTTCCTCTCACACATCAAGGGCTTGGAACAGGGATGGGGACTTGGAGATAAAACAGTATTTTAATTCCACTAACAAGAACTCTTCTACTCTTGAGTTCCTATAAGGAAACAGCACTGCAGGATATGTTACACACTTAGGTTCAGGTTTTTATGGATGATTGAATCACAGAATAATATGGGTTGGAAAGAACCTTACAGACCATCCAGCCCCACTCCCTGCCATGGGCAGGGACATCTTCCACAAGACCCTGTGCTCAGAGGAGCTTCCACAGCTTTAGCCTGCAGCAGCTAAAGGCTGAAATCACAGCCTCCAAAATCTCCAGATGACAAATAAAAATGTCATCTCCAAAATCTCCAGGGTCAAATAAAAATTTCAGCTGCAGCACAGGACACAGCTTGTACTTCCAGCAGATTGCTCCTGCCTCTCCCACCACCTTCGGCAGTTTGTCCCTTGTCAACAGAGACTCCTCTCCCAATTGCAAAGGGTGTACCGAGGTGGCCACCACCACACGGGGGATGGGAGTCACCCACAGCCTACAGCCAGCCCTGGGCTACAGCATGGGGAATTAACCAGATTTCTCTACCCTGGAGCTCCTCCTGGTGTCCTCTCATGGGAAATTCAGTATTAGCGGTTCCCCAGCTCTAAGGGCAGGGAAAACACAAACTCATGAAATTATGGAATGGGCAGGGATACCTTTCCCTAGCCCAGGTTGCTCCAAGCCCCATCCAACCTGGCGTTGGGCACTTCCAGGGATTTAGGGGCCTCCCCAACCTCACAGGAAAAAAATTCTTCCCAGTATCCCATCTATCCCTGCCCTCTGGCAGTGAGAAGCCATTCCTCTTGTCCTGTCCCTCCATCCCTTGTCCCCAGTCCCTCTCCAGCTCTCCTGGAGCCCCTTTAGACCCTGGAAGGAGCTCTTAAGTCTCTCCAGGCTGAACAATCCCAGCTCTCCCATCCCATCTCCAGAGAAGAGGATTCTGTGTTTAACTTTCACCAGTTTTTGCAGTTTTGAGCCAGACCTTGCCTGAAGGTCCAAGGTTGCTCTGTACAGCACAATACACCCACCCAGAGATCTTTAGGCTGCAAACATGCAAAATCCCCTCCAACCCTGCTGTCATGGCTGTGTTGGATGAGAGGAGCTCCAATATTTGGCATTTAGAGCTCACCCTGCAGCTGAAGTCCCTCCACAGCAGCACAAATCCCATGTGTGCAAGTGCAGCTGTGTCCCCACAAGTCCTACATCCTACATCCCCCTAAACAGCCAGTCATGGGGTGAACAGTAAAGATATTTTTGTAACTCAAATAAAGATTTGTGGCACCCAGAAAGAAGGGAGCTGTGCAAGTGTCCAGACAGGCAGTGACAACAGCAAACCTGTTGAGGGGTTTCTCCAAAGCTCAAACTCACAAAGACAAAAGAATAAGAAACTAAAGAAAAACCCAAACATTCAGCAGCTCAGGACTACAAGCAGTCAGAACTGGTCGGATTGCGTGTTCAGCTTTTCTTGGAAGTTTGCCATGCCCAGGACATGATCACAGGCTAAAGGCACGAGTAGGAGATGGAATCCATGTGTGCCAGGGACACATTCCCTGGGCAGCTCTGAAACCTTCCAGGTTCCTTCCCTGGGGGCAAAATCCCCATCAGGGGTGTGAAATCTGGAAATTCGAGCTGACCCATGGGCAGTGGAACAGATCAGACTACACCTGGCCCTCCATTGCCAGGAATCATCCTCCACAAGATGGGTGGAAGGGCAGAACCAACAGAACAGGCTTTAGGCACCTTTCCCTGTGAGACAAGCAGATCTAGGCCAGATAATAGGGGCAAAATGGAAAAACCAAGGGGGAAATAAAAGCTTCATTAACAGTGGAGCTCTCATATTGCTTCTCATCACCACTACTGAATGCTGGATTCCTTAATCCAGATTTTTTTTATTTAAAAGCTGGGACTCTTAACACCAAAGCTAAAAACAATACATTAAAAACACTGACAATTTGCTCCTAGGTTTTTCCTTTCGTCTCCTTGCAGAAACCTCTTCCAAAATACTCCACTCTGAAGACAGCAAGAACTTCCAGAGCTCCTGGCCAGAAATGCACAGCAAGGAAGTGCACAGACTTGAGATTCCCAAAATCCAGCTCAGCCACATGAAGCATTTAAACACAAAGAGTCTCCAGGCTGAGAGTCCACAAAAAACTTGGGCTCCTCCACCCAGAGGCTCAGATTAAGAAGATAATGTCATCAGACACCATGATCTGGTTGTCATCCTGCATGTGGGCCAGGGCCACCTTCACCTCGGCGGCCGAGAAGGGCTCGGGGTTGTCGCGGTTGATGGATTCCATCACGCTCTTCAGGCCCACAGACTGGGCATGGGAGGCTTTGAACACCTCCAGGAGAGCAGCCTTGAACGCCTTCAACCTGGTCAGAAGAGAAGGAATCACCCTTGGAGATTGGAGAACACACACAAATCCTTCCACTTGTTCCCAGCCCAGGATGCCTCAGCCCTTCCCCATTCCAGCAGCAGCACTCAGCAGGAAAGGCAAAAGCTGGAGCTGGGAGCATCACAGATGCATCTCCAGCATGGGACAACAGCCTGGAGCCACTGGGGGAGGTGGACACACAGGGACAGCCCCCACTCACCTTGGCTCAGACAATTCCACCTTCTTCCCTTCACCATCTCCTGAGGCTTCGGGTGTTTTCGGAGGGTGTGCCTGAACTGGAGCAGAAGGAAGAGTTACCTTCACTCTGAGTCTGGTGACCAAGTACCCAGAGAGCAAAAGTACTGAGCTCAGGATGGGGGGGTGATGCCAAACTGCCTCCCAATGTTGTTATTTATGCTGTGGTTTGGAGGTCGATGGAAAAAAAATTAATCAGCAATAGAATGACAAAATGGTTTGGGTGGGAAGGGACTTTAAAGATCATCCAGGCCCAACTCCTGTCACGGGCAGGGACACCTCCCACTATTCAAGGTTGCTCCAAGGCCCATCTCACCTGGCCTTGGACACTTCCATGGATTCAGGGGCAGCCACAGCTTCTTTGGGAACTTGTGCCAGGGCCTCACCACCCTCACAGCCAAGAATTCCTTCCTAAAATCCCATCTAACCCTGTCTTGTATGGATCTGTGGCTCTGAATGGTACTGTACCACACCAGGGACCACAGGTGACAGCAGCATTGCTGCTCCCCAGGCTGTGCAGACCCAGCAGCACCCTCAGGAGGAGCCAGGTGTCACCAAACCCAGGGACTCACCCTGTGGCATCTCCTCCTCAGCATCACTGAAGTCGTACGGGTCGTAGGAGCCCTCCTCCCCTTCCGTGCGCGCCTTCTTCCTTCTGGGAGAGGAAAAGAGAGGTCAGCCAAGGGTTTGGGTTGGAAGGGACCTTAAGGATCATCCTATTCCACCCTATGCCATAGGCAGGGACATCTTCCACTATCCCAGGTTGCTCCAAGTCCTGTCCAGCCTGGCCTTGGACACTGCCAGGGATCCAGGGATAGCCACAGCTTCTCTGGGAAACCTGAGCCAGTGCTACCCAGCCAGCTCTTTATCCATTAAATTATGATGTCCCTCTACTACAAATGGGGTGGGACAAATCACCTGGCTCAGCAAAACATGGAATATTTCCCCATGGCAACCTCAGAAGAGGCTGGTGCCCGTTGCACCACGTCCCTCCCACTCCCTTGCTGCGGCTCCTACCTCCTTGTCCTGCGCTCCTCCTTGTCCTGCGACTCCTGATCTTCCTCTTTCTCAGTCTCTGAGTCATCCTCCGCCGGTTTCCTGCGCTTTTTCTCCTTCTCCAGCACCTGTGTGGCAAAGGCAGGATGGACTCAGACCTCATTTTCACTCAAGCTGCTTTTAGCGACCAACCCCAAGCACCCAAAATCCCAAAGTGGTGGCCTGATCCCACACCACCAGCCCAGGGTGCTCAGCTTGCACAAACCCCAACCTTTTCCAATCTCAGGATCCCCTGGGAACAGAGGGACACTTTCCCCCCACCTTTTTGAAGTAGGCAAACTGCACCAGCTCCAGAGCTGCCTCAGCATCCTGCATATCCACAGTCTTGTTCATCCTGGCCTTGGCGTGGGCTGTGGAGAGGCGGATCAGGGTCTCCAGGGTCCGGGCTGTGATGGGGGAGGTCTGGGGGGACAGAGAGAGGTGTCTGTGTGACCCTCACAAGGTCAAGGTGGAAAACACCCATAAGAAGAGAGGTCTGTGCCTCAGTTTCCCTCCTCCTGGCCCAAGAAGGAGTTACCCCCAGGGCTCACCCTGGCCACATCTGAGTTCATCTGGCTCTGGCTGCGCAGGCGGGAATATTCCTCAGCAATGTAGCTCGCTGCCTCCTCGGTCAGCACGGGCTTGATCATCTTTGCTACGTGGATGTACTTCCTCATGAACTCCATGCTGACAACCTTCTCCCTGCAGGAATGCATGTACATCCATATTAGCCACAGTGGGGATGGGCTTCCCATCCATTTACACCCCTCCAGGGGCATCCAGGTGTGTAGGGAATTCAGCTCCAGATGTTCCCCACCTGCCTGGCACAAGAGATGAAGCAAGGCTCCCTTAGCATCTGTGAGAGCCTGTCACTTGTCTACAACAGCCGTGACAGACAGACTGAGATGTAAGAAGTCTCTCCATCAAGGACTGAGACATGAAACACTCATGTGAAAAGGCCCCTCTCCTCCTTCCAAGGACTGGGACTGAAACCCCCAACCTGGGGGAGGTGTGTGGGGGGAGGCAAGCTGACCAAACCGAGATGTTTGCCTGCAGGTTGTGACCACTGGACCAAGAAGACAATGGCTCTTGCTTACTGTTGAGAACATGGACTACCTGTTACATCTATTCCTTATTGTATCTGTTTCCCTCCCCCCTTGCAATTTTCAATAGAGTTATCATAATAAAAACCTCTGAGTTAGCTAGAGATTTTGAGATCTCCCCAACGTAACAGGCGGATCCTCGGCTGGACTGGACCAAAGGACTTTGTCTCTATGTTTGGTAGCTATATCCCACTCTCTCTCTCTCTCTCTCTTTTCTCTCTCTTTCTCTTTTTCTCTCCCTTAATCCCTCTATCACATTTTGCTGTGGTCACTCAATAAATGTGCATTTGTTTTGATCATCACTGCAAACCCCCCTTGTACCGTGTGGGTTCTTTTTGCACCCTGAGATCAATCCATGAACCATCACAAAACCCGTTCATAAGGACGGATCGTGACAGCATCCTACACGTGGATCAGCTGGAGTATCCCTGGCACTGTCTGGATACTCAGGCCAAACCCATGAACCCACAGTGCTGGACACCCTCAGGGAGTTCCAGGGGATGGATGAAGGACTCACTTGCGGCGGTTGGGCCCGTGCAGGAGGTCATCGTGTTTCTCATAGACCTGCAGCTCCTGCTCCTCCTCCTGCATGAAGTCAGGGTCATCTGTAGCCAGCATCTCCACGGCACTGCCCAGGGGCATGGCTGGAAAGGGGAATGTACAGAGAATAGGATTTTACCCTCTGAAGCAAGAGCTGCCACCAAGGGGCTCATCCCTGGGCCGAGGAGGGGTGGGACTCACCATCCCCATCCTGCTCGTTGGGGTTGCGGTAGCGGTGCATCCGCAGGACGTGGTCTGAGATCTCCTTGTCCTGCTCGGGGTCCATCTGGTCCAGCACGATGAAGAGCAGGTCAAAACGGGAGAGCAGGGAGTCCTGCAGGCCAATGTTCTCCATGGGGGTCTTGTACTGGTCATACTGGGGAAGGACAGTGTTAAGGGTTACAGAAGAGCCTCATGGGTGAGCCCTGGCTGCCAGGGAGGTTGGGAGGACCTCCTTGGGCCAGGCCTAAAAGGATGGATGGATGGATGGATGGATGGATGGATGGATGGATGGATGGATGGATGGATACCACACCAAACCCAGCCTGCTGCAGCAGTACAGCCACTTCTGCCCATCCTGCAAGGCTCTTATTTCCAAGGGAAACAAGTATTTTTTGTGATCCCTAATCAGACACCAAGACTGAGGCTCATCACCACCATGAGGGTCCACTGGGCTGCCCAAACACTTAAACATGGTGAGAAACCCCAGGAGCTCCTCTCTCCTTCAGCAAAGCCATGACCACAACAGACACCAAACCAACAAGGCCTTTGCTGTGCCACACATCCAAGTCACTTGTTTGGGGGTGTAGGAATGTGCTCCCTGTTGATGGAGTGACAAAACTATCCTTTGTCCCCTCAAAAAGGAAAGAAGCCCAGAAGTTTCTCTCCTCAATTAGGTGAAAAAGACACCTCATAGGCCTAGGGGACTTCACCTCAAACTTAAGGATAGCTAAGTGGACAGAAGCCAAAAAGTCCTACCGGGACAATTTACTAGAAAAAGAAGAGAACAAAGAAACTAATCGCTTTTGTAAGGTGTTTTACCAGGAGCAAGAACCTCTTGCACTTGGCTCTGTTTTTCTCTATTTGTTATTTTGCTTTTTATTACACCTTTTTGTTTCCAACACTGCAACAGAAGCCATCTGCTGATTTTTATGCCTCCAAGAGTAGCTGAGCTATCTTGGGTGTGTTATAAACCTCCAAGAGCTTATGACACCTGGCTCAAGGAGGCTATTATAACATGGGGGACCTTTTGGAATTGACCAGCTGCCTCCTCCCTTCTTCAGGGAAGGGCACCAGCAGCACTCACCCGGCCGTAGACAGGGTTGGCAGCAGCCAGGACGCTGCAGCGGGAGTTGAGGCGGGCCTGGATGCCAGCCTTGGCGATGGTGACCCGTCCCTGCTCCATCACCTCGTGGATGGCCGTGCGGTCGATGTCGGACATCTTGTCGAACTCGTCGATGCACACCACGCCCCGGTCGGCCAACACCATGGCTCCCGCTTCCAGCCGCCGCTCCCCTGGGATGGGATGGGGAAAACAGGGTCAGACAGTCCCCACTGGCCCTACACATCTCCTGCCTTGCCATACTCATCACCCCTGGGATGAGGGTGAGCCTCAAGGTGCAGCAGAATCCCTCGTGGTTGCTGTCTGGCCCAACTCTACAGCAGAGAATGCTTAGGGAAAGGATCAGGGTTAGGAATGTGTTCCCATGAGGAAGGCTGCTGCTAGCCTGTGGGGTACCAGTTGTTGGTTTTTCTGGGTCTGGATTGAAGGCACTTGAGACAGTAATTTGTGTTCAGACTCAAGTGTTTAATATTTCTTATCAGTAAAACAGTCTCACTACTGTGAGTTCGGCAGCTTTTCATTAGAAGGCACAAAATGGCCAACAGTCTCTTGTTACAAGG
>JAWWMS010000173.1:110108093-110122053 GCA_035048045.1 Chlorospingus semifuscus
CCTCAGATGTGGCACCAAATGGAAGAAGAGTAAAGAAAACCATCACCTAAGAGAGGTGGAAAAAATATCCCAAAACATGGGACCCCATGATCCAAATGATTAACAAAAAGCTTCTGGTGGAGCAGGTCCTGCACACGTCACTGCAGAACCAACACCATAAAATCATTAAGGCTGGAAAAGGCCTCCCAGATCATTGAGATGAGCAGCCTTGGATGTCACAGAGTCCCTCCCAGGAGCTGACAGCCACCACCCCAGAGCTCCTCACCTGTCTCCTGGTCCGTGGTGACAGCAGCAGTGAGGCCGACGCCGGAGGAGCCCCGGCCGGTGGTGGGGATGGCCCGGGGTGCTGTGCTCAGCACGTACCTCAGCAGCTGAGACTTGGCCACAGAAGGGTCTCCTGGGATGGAGAATGGCATGTTTAGGAATAACTCATCCCCTGGATACTAACTGCACCACCACGCTGTGTCTGGTTTGGGGGTGTTCAGGGGGAGGTGGAGGGGAAAGGGGACAGAAGGATTTTGTTCAGACTTCATAAAATAAGGTAAGCAGATTATCTTCCCACTTCTTCCATGGGAGGAAATAGGGAAGATGGAGATAAGAGACTTGAGGTGATGGGGATGGGACAAGAAGCAATGGGGACAATTCAGAAAATAGGAAACTCCAATGGGATATCAGAAACAAAAAAAAAGGTCTCCTTGACCATGGGCAAACACTGGGATAATGGCTCACAGATGTCATGGAATGGTTTGGGTTGGAAAGGGCATTAAAGGTCCCCTAGAACTATGGGTTTGGGTTGGGTTGGAAAGGACATTAAAGGTCACTTCATTCCACCCTCTCCCATGGGCAGGGACACCTTCCACTATCCCAGGTAACTCCAAGTCTTGTCCAACCTGGCATTAGACACTTCCAGACATCCAGGAGCAGTCACAGCTTCTCTGGGCACCCTGTGCCAGGGCCTCCCCACCCTCAGAGCCAAGAATTCCTTCCCAATATTCCATCTATCCCTGCCCTCTGGCAGTGGGAAGCCATTACCCCTTGTTCTGTCCTTCCAGGCCCTTATTCCAAGTCCCTCCTCTACGGCTCTATTGAAGCCCCTTTAAGCACTGGAAAGGGCTCCAAGTTATCCCTGGAGATTTCTCCAGGCTGAACAACCCCAGCTCTCCCAGAGCAGGGCAGGTCCTCTCCTTGCACTCCTGTCCAAGGTTTCCTCTGCACTCCTTCTAACAGGTCCACACCTTTCTTGTGCTGATGACTCCACATCTGGACACATCTCCATCCCTGGACATGTTCAAAACCAACTGGACATGTCCCAAAACAACCTGACCTACCAGTGACACTGGCTCAGCCCTGCACACATCCCTGGACCAGGAACCTCCAGATGTCCTTCTAACCTCAGCTACTCCACAAAACTAAATCCAGAACCTTCCCTCACCCCAACAACACCAGCCAAGGGTGCCTCTGCCCTGCCCTCCCAGACCTATCAGCAAGATGTTGATGTCTCCTCGGATGCGGCTCCCGTTGTCCAGGATCTTCTCCACGCCTCCCAGCAGCATGCAGAGGATGGCCTTCTTGATGTACTCGTGCCCATGGATGCTGGGAGCCAGGGATCTGGCCAGCTGGTTAAAGATATCCTAGGCAGAAGAGGCAGAGCATGGCCTGTCACATGGGCTGGAGCCAGCAAGAACAAGCAATACTTCAAAATACTTCATTTCAGCCCAAATTTCAGCTTATTTCTATCACAGAGCCACATGGATGAAAATTATTTGGAAAGGAGAAGACTGTTGGCCAGAGTTTTCTTTCACAGTGGGATTTATCTGAAGTCCAGGACCATCTTGTCACTGTCACCCAAACAAGCATTGGAAGCAGTGAGAGCAAGGCTTGCTACTCTCTGTGCTACAAAGGAAAGCTCTGAGCATGAGAGGCTGGGGCAGAACCCCATTAACTCAGTCTGAGGTGAGAAAAGAAGTGTTTCTCCTGCAGAGCAAATTCCCTGGAAACCTGCTGGTAGGGTCAAGAAACAGCAGAGCTGCCAGCAGGAAGGATGCTCAGCAAGCAGTACAGAAGCAGCAAGAAAAACAACAGGGCCTGATCACAGTCTAAGCAGAAAATTCAAAGAAAATTAGTTAGATAATCCAACAACCTGCTAAGAGACTTGAAGAGCTACTTGCAACCCAACAAGAACCTCCTTAGCCACATGCCAAGCTGAAACTTCATGCCTGGACACAAGATTTAGATACCTTGGAGCGGCTCTTGCTGAATCTCTTGATCTTGGCCACGTCTGACGCAGAGTAGAGAGGCCGGAGGTCTTTGCTCATTTGCTTCACGTGGCAGGCAATGAGGATGGTCCTGGAGAAGGGACACAGCTGTGGTCAGCTCTGCAAGCCCCACAGAGACAAAGCAGAAGCTTCCACAGGGCCATCACTTGTTCTAGGAAGCCCTGGAAGGGAGTGGGAAGCTTTGACAGCTGTAGCACCCTTGATCTGACTGTGCTGGACCATCAGCGGAGCATCTTTTAAAAGCATCCAAACCCTTCTGGGCACAGCTGGAAGTCACAGCTGCATATTGTGAGGGGAGGCCTCACCACAGTTTAGAGATTCCTCACAAGGGGAAGTGGAGAAGTGGCACCAATTGGGTGCTCTGGTGACCAGTGACAGGACCCAAAGGAATGGCTGGAGCTAGGTCAGGGCAAGTTTGTTTTGGATATCAGGGAAAGGTTCTTCCATCAGAGGGTGGTCAGGCACTGACCAGGCTTCCCAAGGAATGGGTATGGCCCCAAGGCTACCAGAGCTCAGAAGAGTTTGGACAACACTCTCAGGGCTGCACAGGGTGGCATTTCTGGGGTGTCCTGTGCAGGGCCAGGAATTGGACTCAGTGATCCTTGTAGGTCCTTTCCAACTCAGCATATCTCATAAACAGGATCAAGGTGCAAACCACTTCCAAGTGATTTAAGCCACTGTTTGATCCAACTCTCTGATGGCCACCTGCCAGATCTCACCTTCCAGAGACCCAGCCAAACAGGGTGAGAGGGCTGAAGCCCCAGGAAGACCCACCTGAAAGTGCCTGAAGTGTAGCCCCCTTTCTTCCCTGGCAGGCAGCGGTATGTCCCCACCACCTGGATGCGGTCCCCAGGCTTCACCCTGTCCACCAGGTCATCATCCAGAACCACATCCACTGAGCGTGGCAGCTGCCCTGCCGGGGCCTTCTCAGGCATCTCCTGGATGGTGATGGTCTGGTGGTCCTTGTAGACTGAGAGGCCAAACTCTGTCTCCAGCGGGTTGTTCTCTTCATCCTAAAGCAGGAACCCAAATTAAAAGATGAGCACAATTTTTCAGGAAAGCAGGGAGGACACAGGGTGCATCACCCACCCTGCATAGGGCTGTTCAGCAGGACTGGAGCCTGGGGTTCAGCAGCTCCATACTGAACCTGGCACATTCTCCCTAGAGGAACCTGCTGCTGCTTCACCTCACCTTTGTAGGGTAGATGGAGCTGGAAGGGAAAGCATCCAGGGAGGTCATGTCTGCGTATCGGCGCTCAATTGTTTTCTTGGTAGCTGGGCAATAATGGACACTCCGGACGACTTTGGGACGCACCAGAGAGCCTGAGGTTGGAAAAGAAAGGAGTTAGGGGCTGGGATGTGCCACCCCTGTCAGCAGACAGCCCCCAAAAGGCTCTCCAACACTAAAATTACTTGGGTCACAACTCACTGTCAAACATGGGCAGGCCTGGCTGATTGTAAAGACCATTCCAACAATCAAGACCTTCAGCCAAGCTCCCTGGCCCAGGTTGCCAGGGAAGGAACATTTGAATTGGAAGGAACATTCCAGATCATGTTTCACTCCCTGCCATGGCCAAGGACACCTTCCATTATCCCAGATTGCTTCAAGCCCCATCCAACTTGGCCTTGGACACTTCCAGGGATTCAGAGGCAGACACAGCTTCTCTGGCCAACCTGTGCCAGGACCTCCCCACTCTCATTGCCAAGAATTCCTCCCCAGTATCCCATCTAATCCTACCCTCTGTCAGTGTAAAACCATTCCCCCTTGTCCTGTCCCAAGTCCCTCTCCACACCACAGCTCCTGGAGGGCTCCAGCTCCTCCACACCAAACCCCCAGCCCCTCCATGTTCCCCAGCCTCACACTTTGTCACTATGCCCTCCACACAGACGATGCAGCTGAGGAAACATGCTGTCAGTGTCCTTGGGGACACGTGCTTGGAGCCAAAGCTGCCCTCCAGCCCGATGTAGAAGTCCTCGTACTGCTTGGCATAGGTGGCATCGACAGAGGCGACGAAATCCTTCAGGGCACGCTGGAAGGCAATCAGCTCCTCGAAGGCATTGCTCAGGAGCCTGCAGCACAGGGAGGTGACAAAAGAGGGTCAACCCCTTCCTCATCATCGACATTTTTCCCCACACCCCTCCTTGCTCCACAAGTTTATCAGGAGGTGAAAAAAAACCTGAAGTCTATCACAGCTCTGTGTGAGGTGCACTGGCACCAACAGCCAGGAGAAGAACAATTCCAAGTATATCTAAAAAGCCTCACAATACCCTGGCCAGACTGGCAAGGCTGGTCCAAAATATCCCTGGGCATCCTCAAAAAGGCTGAGGAGTGAGGTTGGTCAGCCTGGAAAAGAGAAGACCTTAGAGCCCCTTCCAGTGCCTAAAGGGACTCCAAAACAGTTGGACAGGGACTTGAGACAAGGGCATGAAAGGAGAGGACAAGGGGGAATGGCTTCATGCTTCCAGAGGGAAGGGTTAGATGGGATATTGGGAAGGAATATGAGGGTGGGGAGGCCCTGGCTTTCACCAGAGAAGATTTGGTGCTTTCTTGTGACAAATGACCTGCAGAACAGGGGCTGGACCTTTGAAACCCCTCTGAAGCCCAGTGTCCCCAAGTGCCCCACACCCACCTGCTGGCTCTCTTCTCGTTCTTGCGCCGCAGGTCGTTGATGTTGACGATGAGCCGATACTGGTTCTCACTGATCATGTCCCTGACCTTGCTCTGGTAAATCCCTTGGTCTTCCTGCAAGTGCGAGTGGGGGAAAGAAACCCAAAAAGCAACTCACTTTGCATGTCTGCCTGTGTGAAAAAGCCCCCAGGGGCCCATTCCTGCAGAGTTGGATGCCCTTTATCCCACTGGCTAAGCAGGAAGGGGCAACACAGGGACGAGGTGCTCCCTAAAGCCTGGTAGGAATGGGGGGACACAGGGACTGGGTGGTCCCTAAACCCCGGTAGGAATGGGGGGGGGGACACAGGGACCAGGGGCTCCCTAAACCCTGGCAGGAATGGGGGGACACAGGGACATGGGACTACCCAAACCCTGGTAGGAATGGGGGGACACAGGGACCAGGTGCTCCCTAAACCCTGGTAGGAATGAGGGAACACAAGGTCCAGGTGCTCCCAAAACCCTGGTAGGAATGTGGGGACACAGGGACCAGGTGCTCCCTAAACCCTGGCAGGAATGAGGGAACACAAGGTCCAGGTGCTCCCTAAACCCTGGTAGGAATGGGGGGACACAGGGACCAGGGACTCCCAACACCCTGGGGTACATAGCAGGGAGGATCAGGTGGCTCCCAACACCGGGGGCATGAATTAGAGGAGACAGACAAACACAGGGACAAGGTGTTCCCGAACTTCGGGAGTAGACACGGGGCGGGGGTGCACAGGTATGAGATGCTCCCCAATCCCCCAGGATACAGTGGGGAGGGGACATGGGGACACAGATCAGGCGTCCCCCAACCCCGGGGGCATGCAGAGGACGCAGCACCCGCGCCACTCAGCTCGTCTCACCTCATCGTCCAGGAAATCGAGATAATCGCGCTGCGCCTCTCGCAGCTCCGCATCCTCCAGCCCGCCCGCCGGCGCCGCCATTCTGCCGGCCTCCCTGGGACGGATCCCTCTGCCGCTGCTGCCGCTGCTGCTGCTGCCGGGGAAGGCGGTGAGGGCTGAGGGAAGCCGGCTGGGCCCGCGATCAGATCAGATCAGGGCCCGCGATCAGATCAGATCAGGCCCCGCGATCCGCTCCGGCCCCGCGAACCGCCCCCGCCGCGCTCCCGTTTCGCGCCAAACGCGGCTCCTTTCCCGCCACAGCGCGGGAAACCCGCCCCCGGTCCGCCCCTTAGCGTTGCTGACTGGTTGGCAGCTCCCAGCACTAGCCAATGGAACGGCGAAACAATGATGGACATGACGTTCAACCAATCAAAGAGCGGAGGCGGTTCAGGGGCGGGGCCAAGGCGGGGTACCGGGGATTGGCTTTTATCTCAGTTCCGGCTCTTGGAAGTCACCGAGGGGCTGAAAATGCCGCCTAAGGGAAAGAGTATTGTAAAAATCAAACACGAAACAACCCAGATAGAATCCCAAACCAATAAGAACCCAACAAAATCTAATGAAAAACTAATTAAAAACTAATTTAAGGTATTGGTTTTTATATTGTATTTTGGGGAGCCCCGTTTCCGGATGTTTTCACCCCGTACAGGCCGGGTGGGCGTTGCTTTTTCCTTTAACGTGGCCCCGGTGTGATTCCAGCAGTTTGGGTGTGACCACACAAAACCGACAGGTCCTGTGGTATTTGGGATGGAAAAGGCGATTTTGGATGTGCCTTAGAATCCCAGAATAAATGTTTGGGTTGGACAGGACCTTAAAGACCATCCCATTCCACCCCCTGCCATGGGCAAGGACACCTTCCACTATCCCAGGTTGCTCCAAGCCACATCCAGCCTGGCCTTGGACACTTCCAGGGATTCAGGGACAGCCACAGCTTCTCTGGGAAACCTGTGCTAGGACCTCCCATCCTCACAGGGAAGAATTTTTTCCCATTTTTTCCCCAATATTCCATCTAACCTCACCCTCTGGCAAGTTAAAAACCAGTCTCCCTTGCCCTGTCACTATCTGCTTGTGTAAAAACTCCCTTTCCCTTTTTTTTTCAAGCCTCCTTTAAGCCTCCTAAGAGGAGGAAGAAATTCCTGTTGTAGGCAGGAATCAAAAGGTGATGCTGCCTACAGTGAAACCTGCTGCTCCCCCTTAAAAAACCGTCACAGTATGCCTTAAAAATATTTATCTAAACTCTGTTTAAAAATAGAAAAAGAATAAAAAGCATGACAAAACTATTTTGTTCAGCAGGGCATAGCGTGCACACAAATTTGGCCGTGTCCCCTGGATACTGTAGCTCACAGCAGTTTTTCCAGGGTAATCCTGGGAATAAATCTTCACCCCGGGGTCTGCTGGGCTGTGCAAACCCTGGGGCACAGAATTCCCACTGCCTGATCTCTCCAGAGGGAGCAGCTGCCATTGGTGCTTCGGAAGAGGAGCAGGAAACAGCCTTTGCCCCGTTTCCCATTTTCTGCTTGTGTGCCTGGATCAGATCCCTCCCTGCAAATGCCTGGCAACTCTGTGGCTTGGGATACGTGCAGCCCAAGTCCTGGATACTTGTCCTGCTCCTGAGAGATTTTTTTCACATTGCTCTGTGTCAAAGTGAAAGTTCAGAGTTTCATTTTTAGGCCTTCTAGCCCTCTTCTGGAATAATTTGATGCAGTATTCAGTTTGGAAGGTTGGCATAAATAAAGGATCCTCTGCTTTATTGCTGTTTTCTTACTTTTTCTCTTTTCTTCTTTTCCTTTTTGTTTTCATTTTTTTTCTTTTTCCTTACCATTTTTCTTATTTTTTCCCTTTAATCTTCCAGGTTGCCCTGCTAACTCTAGAGATGTTCCCTGCAGCTGGAATAGCTTCCCTGCTTCTGCACACTCAGCAGGACCCATTTCCCTCCAGCTGCTCCTCAATTCCACCCTTCCCTCTGACTTGTTGGACATTCCTTGTTTTCATCAGTGGAGAAAGCACAAAGAATGAGCAGAGAAAACCTTTGGTGTGCCCTTGGCATTCTATTTCTATTTCTATTTCTATTTCTATTTCTATTTCTATTTCCATTTCCATTTCCATTTCCATTTCCATTTCCATTTTTCTATTATATTCCTATTTCTAATTTCTATTTATAGCTTATAAATAGAATATGCATATTAACATTTAATATGCATATTTATAATATTTAATATATACTTATATTTTGCTGTTTATATTTATAATAATTAATATTTATATTTGTAGTGCTTGTATTTATATAAATATAAAATTATCTAGAAATCTATATTTATATAAATATATTTATATTTATATTTGGGGTTTGTTGGTTTTTTTTTTAATGGGCATATTATCCACTGAGGATCTAAACTGGCTGAAGGAATCTGTGTAAGTCCCTAAAGGAAATATGATTTATCCCATATAAATTGCCAGAACTTGTTTCAAGATTTCACCTCTGTGATATTTTTTCTCTCTCTGCAGCAGGCAGAATATTAAATCCAGCAATGAACACTCTGTGTGTTCCGCTGAAGATAAAATATGGGTGAAAAAAATAAATTATGGGTGCAAAGCACCCCATGAGTACAACACAGAGCAGGTAGCAGGGTGGGATTCAGGCACATTTATGTGGATTGCACAAGATCTCAGCCACATTTGGGTGGTCAGAAGGAATCCCAGCCATGGACACGTTGGGGATGGCTGCAGTTTTCCTCCTGAGGGAGCTGGCAGGGCCCCACCCTCTCCTGGCCGAAAGGTAACAGGAGTGAGGGATAAAAATAGCGCTGTTGTTATTCATGACAGCGCCTATAGCAACTGCTGCCTGAATAATTCATGGAGCAGGCAGGACAGAGGGATGGAGAGGTGGAGAAGGCTGGGAAGAAGGCAGAAGCCTTCCCTGGCTTTTGGGACTCCCCAGGATTGTGCCCAAGGTCTCCCTGGGTTCACCTCCCTGCTGCATTCTGGAGGTTGTGGGGTGAAAAGGCAGCACAAGCTCACGGGGACATTGAGCACTTCCTGTCCACTGGAAAAAACAGGAATTAAGCACTTAGCACACAGAGGGCTGGGTCTGGAGGGCTTGCAGAGACACAGAAGGATCAAGGGTGGATGCAGGAGAATCCATGGGTGAATTGCACATGGAGCTCTTTAACAGCACTCAACGTGGATTTTCTCATCCCTTCCTCACACCTCTGTGTGTCGGCATCCACCTGTACTTGGGGTTTCTGAGGTTTAAGGGTATCCTGTGATCCTTCTGAGATTCTGGGATGTTGTGGGGTTTTGTTGCTGTTGCTGTCATTTTTATTGTTATTTTTTTTCCTCTTAGTTCATCTAAATGTCAATTTTCAAGCCCCAGTGCAACTATCAAGTTGCCATCTATTCACTTTCCTGGCTGCTGAGTAGCCTTGCCTCACCCATGAAGGGCAAGGGAGAGGCTTGTGGCTCATTCACAGCTCCAAAAATGAGGGGAGAGTATCCCAAATCTGATGGAGTGTCACCTGATCATCAAGCAACAGAGTGGAGTGGAGGTTTCAAATCTATTTGTAATTAAAAAGAAGGATAATAACATGGAATGCAATGTTTGGAATGGAAAAAAGTCACTTTTTAGAGCTGAAATTATGTGGAGAAGTGAGACCACCTATGAGAAGTTTTTATCAGGGTAAATTCTACGTTTTCCAGAGGATTAAAGGGATTTAAATTTACCGGGCTCTCCTGAAGGTGCAGTTGCAGGAGCTGAACTCTAACCAGAGAGTGAATTCACTCTCACAATCAGAGTGTTGTCCTGACTCTCACCACAAATAATTTAATGCTGAAGGAACCCTTCTTAATCCTCCCTCCTGACCTTTTCCCTAACATAGGCTGGAGAATTTCACCCCACTGCATCTTCACCCAGCTCAGGCATTTCTGACATCGTTTTCTTGAAATATTTGCTATCCCCACACACTCTGGTAAATCTTTAAACAGTTCTAGCTCTTGTGGTTTTTTTCCTAATTTTGGAGAAGAATAACATGGAAAACTACTATCAGGGTGTATAAATGGAATTTCTTTACTGAAAGACACAGGCAGCTGCTGGTATCTCACCAGGAGAGCACAGGAAAGTGGGTAAGGAGTTAAAGGTCTGACCTTCAGTGTGTTTGGATGAGCTGTAACCACCTTCTTTCTTCCCAGAGTAGCAGCCCAGCCCATATGGATTTGTTTTTCCTCCCAGATGCCTCTAGCATGGCCCTAGCACAGTGATGGGAACATAAAATCTTGTTGTGGTCCTGCTTCTGAGATGCACAGCTACTCCAGATCCCATGGGGATTCATCCTGTTTTCCTGCTGTGCAGGAGGAAAATTCAGCAATTAACAGAAAACCAAAACAAACCCACACAGGCCCTGCCTGCGGGCAGAAGGAAAACTGAATTCCAAATGAAACCAGAGGAGTGGCTGAATCAACAACAAAGCTCTGGAATGGAGCAACCCAACCACATTTGCAGGGAAATCCGAAGGGCCCAGACAGAGAGCTGAGGTTTTGATGTTGCTATTTTGGTCTCCTCATCTGCTCTCATGACTTCTGGCTGTTACTAAAGACAGTGACAGCTGGTTCCCTTTTTTTTTTTTTTTTCCTATTCTCTCATTTTCTCCACCCTCAAGCCTGGAAATCATCCATTTGTATGCAAAACATCTCTGCCTCTTCCTCAGGATCTCTGGGAGCTGCTTTCAGCCCTGGGGCAGGATCCACTGGTCACTTCAGCAAGTGATGTCCAGCTTTAGAATCACAGAATCACAGAACTGTGTGGGCTGGAAGGGACCTAAAAGAACATTCAGTTCCACCCTCTGCCATGGGCAGGGACATCTTCCACTATCCCAGGCTGCTCCAGTGTACATCACCCTTATTATAAAGAATTTATTCCAAGTGTCTAATCTAACCGTGCCCTTTTTCATCCATTCCCTCTTGTCTGTTACTCCAGGCCCTTGTCCCAAGTCCTTCTCCAGCTCTCCTGGAGCCCCTTTAGGCCCTGGAAGGGGCTCTGAGGTCTCCCTGGAGCCTTCTCTTCTCCAGGTGAGCACCCCCAGCTCTCCCAGCCTGGCTCCAGAGCAGAGGGGCTCCAGCCCTTGGAGCATCTCTGTGGATTCCTCTGGTCTCTCCAGCAGCTCCACGTCCTTCTGCTGTTGGGAGTCCCAGATCTGGAGCAGGTCTGCAGCTCACCTGAGGGGGGCAGAGGGGCAGAATCCCCCTCCCCTGCTGCCCCAGAGCATAGGGGGTTTCAGGGATGGGTCACGTCCAGCTCTCACCCATCAGTACCCCCAAATCCTTCTCCCCAGGGCTGCTCTGGATCCATTCCCTGCGCTGATGGGGAGCTGGGAAGTTGCAGCACTCCGTGTAAGGCACATTAGTAACCCCCATCAGACTGTCACAATGTCACTGCTGCGGGCAAACCACGAGGAGGCAGGAAAGTCCCGACCCCAAATTGCTACACAATCCTTGTGCAGCACGTGGGGAACAGCTGATGGTGCCCAAATTAACTGTATCAAGTGTTTCCTTCTGACTGCAGAGGGTGAACTTGGTAACCCAGGGCTTTAATGGATTTTTTTTTCCCCTGAATTATTAGTTAAAGAAAGCCTTAGTGTTCTAATGTCTTCTTAGTGTTCTAATTCTGCATCTGCAGAACTTTTATGTAAAACTTGCCAAATGTATGATAAGCATCAATTCTTGCCCAGGGGGAAGGAGCTCCATATGGGCACAGACAGGGCAAAAAATTTTCTCTTTTACCCCACTACAATAACAACAAGTCATTTTTCTTTATTACAGGAAAAGGTAACTCCTACTTCCTGGATTACCTTTGGTGCTTGGAATACCTCAGCTGCCTTTGGTGCAAAGCTGCTACATTGCTCCTCAGCAGCACAGTGTGGACATGGTGTGTGTGGATGCTTCTTGGTGGAGGGAGACCCTGATCCACAAAAGAAGATCCTTTTTTTGAGTAATAACTCTGAGCACCTAAAAACAGCAGGACAACCTTTTGCAGGTCCCTTCCAAGATCCCTTCCAACCCAAACCACTCTATGATGCACATTTGGGTGGGGAATTAAGGCATACAGGACGTGTTTGAGGGCACAAAGTGTGTTTGAATCATCAGATGACTGTAGAGGGTAGGGAGAGCTCAGCCTGGCACAACCCAGTCCTGACTTTGGGACTAATCTCCTGGGCAAACACAACCACACCTGGGCTTTGACTTGGAGGGAGCTGGGTGATTCATTTCAGGGTTTAAAATGTCAATGCTAGGGAGTAACAGCAGGGTGAGTTTGAGCACAGCAGGGTAAGTTTGAGATGAACTACAGAGCATGGCTTGGTACCACTCACCTGAGAGCCAGGGATCAAAGAGCTCTCACTGTGCAGCATCCACAGGCTTGGGGTGCAGAACTGGCTGTCAGCATCCCCCAGGCTTGGGGTGCAGAACAGGCTGTCAGCATCCCCCCAGGAGAACAGTTATCCCACACAGAGCTGCCCTCTGCCTTCCCATGGCTGTCCTGGGGCATGGCCTGAAGTCAAATTTCAAAATTTCCCTTTCACTGGGGTAAAATGGGTACAGGTGGCCTGGCAGCATTGCAGTGTCCGTGTTGCAGCAGGGATGTCACCCCCCACCATCCCCATCTGCCTGGGTTGTATTTTATGTCCCACCTCCTACCATTGTCCCTTGTCCTGTCCCTCCATCCCTTGTCCCCAGTCCCTCTCCAGCTCTCCTGGAGCCCCTTTAGGCCCGGGAAGGGGCTCTGAGCTCTCCCTGGAGCCTTCTCTTCTCCAGGTGAGCACCCCCAGCTCTCCCAGCCTGGCTCCAGAGCAGAGGGACTCCAGCCCTTGGAGCATCTCTGTGGCCTCCTCTGGACTCTCTCCAGCAGCTCCTCATCCTTCTGCTTTTGGGGTTCTCAGATCTGCAGGTGGGGTCTCACCAGAATGAAGCAGAGGGGCAGAACACCCTCCCAGTTTCAGGAATGGAGGAGGAGGAGGGTGCAGTGTTATGGGTCTTTCAGGAGATGTCTTAGAGGGACAGAAAATGAATGCAAGATGTCATTGAGGGGGTTAGTAGCTGCCAGTTGTATCTCATTCACATCCCTGAGTGCAATGGCAGGGAGAAATTGAGGTTCCTTCCCACCTTCTTCACCCTGGATGTTTTCCCTCCTCACTTTGGGGGCACTGGCTCTCCCACATGCTGTGAGATTTGTGCTGGGATGTCCTGAACCTTCACCCAGCCTGCAGAGATCTTATCAGAGCCACAAAGTCACATTCCTGGGCTGCCTCTCTGTGGATCCTCTCCCTGCAGAACAAGCAGTCCTTCTGTTTTCCTCATAAACCCATCAGAAACCAGCGGTTCTGACAGGCTGGAGCAGTAGAACCTGCATGAACCAGCTGAGGCAGAGCCTGGAGAGGGCAAACTCTGTAACTCATAAATTAACCTGCTCCTGGGGTCATGGTGACCCTACAGCTGAACCCACCACTGTGCCTTTGGCACAGCTCCATCCAGGATCCATCGGCCTCTCCCACACATTTCCCAGGCATAGCTCAGGAGCCCTGAGCTGCTCCTGAAAGGCCATTTGGGTGAAAATGCCTGGTTTTTGGAGCCCAAAGATTTTGGTGCTGGCAGCTGGCTTGAGGCCATACTGCCTTCAGCCTGGAAATCTTGTGGAAAATCATCTTCTCCTCCACCCTTGCATGTTCACAGCACTGAAATCAGGGGGTTCCGCCCCACTCCATGGAAGTCATCTGGTCCGGCCCCCTTGCTCATTTAGGGCCACACAGAGCAGGTTGCCCAGGTCCATGTCCAGATGGGTTTTAAATATCTCAAAGGATGGAGGTACCTCTTACTGGGCAACCTGTGCCAGTTCTTGGCCTCACAGTGAAAAAGTGTTTCCTGGTCAGAGGAATCTCCTGTGCTTCAGTGGGTGCCCATAGCCCCTGGTCCTGTGATTTTTACTTCAATCTTTGAGAGTGATCTCTGGGGTTGAACCAGGTGACTTCCAAAGGTCCCTTCCCATCCCCAGCCACCTTCTAGTGACTTGTAAATCTTGTGAGGAGCAGCTGAGGGAGCTGGGAAGGGGCTCAGCCTGGAGAAAAGGAGGCTCAGGGGGGACCTTGTGGCTCTGCA
>JAWWMS010000173.1:110148533-110178233 GCA_035048045.1 Chlorospingus semifuscus
TATTCTTAGCTAGCCTTCTGATTAAATCCTTTCTTCTATTCTTTTAGTATAGTTTTAATGTAATATATATCATAAAAAATCAAGCCTTCTGAAACATGGAGTCAAATCCTCATCTCTTCCCTCAACCTGAGACCCTGTGAACGCTGTCACAGTGCACCATGTCAATCTCCACATCCTCCCCTCCCTCCAGGTGCTATCCCCAAAAATCAGCAGGACAAGGATGACATGCACAGCCCCTGCTGCTTGGCAGAGAGGTAAATCCCTCCTGCTCCCCAGAGGGACAAGAAGCTGCTCCAGGTGGGCAATCACAGAGCTGGATGCTGCCTGACCAGGCTTGGAGCAGCACCCTCATACTGCAGGGAGCACAGAGTGGCCTGGCCATGGCAGAAAGAGAGAGGAAGCCCCAGACTCCCTGGGAAGATTTCTTCCCAACCCTGGCTGCATGAGACATGATCAGAGTGGTCTGAGACACTCAAACTTTGCCTCTTCCCAAAATACCTTATTTTTAACATCTCTGCCAGACTGCATTTGCTGCCAGACAGGACCCTGAGCAGTTGATCAGTGAGCCCAAGGCAGCTGGAAGTGAGGATTTGGGGCAAACCAGACTCCTCCCTCTTCTTGGGAGGAATCCAAACTTCTTTGTGGAGCAGAGGCATCTCTCACCTGCTGTAGGCACACTAACATTGTACTGAGGTAAGATGAACAGGAAGGCAGTCTTGGCTGTGACCTGTCAAAGACACAGAGGGGAGAAGAAGCAAATCAGTTGTTAAATCCATTCCTCTGGACCAGTTTTTTTCCCATCACGATGGGAAAGGCAAATCGGCCAGGGAGATGTGCCAGCACCAGCTTCACTTGCAGGAACACTGAAACTCTCACTGGTCACCCACAAGATCCCAGGTGCATGGCTTAAAAGAGACAAAAAAGCCTGGGATGAGATACCAGGACATCCAAAACCCAGGGCTGTGCTGCTCACTTTTCATTTATTGAATAATAGAGTCAAATCGTGGAATATCGTGAGTTGGAAGGAACCAAAAAGATCATTGAAATTCCACTCCTGTCCCTGCACAGGACACCCCAAGAATCCCATGCTGTGCCTGAGAGCATTGTCAAACTCTTCCTGAACTTACTCAGGCTTGGGACCGTTCTCTGGGGAGCCTGTTCAGTACCCAGCCACCCTCTGGGGTGGAAAGAACCTTTTCCTAATATTCAACCTGAACCTTTCCTGACACAGCCCCAGCCATTCCATCTGATCCTGTCACTGATCACCAGAGAGATGGCCATTGACTAAACTGCTTTTAATGCAAAGGAATTTAATTTTGCTGCTCCTCCCCAGCAGCAAAGCAGGGGGCTTTGTGGGGATGGGGCAGAGCATCCACCCCACAGGACACCCCAAAACTGCATCTCTGAGACCAAAGCACCCTCAAACTGGGGCCACAGTAAAATCCAGTGCACAGATATCCAACACCAAACATGCCTTCATCCCATCCAACCCCACACTGGCAGCAGGTCACCAGATTTTCCCTTTCCTGTGGCTCCCAGCCAACCCTCCAAGGCTTCACAAGCAGCCATCCTCAAACACAACCATTCCCAAAAAATCCTGTGCCCATCAAACACCGACAGAGATGAGCTGCATTTCACACAGACATGGCTGCCTGCTTCAGAGCTGCAGGATATTAAAATCCCAGCTGGAAATTGCTCCACAGCTTGTGGGGGAGACTTTGCCAAGAGTTCCCATCCTGCCACCACCAGCATTGAGCAACCAGTGCAGGCAGCCCCGGTTCAGGGACAGCAAACTCCATGTGTGTTTTTGTGATGTTTGGGGATTTTATTGCTTTTTCCACTGAGACAAAAAAAAAAAAAAAAAAAAGGAAATCCCACATGTTGTGCTCTGTTTGTGGAGGAGTAGATGCAGGAGATGGAGACCATGGGCAGAATTTGGGGTGGGAATGGAAAAAGTGCATCGCCTGGCCTCAAGCTGGCTGAGGGAGACACTTCTGGCTCCTGCAGACCTTGCTGGCTGGGAAAGCCAAGTTGCTTCATCCCAGAGCTGTAAAGCACATCCAGGACTGCAGTTTACATCCAAATCTTGCCACAGGCTGGCACAGGGCATGAAACAAAGGCATGGAGCATGGAGCCAGTGGTGGCTGTGGTGCTGCAGGGATGGGCGGCCGTGTCACAGACGTGCTAAAGGCAGCAGGCACTGACGGATTTACAGCTCCCCGAGTACCTGGCTGACATCCATTGCTACAAACAGCTGGAAACAAGACATCATCTCCAGGTGAAGCCTTCTAACCTGCTGGAGAGGACACAGACCAGAGCTGTGAGTCCAGGAAAATGGCCCAGAGTATCTCCAGGGTGGGAAGCAATGCCCGCACAGAGCTCAGCCCCAGCACAGTTTCCAATCCTGATCTTCGTTTCCTTTTTCCTGATCGTCTTTCCCAGAGCACCTGGTAGGAAGGTTCCTCCATCAAGCAATGCTTTGTTCCATCCCCACACTTGCCTTTGCTTCCTGTGGGCTGCAGAACCACCAGAAGCTTTGGAGCCATCCCAGCACCCTGAACCTTTCCTTACAGAGGGGTAGCAGGTTGCTTCCTAAAGCCTCAGTGAAATATTTTAAAAACCAAAGACAAATTGGTTGTTAAAATATTGTAACCTCCTAGATGCAGGCACCTGCAAGGCAAAAACCAGGTTTCCTTGCCTTGGGAAATAGGGATGAGTACCAGGGATGGCAAAACCCTTCAGAGCCTGCCTTGAGCATTTCACAGGCAGCCAAGGAAAGCAGAAGTTTGGAGTGGGAAGAGCAATGTGAAGATTACTCAGAGGCACAAGACTTGCTGTCTGTTTGCTCCGAAACAAGATGCTGACATGGGAAAGGAAGGGCTGGGCACACTTCTGCCCTGCAGGGCAGAGAGCAGAGCCAGAGCTGCCACTAAACTGCTACTGGCAGGGGCACAATTCATGGAATCACAGAATAATTCAGCTTGGAAGAGTCCTCCAAGATCATGGACTCCAACTGTTCCCCCAGCACTGCCAAGCCCACCACAAAACCATGGCCACAGGTGCCACATCTGCACCATTTCTGGACAATTCCAGGGATGGTGATTCCATTACTTCCAGCCTATTCCAATCCCTGACTGCCTTTTCAACTTTCCTCATATCCAACCTAATCCTTCCTGGCACAACTTTTTAGAGGGTGGGAGAGGGATTTGTCTCCAAGGGACACACAGAGCAGGGACCATGTAGCAAACTGTATATTTATTTTTCATCCACTCCCTGGCCTGCATTAAGGGCACCTCTATGCAGAGGGAGATGTTCCTCATCCTGCCTTATGAGGGATGTGGCACTTGGGGACATGGATTAGTGGTGGCCTTGGCAGTGCTTGGGAGTGGTTAGACTCAATGACCTTAGAGGGCTTTCCTACATTAATAATTTCATGGTTCTGTGTGCCTGAACCAGGAAAATTTGGGAAGCAGCTGTCCTGGGAGCTCTCTACACCATGAAGGAACAACATCCTCAGCAGTGAGTGGCTTTCTGCTGGCTAAAGCCACTAACTCAAGGACCAAAGTGCAGATGGATGATAAAGAGGCAAAACTCAATGTGCCCACCAAGACCAGAGTTTCCTGAAATGCCTGAACCAGCCAGGACAGGGATGAGGCTGTTTCTCATGGCCAGAAACCAAATCAGCACATCCACCTTGCAGCCCTGGGTGGCAAAGCAAAAGATAAAGCCAAGCAATCCCAGCACCACCACACATTCACTGTCTAACACCAGGCATTTAATCCCTGATAATGTGGTGACTGGAAAAATCCACACCCCCCTAGCCTGGAGACTGCTGCCTAATACAGAGCAGCAAAGCTCTCCCCATCCTTTTTTAGATCCCAGAATGGTTTGGGTTGATAGGGACCTTAAAGATCATGTTGCAACCCCCTGCCATGGGAAGGGAGACCTTTCACAGAGCAGGGTGCTCAGAGCCCCACCCAGCAATTTAGAAGATGCTGTTTTTACCCCTGCCATGAAAAACTCCACATCAAAATCCCAACTCCACTGGCTCAGATGTGCAAGTGGCTCTTAAAGAGGTGTCTAAGCACACACATGCAGGCAGTTTAGCACCTCTCCCAGAAATTACCCACTGCAACTCTCAAACACTAATATTCTCAGGAATGAGGGATAATTTTTGAGCATCCTTCCCCAGCACACTCTACAAACTCCTGGAACAGCTTGTCCAGATTGGCTGTGGACTCCCCATCCCTGGAAGTGTTCAAGGCCAGGTAGGACAGGGCTCTGAGCAATCTGGACTAGTGGAAGTTGTCCTGCCCATGGCAGAGGGTTGGAATGAGTTTTAAGGTCCCTTCCAACTCAAACAATTCCAGGATTCTATGAAACGCATTTCCCTTCTCCAAAGCTTCATCCCAGTGGGATTTGTTTTCACCACAGCCAGGAACCCCCAGGCATGCCACCATCCCCATGGTCCTGCTTGAGTTAAAGCCATTCTAGAAGAAAGCAGCAGCTCCAAACCTCTGGCGGGGGAGGCTGGGGGAGTTTTCTGCAGTCTGAGCTGGGAAAATATTTCCAGGGCTTGAAAAACAACTCAAACTAATTACAGACAAAATGCTGTCCAAAGGCTTTTCTCACAACTTTGGGTTTCTTTTTTCCCAGGGTTTACTGAAAGACAAACTTGCTGATGCACAGTATGGATTGACACAGGCCCTATATGTAAACTAAAGCCCAAACTTTGGACCAAAGCCTCTCAAAGTAAACATCTGGCTTTGACAAAAAGCCCTTCCCAAGGGCGGTGCAGCCCCTCTGCCCCCACAGACAAACTCATCCCCCAGCATGACACCATTTCCACTGCCTCACCCTCCCTCCTGTTTATTCCCTTTTTAAAAGTAAGCCTAAATACTGCACTTTTTTACCTTTTTTCCACTCTTCCCCAGCACTCAACTCTTACATCCCCCACATGCCTCGGCTCCCACATCTGGCAAAGACCAGGGGAGGCAGGAATGCATTTCGTTTTCCCTCATTAACAATAGAAAGGCCTCAATTTTTAGAGTACTACAGAGGGGACTGGGAAGTATATTTAGCAGGAAGCCTGGAAATAGCAGCTCATTTGTCAGCTGCCTTCTCCTGAGTGTCACAACTCTGAGCCTGGGAGCCCGTGACTCACATCCCACGATCTGCACAGGGGGAAAGCCCTGCAAGGGCATGGAACCACTGCTAAAACAATGGTTTATAGCTTTATTTCATCACCCCAGGCATAAGACTGAGCCTCAGTTTACCCACATTAGAGATTACAACAGCAGCCCTCATCTAATACAGAAACTTCTCCAAAATCAGCAAAATTTTCCCCAAACCTGACTAGACACCATTCAGAGAAGCCACTCCTGGTGGGACACAGGTTAAACCCAGCCTGGCCTTTGCTTCATTTTTCTGCAAAGCAGGGTGGAAAAAGATATGCAAAGTAATTTCTGCATGAGGATGGGAAGCACCTGTTTCACATTTCTGTACAGACTCACTAAAAATAGTTTTACACCAAAAAAAAAACAAGAGGGAGGTTTTTCTTTCAGGGCTCCAGCAGCCACACACACGTGGCAAAATCCCTCTCTGGCACCAGGCAGCTGCACAACCAAGTGTGTTTTCACACCCTGAAGGCTTAGGGTTGACTGGGAAATAAAAACCCTTTGTAGTGCCCAGCTCAGGACAGCTCTTTTTGGGGAAATTCCCTCCAAGCCTGGGGATTCCCTCCCTGAGCAATGCAATGATCCTCAAAAACACACACACAACACTGGAATAATCAAATCACCTGGAACACCAATGAGCAGCCTCATGCCACCAAATCCCACCATGACCAGCACCTGCTCCCTGCCACAGAGGAATTACCAGCTTGGTGAATCCATGTGGATGGAGAAAGGTTGTGCATCCAAAAAAGTTGCTCAAGGGGCAGCTTATGCTGTGCTTGAGCAGTGGGAGACCCATGGCAGCCCCACAGCATCACCCCGAGCAGGGTGCTGGAGCAAGGAAGCAGTCAGCTCCTGAGGGATGCCTGGGAAAAGGTTAAAAACCTTATTTGTGTCTTCCCAAAAAAACCTTCCCTGCAGGAAACGGCCTATTGTGAGCAGGATTCGGCCTTTTCCGCTGGGCCTGAGCTTGGGGAAGGTGCAAGCCTGGCTGCAGGCTGGGAAGCAGGGACGACAGGAGAAGGAGGGGAAGGGACAGTGACAGGTCCTCCTCATTATGGCAAGGGATCAGAGCTGCCGCCAAAACTCACCACAGAGGTGGCACAAACAGGCACGGATGGTTTGGAGGGCTGGGCAAGAGCAGAGGCTGATCGCCCCTCCAGGGGAAAAGAAAGCAGAAGGAATAAATGTAATAATAAAATAAAAGTAAACTGAAATACCCACAAGGACCAAGAGCTGTCCCAAAGCCCATGCCCAGGGATGATGCTGCCAGCCACAGGGAGCACTGGAAGCCACCCTGGCATGGCAAGCTGTCACCCTGAGGTCTGCTGGAGAGCAGCAAACTGCTGCCTTCAGCATCTAAGGGAGATTTAATTAAAATATATAAAAAAAACACAGATACACCACAAATCCCTCCTTGCTGCCACCACCATGGGGGAAGGCTTTTAATTTTTTAGAACTGCCCTCACAGGACCATATCAACCAAAACCACCACAGCAGCAAGCCCAGGTACAACCTCAAAGGACAGGGCTCCCAATATGCAACAAACCCATCTGCAGGGAGAAACCCAGAGACAGAGACACAACTTCAGCGGCATTTTCTTTTTAAAGTACAAACACGAAACTTGCAGCCCAACTCTGCAGCATTTGCATGTGGTTTTGGAATACAGCTGGCCCTCCTGGGTCGGTTTTGAAACCCTTAAATAAATATTCATACATGCACAAGGACGTCGAAAAGGGTTCAAGTGCTGTAAGAGGCTCGTTCATTCAATGAGTTCGCAGTAAAAAAAAAAAAAAAAAAGAGGGGGATAGAAAAGCAAGGGGGTGCCAGCGGGGAGGAATTAAGGAAATGGATTTCCTCCTCCTGCGATTTGCTACAGAAGGAGCCTTTCCTCCCTCGCCAGGCCCCCCGGCCACCCCTTTCCCATCCGGATTTGCTTTGAAACGTGGCAGTGCCGAAGGGGAGGGTTCAGCGGGGGAGGCGGGGGGGTCCCGGCCGGCGGTGCCGCTGACCGGGCCCGCTGCTCGGGGCGGGATGCCCGGAGCCAGGCACGGGGAAGGAAAGCAGGCGGACAGAGAAGGAGCCGGAGCAGCGGCAGGGACAGAGCGGCGTTCCCGGCATGGCGGGGGTGGGACAGCGGCCTTGAGGGGGTCTGCGGCCGCCCCGGCAGGGCGAGGAATGCTGGGGATGCCTTCCCGTGCCTCAGCGGGATGGGAAAGGCCCGGGAGCCGCTGCCCCAGGCCCGGGAGCCTCCGGTGCTCGTCCCACGGGCTGCGGAGACAACACCTGGAAAAGGGCTACTGTTAAAGAAAAAAAGGCGAAAAAAAAGGCAAAAAAAATTTCTTCCATTTCCAAGAGCTGGGAATATCAGACAAGGCTTGGCTTATCGCTTGATGTGCCCCTCAGCGCTCGGGACATCCCGGCAGCTGCGGTGGGTTTGGAGCAGGGGTTTTGACACCGCCTGTGCTGCCCCTCCGCAGGCAGGGACCCCCGGCAGAGCTGGAGCGGGGGCAGAAGGATGTGAAGGATGTGCCACCCCTAAAGCCAGCAGCAGGCTGGGTCCCCGTGGCAATGTGGGGAACCGCTCCAGTGCTGGGTGAGCGATGGGGAATGAATGGGGCGGCACTCTGAGCCCACACCGAGGGGTCCCGCACCCCATAGCCCCTTCCTCGTACGGGATGGGGGCACCTGGGCCGGCTGGGGACCGTCCCGAGCTGGGACAGCCCCAGGAGGGGACACCCCATGCAGACCAAGGGGGGTCACCTCGTCCACGGGCTGGGGACACTCGGAGAGCTGGTCCCGGTGGGGGGCGATGGCGGGGGCGTCTCACCTCGAACATGAGGGCGATGAGGACGCTGAGCACCAGGCAGAAGCCGATGTCGGCGTGGTTGTGGATGAGAAACTCCTGGCTGAAGAGCGGGTGGCTCTTGGCCCGCCGGCGGAAGGCCATGGCCGGGGCCGAGCCGAGCCCAAACTTCCCCGGGCCCCGCGGAACTTCGCGGAGCGCCGCGATGGCCCCGCGCAGGCGCCGCCGCCTGAGCCCTCCCCGCGCCCGCCCGGCTCCGCTCGGCCCCGGCGGCGACCCCGCCCCGGCCCGCACCGGGACCGGACCCGGCACCGCCCCGGCCCGCACCGGGACCGGACCCGGCACCGCCCCGGCCTGCACCGGGAACGGCACCGGCACCGCCCCAGCCCGCACCGGCAGAGGACCCGGCACCGCACCGGGACCGGGACCGGACCAGGCACCCCCCCGGCCCACGCCAGGAACAGCGCCGGCATCGCTCCGGCCCACACTGGCACCGACCAGCACCGGAGCCGGCACTGGGAACCGGCACCGCCCCGACCCGCATCGGGACCGGCAGCAGCACCGCCCGCACCGGGACCCGGCCACGGAGCCGGATCCGCACCCAGCCACGGACCCGCAACCAAACTGAGACCCAGCACCCGAGCCCGTCCCCGAGCTGGACCGGACCTGGGCACGGACACGGACCTGGACCCAGCCCCAGTACCAGCACCGGACCTCAGCCCAGCCCTGGACACGGACCCGGCACCGGGCCCGCCCCGGGACCTGGACCCAGCACACGATGGAAAGCTCGGATGTGGATCCAGACCGAGAGCCGAGACTGGCACCGGCTATGGACACAGACATGGACCTGGACCAAGCCCCGGACCTGGATCCAGCCCTGCTCCAGCTCAGCACAGCCCTGGACCTAGCACCAAACCATGACCCATCCCGGCACCAGACAGAGAACCCAGCTCTGGTCACAGCTCCACTTGCCCCATGCACACCCTCAGCACTCCACAGTGGGTGGAGGCACACACTGGTTTTGGCACCCACCTCACATCTGTGCCCTGGTGCTGTGCACATCTGGACAGCCACCCACACTTGAACCCACTGTTGTGTATGTGGGGATGCACACCTGCATCTGCACCCACCGACTGTTTGTGTGCAGACAACCTCCCACCTCTGCACCCACATCTGCACCCACCTACCCTGCACATCTGGGCTCCCATGCAGCCAGCACCCACCTGTGTCCCAGCACCCACGCCCCTGTGCACGCCCTGCAACCCCCTGACATCTTGCTCTGCATCCCAAAGTCCCTGTGCTGAACCCCAAATCTCCCTCATTAACCAGGGAAAGGCCTGAGGTGCCTTCCCTGTCCCACCCCCTTCCCAAAACCACACCCCAGCTCGATCTGGGGGTGTAGCAGTGGGGACAGAGACAATCTGAGCAGGTTTCCATGGCAAAACAGTGGAACATTTGGTGTTATTTATTGAAGTCAATCCCTAAAATACCCCCAAAGCTCCTTAGGGAGCTCCAAGGACACGAGAGGAGCGGGCAGGGCCCTTTGGTGGCTTTGCTTAGGAAAATCAAGGTATAAACAGTGTTTTGACGTGAAAGATCTCTCTTCAAGCAAAACATGGATCCTTTTGCTTCCAGAATCTTGTTCAGCTCCTCCAGCATCCCTGGATCCTCACAGATCTGTCTTGTGTCCAGTGAGGGTGGATTTACAGGAGGGAGCAAACACTGCTCCAGCATATCTGAGAGAACTGAGCCGTCTCAAACCCGGTGTTGAGAGCACAAAGCATTTTCCTCCAGCCAAATCCAGCTGGGGAAGCAGAGTCCCTGGGTTCTCATTAAGCACTCAGTCCTATTAGGCAAGTCCTGATTAGCTGGGCTTACCCTCTGCTCCCCCCCTCTGTGGTATTGTTTAGCCTTGGAGCCATGGGCACAGAGCTGCAGCCTGGGCCTTGCCTTTTACAGGAACACTGAAGGCACCAGAAAGGGATTTGCAGCAAACCAAATTTAATTAAAGGAGGGAAAAAAATAACCAAAGTTTCAGCTTGGAAAAAAACAGACAAATAACAACAGCCCCAGGGCAAATAATTCTATTTTCTGTAAGGTCCAAGTATTGTGGTTCAATGTTGTTGCAAGTGAAAAGATGGTTTTTCTGGGGAAATCTTTTTTGATGAGGGGGTGGGGAGTGGGGTGGTGTTACATCATTTTGGAGCTGGAGGGAATGTTTTTCACAAAACCAGGCACCCATGGACAATGCTCAGAAATTGGGCTGCTGGAAGGTGAGATCCCAGCAGGGCTGGGGCAAGGCTGCTGCCCCACACTGTTGTTACAACTTCATCCTGCTTTATTTTATTTCACCTTGAAAGAGGGACAAGAGTGACAAGCCAGCAGTCAGGACAGCCACGTTCCCAAGCCCAGGCACTCGCCTGGGTATTGTTTAATTTCTTAGGGACGTAGCCTCTGTTCCTGCCTGATTGCTCCTTTTTCCAGATCACCAGAGTGGCACAGCCAGTTCTCCTGGGGAGCCCTTGGGTCACTCCCTGCATTGTCAGAATTCATGCTTGGTTCCTGCTCCCATGTTGCCCTTGAGAGCTCCTCTCACCTGTGGCATCGAGCTCTCCTCGGCTGGGGCATGACCCTCCACCTCTCTAAAATGATGGAGAGGGTGTCCTTAAGAAACAAAATGGAAAAGAAAAGGTTCACAGGAGGCAAATGAGCAGAAATTTTCTATTCCAGAGCAGGCAAAAGCACTGGACAATCTGTCCAAGTGCAGTGGGATGGAGATATCCCCTTGCTCCAGCCCTTCTGGAGGGCGGTTGAAGCCCAAACATTGGTGATGAGCACCTCTAAAAGCTGGGCAGATCCTGGTCTAGCTCAGGATCATTCCTCATCCAAAACCAGCTTCATGAGAGATGCTGCAGAAGGAGCAGAGGATCTGCCCAGGTCTCCTCAAGCATTTGGGACATTTGGAAGATAACATCAGCAGGTTGCCTGGAGCAGTTGGTCCACTGCCCCTCTGCCAGCTTTTCCATCCTGGGTTTGGACTGGCCCAGGCCTCTATGTTGCTCCACACACAGCAGTGACTGGGATTTGTGGGATTTGTGCACCCCAAGGGTTGATCTGGGGACAAACCAGAGTGTGGCATGATCAGGTCACCCCCCTGGGCACAGCTCCAAGGATACAGCACCAAAATCAGGACTCAGCACCATGGTGGTGACAGCTGCAGCCACTTCCACCAAACCCCCAGGGTCCCCTTGTGCATCCACTGTGATCTGGGGCATCTCCCCTTACACACACACCTTTGGACATGAAGGCACCATGGGATATTTACAGGTCAATGACTCTTCTCCTGGAGAGGGCAAGACCCTGACAGTGATTTTCAAACATTCCCCATGGCCCAGTGATGCCTGGGGAGGAAAAGGAGATGCCCATAGCCATGGTCTCATTCCTCCAGGAACTCACTGTGCACTCCACCTCCAGAGCTCCCCATTTCATTTCCACTGGCTCCCAGTGCAATGCCACAGCAGCATCAGTCCTGCACCTCCCTCACCTCTCCAGTCATCATCCCTGGAGGGACTCAAAAATCTTGTGGATGTGGCAAGTGAGGACATGGGTTAGTGGTGGCCTTGGCAGCGCTGGGGAATGGTTGGACTGGATGAGCTCAGAGCTTTTCCAACCTGAATGATTCCATAACACAGGCACTGGAGGGTAGCTGGAGCTTGAGCAGCATCTCCCTCTGGTGGCAAAGGGACAAGAAGTTTTGGGGAGAAACTCCTCCCGAATGTGATTTTCCCAGTCTGGTAGCATTGGGAAAAATCTGGAGGTGCACCAGATCTTTGGGCCACAGAAGATGGGAAGGGTGGGGGAGGGTGTCTGAAGCTGTGATTTGCTGCTGGAGTCCTCCTACTTCAAACAGGGCTTTAGCATTCACTAAAGAATAGGTTTAGATGGGATATTGGGAAGAGATCCTTCCCTGTGAGGGTGGGGAGGCCCTGGCACAGGGTGCCCAGACAAGCTGTGGTTGTCCCATCCCTGGAAGTGTCCCAGGCCAGGTTGGATGGAGCTTGGAGCAACCTGGAATGGTGGAAAGTGTCTCCCTGCCCATGGCAGGGATTAGAATGAGATGATCTTTAAGGTCCCTTCCAACCCAACCCATTCTGGGATTCTCTGATTAAATCCAGGTTATTTCTACAGGCAGAGACCTGTGGCTCAGTGCTGGGACTGTACCAGCAGGCAGGACTTGGACCCTGGGTGCAACAGGGCTCTCCTTTAAGGACAGACAATCCGTATTATCCCACCTGATTTCACATTGCTCCCAAGGAGAAAGTGGAGCATGGCTCACCAGTGACCAACTCTCATCATCAGGGAGCAAAGCTGTGGGAGCACAGCCCTCACACAAACACCCTTATCCCTACCCCAGTCCTTGTGCACTCTCTGTCCCCACATTCCCCCTTCTCTTCTGCCACTCCTTGATCTATCCAGGATTTCCACAACTACCTCATCTGAGGTCAGAGGTATCAGCTCATGGTGCACCCCTGCACTGTGGATGTGCTCTGAGAAATCAAAAGTCCACATTTATTCCTGACTCCAGTGCACAAAAGTATTCTTTACTTTCTCAAAATTGTCTTTTTCTTTTCTGACTGGCCTGTAAGACAGTTTCATGCTGGCTGAATCTTTTTCTGACACCCAACCTTATCCTTCCCTGACATATTTTCATGCCATTTCCCCAGATCCTGTTGCCCAGGCTCCTTCTCCGCCCTCCCACTGGAAATCCCGACAGGCAACTCAGCCTGGGGCTGCAAGAGGCAAGACTGGGAAGAGAGACCCCTCCACATTTATTTTCACCCCCAACACGAGACACAGACACAGCAAAGGCTGGTTTGGGGTATTTTCAAGCATAATTATATATTATCAAAAGTAGAAAACCAAGCTAGATAAAAATTCCTGCAATGGCCTGGCAGCACTGCTGCCTTCTCTGTGATCCACACAATGAGAAGGGCTCTGGCAAAGCCACTGGAACTGCTCCTGCCTGCAGAGCACAGGCACAGCACAGGGGGCTGGGGTCCAGATGGAGACAGGGAGCCTTCATCCCCTTGGAACGTGGCTTCACTCCATACTCAGCACCAGCTGGGTTTTCTGTGCCCCAAGGGAACATCTGGCTGGGTCAGCCCTGAGCAGTGAATGCATCATGGAAGATTTTTTTAAATAATTCATCACATGCCTGTGCCCTCCCTGCTGCCTTTCCTGCCCTGTGGCAGCAGCAGAGTCCTGCCCACGTTGGGACAACATCAAGAGAGCACAGCCAGATGTGCTCCAGCTGGCTCTCAGGAGCTTGGTGGTGAATCCAGCTGATCACACCTCAATTAACATGTTAAGCCATGCCCTGGGCACAAATCCATGCCCAGCCAGCCTGGTGGGAAGCACTGGCTATTTCTGAGACCATCTTATTGATGGTTTTAGTTCCTCACACAAATAAACCCTGCCTGTAATGTGGGTTTTATGGTGGGGGTAGAACTGGTTTGAGATTTGGCCTAAATTTAGATGAAAGCATCCAGTCAAATGTGGATTATAACCTGGTGACCTGGTCTAGTGGAAGGTGTCCCTGCATGTGGCAGGGGTTGCAACTGGATGAGCTTTAAGGTCCCTTCCAACCCAAATAATTTTGGGGTCCTGTGATCTTCAGCTGGAAGGAGGCTGGAGAGAAAAGACCACTTGAGGAGGCAAGACAGTGGGCAAGCAGCAGGACATGGCTTTTGGTTGCAATTCCACATTCTGAGGTTCTGGTCTGCAGCAGGAAGAGAATCTGAAATTCTTTGTGACCCCCAAAAATGGAGTTGGCAAAGGCCTCAAGATAAACCCGGTGGGGAAAAACAATCAAGCAATGCTGAGCCTTACTTGAGGCCTTACTCTGCCCAAAAAGGACATACAAGAGTAAAACTCATAATTTTTCTGATTTAGGCACTTATTTGTCCTGAGAAAACTGCTTTGGCCAGCACTGCAGCCCCTGGAGACAGCAACCAGCTCTCCACACTGGGCCAGGCCAGCAGCTTGTGCAGGCACTGGTTAAAGGACACACCTCAAGTCATTGTCACAAATACACCAAAGGCAGGAGGCTGCAGCCTCCTGGCAGGTCTGTGACATAAATTACTCAATAAATAACCAGCCCTGCACTTTTAGGGCTTTTTAAGGCTTTTGAAGTTCTTCAAGACTGCCTCTAGAAGATGTACTGAGAGGAAAGGTGATGTCCCAGTGATGGAGGAGCACATCTGCCCCATGGCAGGGGCACTGTGGGGACAGTCTTTGTCCCACCGCCTCCTGCCATGCCCTGTTGATGAGACAGTCACCCCAAGGCTGGCCCAAGGTGACATTTACAGGGTCACTCTGGTCACCCAGACTGGTCTGTACCCTCTCCCAGCTCCCCCAGTCCTCGCTGGGAGCATTTAGGGCCAGCCTTGGGGGTGGAGGTGAAGCACGGTGACCTCAGCTTGCTCCTCACCACAGTCCCCTGCGGGCCACAAAGGTGGGTGTCCCAAAGGTGCTGGCACCCCACAAGGGCACCCTCTGTCCCTGTGGGCTCTGAGCCCTCTTTGGGGAGACCTGCCACCCCACAGCTGCCCGTGTTGCCGAAGGAAGAGCTTCTCTGCAGACACTTGTGGGCACAAGCGCCCAGGATTGGGCTGATGCTGGGCATCCCAAGGGATAAATCCCCTCCTCTTCCTCCTCCTCCTCCTTCTCCCAGGCAGCCTGGGGGAGGCTGAGCTTTGCTGTCCCGTTGCACCAGAGCCATGCTTGTGGCTGTCCCTGTCCCAGGTGAGATGATGCCTCCTGCACTTGCACTGAAATACACAGAGGAGCTCTCGGTGGAATCTGGGGAGAAGCCACTGGGGTGGGATGTGGATGGGGGAAAATCAGGCTCCTGCCCTGCTCCATCCTCCTGTGCCATTCCCAGAGCACCAGCACCGGCTTTGATGCCTCCTCCATTCCCCACTGCCAGTCCAGAGGGAGGGATGTCCCTCATGGGGAGGGAAAGGTTTGTCCCAGGCTCAGCACCAGGGGCCTTCCCCATCATCCATCCTCCAGGAAAAGCCTCTCCCACGCCGCCATCTCCGAAAGCTGCGTTGATCACGGACACATCTCCTGTCTTCAAGGCCAGCTTCACCAGCAGCCAGTGGTGATGGTCTGTCCAGCTGTCCTCCAAACCCGCCTTGGACTGCAGCAGTGATGAGCTGGTCTCCTTTTTGGGCTCTGTCTTGGTCCCTTCCACTGGCAAGGACTCCTCATCTCCCAAAGTCCCTGAACTCTGCTCAGCTTGGGAGGTTTCTCCAGACCCGTCCTCATCCCCAGCTGCTGCAGAACTGCACATTGCCTCCAGGAATCCCTGCCAGATCTCTGTGGACTTGGGATGGAGCAGGCTGTAGTAAATCACCAGAGCTGTGGCACCTGGAAAGGAGCAGAAAAGTGCCACTGAGGAGTCCCAGCAGCATTTTGGTCAGCTGTGGAGAAGAGGCCAGACCTTGAGGCACCTCCAGATCAACAAGAACTCTGCAAAGATGCTGGTGAGAATCAGGTGTATGACCAGCACATCTTTCTAGTGTTTATGGGGATGCAAGAATCCCACTTGAGCAGATTTGGGCAAAGGAAGTGCACACTCAACCCCCAATTTAATCTGGATTAATTTGCAGACTGAAAGTTGCCCAGCAGGGAGATGTGTGATGAAAGAAACTTTCCATGTCACAGCATCCCCATCCTCTGGCCTTTAAACCAGCAAGTTTTTAAGACAGCTTCCTGCTTTTACCCTAAACTCATCCAAGACCACAGGAATTGCTCCTTTTCCATCCCATTTCTTTAACACAGTTAATCTGAGGGTCTGGGGAGTTGCACAACTTCCCTCTGCCCCCATCCCTCTGGGAAAATATGACCCTGTTTGGCACAAAAATGCTCCAAGGGCTGGATCCCCTCTGCTCTGGAGCCAGGCTGGGAGAGCTGGGGGTGCTCACCTGGAGGAGAGAAGGATCCAGGGAGAGCTCAGAGCCCCTTCCAGGGCCTAAAGGGGCTCCAGCAGAGCTGGAGAGGGACTTGGGACAGGAGTCTGGATGCTCATTTCCTGAAACTACTCTCAAAATGTGCAATCCAGGCTCTAAAATCCATGTTCTTACCTATTAAAGACCCTGACATGACAGCCCCAGTCACAGTCAGGCTGTTCCTCAGCTCTACCTGCAGGAACCGGGTGCCCAACAGCAGCAGGAGCGTGTTCTCCATCAGCATTATCTGCAAGGCAGAGGGAAGAGACTCATCATTATATCCTTCTGATGGCTTTAGATGTGCCTCTCATAACAGATAACACCCATTTTCTAGATTTTCATAAATTCTTAGAATCACAGAATGGTTTGGGTCAGAAGGGACCTTAAAGCTCATCCTATTGCACCCCCTGCCATGAGCAGGGACACCTTCCACCACTCCAGGTTGCTCCCAGCCCCATCCAACCTGGCCTTGAGCACTTCTGTTATATTTTGCACCTAATTTATCACTTAAAACATAAAAGCTGTCAAACTGAACTTTCTGCAAGGTCTTCACCTACTTTTTACCACCGACAGGAATCAAACCCAGGGCAGAAGGCACATCCACCTTGGTGACCACGCGGCTTTGTCAGGACGCAGAAAACTCTGGGTTTTGAGCAAGTGGTGACATGAGAGATGAAAATGGAGAGTCTGAAGCTGTTGCTCATCCCCAGCACCTTCATCCACGCGGAACACAAAACAATTCCAGGTACTCACTGCATAAAACACAGCCACCCTGGTCCTGGAGGGGCCGGGGCGGACGTTGATGTAGCAGAAGATGTAGACAGCCCCCAGCAGGCAGTTGAAGAGCCTCCAGCGGCATGGCTGGGTCACAATATCTGTCTGCTGGGCCCCCAGCCAGAAGGACATGAGCAGCCAGTGCACCCCTGCAGGGAGAAAGGATTGGATTTGCAAAGCCATCCCTGGGAGAGGCTGCAAACCTGAGCATGGCAGGGCTGACATTGTGTCAGAACCCAGGACATTCCTCTGGCTGCTCTGGATGGCTCAAGACCATGGCAGGGGGCTCAGAGACCTTGGCATGGAGTAAAAAACACCTGTGCCTTCCATTTTAACCCATGGAAACAATTATCAACTTTGTGTGAAGATTTCCAAGCCACAAGGGTTTGAGTAGAATGTTAGTGAATTTATCATGGGGTGAAAAAATAGAATTTTGGAGTTTTTAGAATGGGGGTTCAAGAGGCAAGATGGAGGAATCTGGGCATGTCCTGTCCTTCTTCTCCTTCTTCTTGTCCTCCATCTTCTGCTGTTATGGTGACACTTTTAGATTGGTTTAGAGTAGAGACGAACTGTCTAACATAGGTGATAGGTATTGGAAAATTATTGTAAATAAAGTACATGTAGCTTTTAGTATAAAAAGATAACACTGCCCCAAGGATGGTCAGTGTGCCTCAACCTGACCTGCTGGACAGATCTCAGCAGGTCTGAAAAAGAATGTAATAAATAAGAGAAAATAAACAACCCTAAAAACCAGAGCTGAGGAATCTCAACTTCTTCTTTGGTCACAGGACTGGTAAAAAAGACTCTTTAATACCTCAGGAGCCATTTCAGCAACACAAAACCCAAGAACATTCGGGTGGGATGTGGGGAACAGGATCTCAGGTCTTACCTGCCACAGCAAAAACCCAGAAGGAATAGAGCCTGGCAAAGAGCACCAGGGCCAGCACCCGGGTGCCCAGCATCCCTGTCCTCCAGAGCAGCAGGCACAGGATGACAGCAGCTGGTGGGCTCAGGTGTCCAGGCTTCATCAGGAAGGTGAAGTGGCTGTAGGAGACCAAAGCCCAGGCCAGGGACAGCAGGGACAGCCCTGCACTGACACCTGTGTGGGGACAGGGGCAGTCAGGGCTCTGATGGAGGCCCAAATGCACAGCAGGGACAATTCTCTGTGTTAAGGAGGTGTTGGCAGCACAGCACCCCCATAAAAGCCAGACACCCCTTGATCCTGCCAAGTGAATTATGGAATCAAGGAATGACTGAAGGGACCTTAAAGGCCATCTAGTCCAGTCCCTTGCAATGAGCAGGGACCCCTTCCACCAGACCAGGTTCCTCAGAGCCCTGTCCTGTGGTTGTGGCAGTTTGGTCAGAGAGAGAAAGCCAGATAAATTTCCCCAGGAATTGTTCTGGGGACTTTTGAGAAGGCTGAGAGAAAGAATTAAAACAATCTTGCAGTTGGTGTTTTGAACAGTTGTTTTCTCATAAGATGTTTACCAAAGGGTGTCTTCTTAATTAGGCAATGGTGATGGGGTGTTGATTAAATGACCAATCAGGTCCACCTGTATCAGAACAGGGTATAAAAAGGAATGGGTTTCCAATAAACTTGGGATTAGCCTGAGTTAGAGTTTCTGTGTGAGTTTATGTTAGAGAGTTAGAGTTTATGTGTCACTTCATTTCACTCCTGACTCAACAGTGACACTGTCCAACCTGACTTGAATGTTACCAGGGATGGAACTGGAGCATTTCAACTAAACCCTGCTAAATCTGGTCTCTGCATGCTCAGCATCTCCCTGTGGATACTCTCTGAGCATCCAGAGTACTCTCTGAGTATCTCCCTGTGGACACCCTCTGTCTCCATGGACAGAGCTCTGCAGCCCCAGGGCAGCTCCACCTCAGTCACTGCCATCAGACCAGAGATGGACAATGAGCAAATGTGATCTTGCACATGCTGTGACTCCACACTGCAACTTCCCTCTTTGCACACCTTAAAGTTCACCTCTGGGGCAAAGCAGCCATCTTTGCATTCAGCCACAGCAGATCTTTCAGCCAGGCATTTCCCTGCTGCTTCTCATCGAGGCTTCCCAGTCCCTCTGCAGCACATTCCTCCACTCAGAGGGCACACACATCCTTCACCCCTGAACCATCCTCCTGGGAACTCACCAGGGATGAAGCCTGCTGGGTCCACAGCCACCACCACATAGGCCTGGAGCAGGAGGTGAGGCAGGGTCTGCAGCAGGGCCTCCAGGAGCCGCAGCACACAAACATCCCCGAGCTGAGCCAGCAGCTCCCCGGCACCGCCGCCCGCCTTGGCCGCCGCCCGCAGAACATCCCAGTACCTGCAAGAGCCACCGTGACGGGATGCCCACGCTGCTTGGAGGAAATGTGGGGCTGCAGCCGGGTTGTGGGGGGTGGGTGGATGGCGGGGAGCGTATCTCACCGCTTCCAGAGGCCCAGCTGCAGGAGGTGGAGCGCCAGGAGGCAGCAGCCGGGTGCGTGTCCGTCTGCCCGGAACCAGAGGATGCTGAGGAGCTGGGCAGCATAGCCGGGCACCAGACAGGCCATGGTGAGCCCGAACCAGCCCAGCTGCCCCCGGACAAGGTAGTGGATGATGGCACAGAGCCCTGGAGAAGGGCAGAGAGGCGGTGATGAGGGATGACACAGCCACACCCCCCCCAGCAACTGAGCGGTGCCATTCATAGCCAGAGAATCCCAGAATGGTTTGGGTGGGAAGGGATTTAAAGCTTCTCTCATTCCATCCCTGCCATGGGCAGGGACACCTTCCACTATCTCACGTTGGTCCAAGCCCTGTCCAGCCTGGCCTTCGGCACTTCCAGGGATCCAGGGGCACCCTGTGCCAGGGCCTCCCCACCCTCACAGGGAAGAATTTCCTCCTAATATCCAATGTAAACCTGCCCTCTGTCAGTTTAAAGCCATTCCCGCCAGAACTCCATCTCCCAGCTCTTCTCCTGGGCTTATCTCCAGCTGCCGGCTCCCGGTGGCGTTGTCAGCCAGGCGCAGCCACCGCCACCGAGGGGCCCGGCCCCCAGGAAAGCTCTGATAAAAAGCTTGGGCTCCAAAATAAACAAACAAATAAATAAATAAATAAAAGTCAATTTTTCAAATATGAAAAAAAAAATCCAAGCGGAGGGCCGGGCCCGCGGGGATGGCGGGAGCAGAACCGCGCATCTCCCCAAGCGCAGGGCGCAGGGATGAACCCCCCCCTCTCCTCGGTACACGGAGGTGATTCGGGACCCGCGGGATGGCCGCCAAGGCGTCACTGCCAGCATCCCATCCGCCTTTCCAGCATCCCATCCGCCTTCCCCCTCCCCTCCGCCCGAGCGCAGCCCCGCCCGCCCCCGCGCATCCCCCGCGCATCCCCCGCGCATCCTGCGCGCTCACTCACGGGCGCCGCTCTCCGCCGCCAGCAGCGTCAGGCTGAGCCTGGGCACGGCCCCGCGCATCCTGGGAGAAGGACGGGGAGGAGGAGGAGGAGGTGGGAGGAAAGGGAGGAGAAGGCGGAGGAGGAGGAGGAAGAAGGAGCCGCCGGGGCCGGTCCCGCTCCGCCCGCCCCCACCGGGCACCTCCCCCAGTGTCCCCTCCCCGGGCAGTGTGACATCACGGTGCTTGCGCCTCCCCCGGGGGCATGGGGACACAGAGACCGAGCATCCGAGACCCCTGCAGCTGCTGTGGTCTGCCGTAAGCCCATCCCGTACCCCCCAAATTGTTGTGCACTGCCACAAGCCCATCCCGTACCCCCCAAATTGTTGTGCGGTGTCACAAACCCACACCGATGTCCCCCGTGCGGTGGCACAAGCCCGCCCCGATGTCCCCCGGGCTCTTGTGCACTGTCACAAGCCCACCTTGATGTCCCTGGGTTCTTCAGCACCGTCTCAAGCCCATCCCATTGCTCCCTGTGCTGTTGTTCGCCGGCACAAGCCCACCCCGATGTGTCCCCAAATTGTTGTGCACCGGTCACGCCCACCCCGATGTCCCCCATGCGATGTCCCCGTGTCGCGGGGATGACACTAGGTGGCAGCTGGGACATGGCGTGCACAGAGCCATGAACTAATCCCGCTGTTTTCCCGCCTCACCACAGAAATGAAACCGCTGTGAAATGGGATCCCGAGCATCCGAGCTTGCAGGAGCCCTCTGGTGTGCATTTGCTTTTTATCCCAATTTCCAGCCCGGCAGCCTCCAGCGGTGATCTTTATAGAAAATAAATTCCAGCAGGTCACTACAGGAAAAGCCACAAAAAGGGGTTTAATTAAGGCAAAAGATCACCTCTGGTTTTGGTGGTTTTTGCAGTATTCTGCAGGAAGCTCCCGAAACTTTGTACATCAGCTGGGCTGTTGGATGTACCTGTGTTCCGGGACTTTCAGACATTTATTGCTGTTTTTTTAAATTTTATTGAGTATTTTTGCAACTCTGGCAATAAAGCCCAGGCTCTGCTGTATAACAGTAGCCACCAAACTGCTCAGAAATGTCCTTGCCTGGTTTCCCTACTCATGGGAGCATCCCCAGGCTCTCTGTGGGTCTCCAGCACTGCTTTTTACCAGGAATTTGGCATCTTTGCAGCCTCAACTCCATCTGATTGGGTTTGGAGGCCTTTGGGTGCAAAGGACAACCCAATTTTCCTGTCCCACTGCCCTGCCCCTATTTGTGTTTCATTAATTAATGATGCTGGGCCCAGCTCCAGCAAAGCATTTTAATAAAGTCAGGGGTGTAATTAGGGCTCTAGAGCCAAGTGAAGCTCAGCCTTGGCTATCTCTGTCCTCCACAGCAGCAAATACCATGTGGCCCATTCCTAGAAAACCCAATTTTTAGCATACAAAGCACAACTCAGCCTGTAATGGGCACCAAAGCCTCTTCCAGACCTGAGAGTGGGATGGGGAAGAACCATTTTTGCAAATTCAGCAGTGAGGAATCTGCCAGGGTCCATGCAGGCAAAATGTGACCATTCTTGTCACCCACAGAAGATGTGAACCTCATCTCCTCATCCCCCCTGCCCACCACCATCATTCCCATCCTGAGGAGTCTCAGCTGTCTCTCCTCAGTCTCTCCTCCTGTGTTCCAAGCCAGGAATAAATCCTGTGCCATCATCACCCCGGAGCTTTGCCAGGCAGAGAAGGAGGAAGCCAGAAGGCTTTCCAGAAGATATTCCCAGAGCTAGACACCCTCCCCAGCTCCTCTGCCAGCTCCCAGTTGCTCTGGCTGCCTCCCAGCCACCACTTTGGCTGCACTTTTCTCTGCTGGATTTCAGCACCCAGTAGCCTCTTTTGCTAAAAAACTCCTCATGTCTCCAAAAAAGCAACATCCTGGAGAAGAGAAGGATCCAGGGAGATGTCAGAGCCTCTCCCAGGGCCTAAAGGGAGAGCTGGAGAAGGATTTGGGACAAGGCAAATGTCCTGGTTTGAAAAGGAAGTGAGTTTTTTTGGTTTGACCACAGCATCCCAAAAACTCAATTCCTTTTCAAACCAGGACAGCATGGAGGGACAGGACACAGGGAACGGCTTCCCACTGTGAGAAGGCAGGAATAGAAGGAAATTTGGGAAGCAATTCTTGGCTGTGAGGGTGGGGAGGCCCTGGCACAGGGTGCCTAGAGAAGCTGTGGCTGCCCCTGGATCCCTGGAAGTGCCCAAGGCCAGGCTGGACAGGGCTTGGAGGAATCTGATCTGGTGGAAGCTGTCCCTGGCCATGGCTCCAGCCCTTGGAGCATCTCCCTGGCCTCCTCTGGACTCTCTCCAGCAGCTCAAAGTCTTTCTTGTGTTGGGGACCCCAAGACCTGGGCTTGGTGCCATCACACAGACCCAGCTGTTCCTCATGTGCTGAGCCATTTTTCAGCCCAGATGTTTGGCTGCACATCTGTCTGCAAACACCTCACAACACCTCGGGGAAGGGTTTCAGCAACAGCCCTGCCCTAAAGGATTTGGGGACCAGGGCACATCTTCTGCAGGTCCTTGCCTCGCCTGAGGTGATGCAGCAGAGCAGATCTGACAGGTGATTGTGGATGATGCCAGGCAGTGCAGGCATTAGATTTTTCCTCTGTAAAATGTACATTTTTCTTGCTGTACAATGGTGATTCTTAGAGCAGCTGGTCCTGGCACGCACAAGAACATTTGCCTTCCTGGATTAAGTGCAAATTCCAATTCCAAAGCTGTTTGTGGGAGCTGCTGTGTAAAAGTGACCACAGCACAATTATGTGTAACCACGTTGTGGAGACAAGCACGTTCGACATGTATTTGACCTCAAAAAAAAAAAAGCAAAAATGAGGAAAGAAAAGCACCCAAAGGAGCAGCCCAGAGAAACAAGAAGCCTGAGGGCAGCCTGAAAGCTGCTGACAAGGCTGTGCTGGAAGCCTCCGTGAAATAGTTGCTTTGATTGGGAAAGAAAACAAAGAGATCTAAGAAAAATCCCTGCAGGGCATGAAGGGCGAGGCCAGGGATGAGCTCAGCTCCAGGGAACGGCACCTCCCACGGAATGGGGCCGGATTCAAGGAGGAAAGAGGGATAAAAGAGAAGTGAAGATCCCTTTGCAACAGGCACCTGAACTTGTAGAAATGTCTGTAAAAAGCAGGAAGCCATTGGAGAAATCCTTGGTGAGAAAGGAGGATGATGTGCTCAGAGAACTCTTCTGCCCATGGCAAGAGAATAAAGACAATAAAACTAAAATTGCTGGGCATGGGCTGTGATAATTTCCATAAATAGATGTAGCATAAAATATCTTATGTGCCATGCAGGTAACCTGGTAATGAAAATGTTTTGGTGAAAAAATGTGAAAAAACACCAAACCACTTTTTCCTTTTTTATTCTTAACTCTTCGATTTCTCTTTTCCTCTCTCATTTTTTCTCTACCATTCCCTAGTGCAGATCTTTTCCATGGTCTTAATTGTCCAGATTTTCCCTCCCAACAGCAGTGATGATGTAGAATTAATGACAGCCCATTATTCCTCTTCCTGAATTTCCAAAGAAGAACTTCTTTCCCATTTAACACAGGTTTGGTGGGTTTTATTTTAACATTCCAGCTGATGATTATTTTACTTCTATGATGATATATTGTTCATGTTTGTAAGGAAATATATAACCTCTGAAAACAGATGGAAACAGAGACCTTGAGTGAGCTGCTGTGGCCAAAGGGTTGCTCAAAGGGAGGAGGCCCAGGGTGGTTTTTCTCATCTCAACACATTTCCTGAGGCGATGCCACAATGGTTTGAAAGCCAGACCTCGGTTCCTCTTAGGACAACAGCAAAGAGGATTCATTGGGTGCCCCCAGAGCTCCCCAAAGCCTCATTGGCCACCAGAAGGCTGTGGAGGTCAAACATCCTTCAGCACCCTCCAGAACAGCACAAACCCACCCAGCTCCTTCATCTTCATCTTCATCTTCATCTTCATCTTCATCTTCATCTTCATCTTCATCTTCATCCGGGTGGCTGACACTGATCCTGGGACTGTTCCAGCCTAGAGGTCCTCCTACCTGGTAACAATGAAAATATTCTCATTATTCAGCTTCTCTCAAAAGGTTTTGTCCTTCTTAAATGGGGTGGAGACTTCATTTCTTTCATGTTTATCGGCAGTTTGTTTTACAGCCTTAACTGTGCAGTGGCTCCAGTCTGTCATGAGCCAGTTCTAGAGGTGTCAAATGTTGATAAGGGAAAGGAGGTTTTGTTGGCTGCAGGAAATGCAAATACTCAAAAATTTATCCTGGAAATAATGTAATCCTTTAGGGGAAGAATAAACAACAGCCTCTAAGCAAGAATAAGGAGAAGCTGGATTTTGAGTTAATCGGGAAGAAAATTGCTTTTTCTGCTCTTTTTTTTTTAGTAGAAAAGCTTGAGAAAACCCATGGGGTTGTTTTGTATAAATCTAGCAAAAATTGTCTTATTTTCTGAATTAACATTAATTAATTAATTGATTGATTAAATTCTGAATTTATCTTCCATAAGGCAAATCAAATTTATTGCAATCCAGGATAAATTGCTGGTCACTTGATGCATTAATTAAAAGGGGATATAAAATTGAATGTTTTGCATGGAAGATTGAATTTTTTGCATCATATGCCATGATCCTATGTGTGCTCCAGGAAAATCTTAGGACAATAGACACAATCATGACAAAAATGTGTAATAACCTCATTTAGGTAACTTCCAGGTCTTGAAGAACATTTTTCTGTGTCACTTCTGGGACTATGGAGGGACAAGGCTCTAACCAATGTCCTGGTCTCCTTTCTCTGCAGTGACCCAGGATCCCAGCCCACCCTCTGCCATGAAAATCCTTCCTTTGCTCCTTGTTCTCCTCTTGGTGGCATTTCAGGGAGCTGCAGGTAAGGTGAGGGACTAAGGAGAAGGTGTTGGTGTCTTGCAAAGCTCTCCTGTCCCCTTTGGGATGTGACCAAGCTGCCTCCTGCAAAGAATCCTCACATAAATCATCAAAACTCATTGGAGATTACAGATGAGAAGTGAAATTAGCAGGCAAATACTTCAAGCATCACCTTGAAAGGGGCAACTCCAAAATTACCATTCAGCACCAGTGTTTTCCCCATTAAACCCTGCAGGCTTGTACTTAAATCTCTTTGCCTCTGAGTCACCCAACAAACAAATTAATCATGGTCAAGTATTCTTAAACCACACAGAAAAAAAGAAAAAGGAATCTGGCCCCATGTTCTTCAAACATCTTTTGCTTTAGGAGCTGGGACATAAGGTGGAGAGGCACAAAATCATGATACCTATTGGGGGGTGCAAAGGAGTCTGGAATCCCAAACCAACTCTATCATCCAGAAAAAGGGACTGTGGAACCCCAAACCAACTCTATTATCCAGAAAATGGGATTGTAGTTTAGTATCAGCCCTGAAAATGGCACAGCCACATTTGCAGGGTGCTCTGTGCACAAGCAGGGGCTGGTGGAGTTTTGATCTCTGTGGGAACACAATGGAAAGTGTCCTCTAGGGATGTAAGGATGGGAAAAGTCTGTGATGAACTGCAGCAGAGCAGAAATGTGGGAAAAGTGTCATAGGTATATCCCTGGAGGGATTTAAAAGCCATCTGGATGTGGTACCTGAGGACCTGGATTAGTGGTGGGCTTGGCAGTGCTGGGTTAACAATTGGACTTGATGATCTTAAAGGTCTTTTCCAACCTAAAGGAGTCTGTGATTCTATGATTTTATGTGGTAATCTGGTGTTATTCTTACCTGGGTCTCTGCTTGTGCCAGTTCCCAGAGGCAGGACACTGGGCAAAGAGTTCCTTTGGTCTGTTTTATGTCCTTATTTAACACACACAGGAGATGTGTGGCTTGTTTTCAGTAGGACCTTCTGGGTAAAATAAAGCCAGAAATTTATCTGTATCTGGGAAGAAAAGTGTTCCTGAGAGCTCAGACTGCTCACAATTCCTCACAGACTGCTAGTTTGAGACCAGGAGTGTTTTATTCACCCTTTAAACCACTCCTTTATGTATCACTCTACTCACATGCTGGGAATCCAGCCCAGCAGGGATGTGCTGGATGCACTGTCCATATTTAATATCCATTCCCTGTTGGCTGGAACAAGCTCCCCTCTCTCTGAATACTTTGCAATGTTCCATGGATGAGCTGGAAACTGGAATTAATTGGTTCATGTGCAGTCAGTCAGGTGCATCCAGAACACTTCAGCTGCCAGGCTTGCATCTTTATTAATTGACCAAACAGGGCCAGGCAACCTCCTGCCTAATTGCTGGTCTGCTCCCTGGGGTTGTTTTGATCCCTGACAATTAGCACCTTCATGGCTAAAACCTGTTCTGGGAATAGCACAGGCTGGTGGCCGTTCCCAAAAGGCAGTTTGAATGTGGGTATCCTATTTTGGCAGGGAAGAAGGAATTAAAGTGTTTGCTTGGTCGTTGTGCCCACAGACTCCTCCTCTGAGGACTGAACTGTCATGTCCTTGTCAGCTCACAGGGATTAATTAAAATGCAAATCTCTGCTGGAAATAAAATGTCTCCCATCTTTGTTTATTTGTTCTTTTTTTAAGGTAGAAGCTTGGCAAGACCCAGGAGGCCTTACATGGAGTGTGGGTATCGTGGGACCTTCTGCCACAGGGGGAAATGCCCTCGTGGCAACGATTACCTGGGCTCCTGTCGTTCTGGGTACAGCTGCTGTAGGTGGTAAGTTTAGGATTTGTCTGGGCTAAAGATAACTTCCCAAATCATCATTTGAATCCCAAGCAGCAGGATTTTCCTGATAATCATAATTCTGAAGATCCTTTCCTTTCTGTAGGCTGTAGTGTGGCTAACTGTGGAGAATCCCCAGGAGTGATCGCTTTTGACATCATTGGATTCAAGGAATTGTTGCAGCAGCCACCAAGGATTTGTCATTCTCCTTTCAATAAAAGCAAGATGTGGGGAGGTTGCATGGCTGCCCTGTGTGGTGTTGTCATTCATTTCCAAAAGTAATTAATTCTCCATGTCTTATTTCCATTAAGAATTTTAAACAAGAATTCTGAAATTAATCTAAACCTGCAGGAATGTGTAGTTCATAAAAAAAATTTCAACAAGAATTCTGACATTAATTTAAACCTGCCAGGAATGTGTAGTTTACCAAAATATTTACCTCTCTTGGACTGTTGATAGATTGAGTGCTGGCAAGTTCTCCACACATGCCTGCTAGGGAATTCTCTGTCATGACTGACATCAATCACCATTTCCACTGGGAGCACAAAAGTCTTCTCCAGTGTGACACTTCACAGCACCCCTGCTCTGAAAGCTTTGGGTTCCCACCTCCTGATCCAGAGCTTTCAGGCCTGGGAACAGCATATTGTTTTATTACGGGAACTAAAGTCACACTGAGCAGGACAAATTGGTAATCTGAGGTCTGATTTTACACTTGCCATTTCTGTCTGCCATAAATTTGGAGCGAATCTGCAAAATTTGTATTGGCTGCAGTTGCAAATCAGGAGATCAGAGTTAGACCTGTGATCTCCTGACATTGCTTGAGGCAATTATAGAAACATGTGTGAGAGGCCAACCCCACTGTGCCTCTGATCACTTCTCTTCCAAGAGATTCAGCCTGAACTGCCCTGGACCACAACAGAAAACCGAGAAAGACTGCTCAGAGAGCTCCTGTCTCTGCACAGTCAGGAGCATCCTTGTGGTGACAAGGAATCCTTGGTGCCCAGAGGTGTGGCTGTCCCATCCTTGGAATGACCAAGACCAGGTTGGATGGGGCTTGGACCAATCTGGGATAGTGGAAGGTGTCCCTGCCCATGGCAGGGAGTTGGAACGAGATGATCTTTAAAATCCCTTCCAATCCAAACCATTCTGTGTTTCTGTGAAGGGAGGAGCAGTAGTGGCTGAGTTTTTAAGGGAAGCAACCAAACCAAGTGCAGAGGACTGACTGGAAGCCCTGAACTGCTCATTTGTTGCAAAACATTTGCCCACCCTTCACAGAATCACAGAATTTTTAGGGTTGGAAAGCACTTCTGGAGATCATCCAGTCCAACCTTCCTGCCAAGGCAGGGTCACCTGGAGCAGGTGACACAGGAACACATCCAGGTGGGTTTGGAATCTCCAAAGAGGAAATTCCACACCTTCCCTGGGCAGCTGTTCAGTGCTCTGCCACCCTCAATATAAAGAAGTGGTTTTTTTTCAAGTAGAGGTGGAATTTCTCGTGTTTCAGTTTATGGCCATTGCTCCTCATCCTGTGGCTGAGCACCACTGAAGAGAGTCAGTCAGCATCCTCTGACACCCCTTGGAGACGTTTATATGGATTGTTGAGATTCCCTCTCAGTATTCTCCAGACTGAACAGGCCCAGCTCCCTCACTCTCTGGCCTGTTCAAAGCAGGTATTTCTGCAAATGTCTCTGGCACCACTGAAACCACAGCCTTGTGCAGGGCAGGAAGCTGGGCCAACAGCCTCCTCCAAGGGATCTCCCTGGATGGAAACCTCAGGAAGTTGCCAAGTGGAGCCAAACCAGCAATTTACAGTTGATGTCCTAAGAGATTTTTGCACAATCCACACTAGGGGAATGTTTTACAAACTGGAATGGCACAAGATTTTTGCTCAGGGACTGAGGACTTTGCAGCGAGAGTTCAGCCCCTATAATTTTAGATTCATCTGCCTGTAGCAACCATCATGAAGAATCCAGGCTCATCATGCTTTAACTCACCACCACAAAGAGCTGTCCTTGCCTTTATGGCTGGGGAATGGCTTCAAGAGCTAGTTTAGGGTGAAAGAGGCGGAAACCCCCTAGGATCCATGCTGCACATCTCCTCCCTGCTTCTTATCCCAGTCCCATCTCCCCAGCACTCTACACATTCAAACTCATAGAAGCAGAGAATCATAAAATGGTTTGGGTTGGAAGGGGCCTTAAAATCATATAGAACCAAACCCCCCACCATGACCAGGGACACCTTCCACTATCCAGATTGCTCCAAGCCCTGTCCAGCCCGGCCTTGGACACTTCCAGGGATTAAGCTGATGTGTGTACTAAAGAGCAACAGCACAGAGATGCAGTTAATTGCCCCCTTAATGAAGCCCTGTAAGGAACCTGACTACTGGACACAGCTGCTCCCACTCCCTTCTCTCCTGGGGTTTTGATGCCAAGACAGCTCAGCAGATATTAAAAAAGAATTGGGGCGTGGCCTTTTCCCTTTTTCTGGCTGCAGCTGTAGGATCAGGATTTCCTTCAGTGGTGAAGGAAATAAGAAGCTGCCCTGAGTGCTCTGACTACCAGGGCAGAGTAGTAGTGATTCCCCTGGGTACAGATCTGCAAATAGTTTGTACAATGTCCTTCACTGGGGAGTGACAGAACAATGAAATATGGTGAGTTGTTTGGATAAAAGGCATATTCATGTATTGCTTAGAGGAGCTGTGGCCGCCCCATATTGGAAATAAAGTATTTCCAATGAAGGAAGGAATGATGAGGAGGACTCTATTTTATTAGAAGATTAATTATTATATTATATTACATTATATTACA
>JAWWMS010000173.1:110206416-110220064 GCA_035048045.1 Chlorospingus semifuscus
AGAGGCTGAGGGGCCTCCTGGGGCTGTTGCAATCAATGGCACCGTTGTCCCCATGCAACACCTCTTGTGACACCCGCAGCACAGCGGCACCGGGCTGTGGGGCCAGCAGGGAAATCCTTGGGATGGGCACAGGAACTGGTGGTTGCAGGCACAGGAACCAGGGCAGTCCTGGGGGAGCAGAATCCGTCTCTCACACAATCACCTCTGGAATGGTTTGGGTTAAAAGGGACCTGAAAAATCATCTCATTCCATCCCCCACCATGGGCAGGGACACCTTCCACTATCTCAGGTTTCTCCATGTCTTGTGTAACATGGCCTTGAACACTTCCAATGATGGAGTAGCCACAGCTTCTCTGGACAACCTGTGCCGAGGCCTCACCATCCTTAGAGCCAAGAATTTCTTGCTAATATCCACTGTAACCCTCTCCTCTGCCAGTTTGAAAGTTTCTCCCTTTTGGTGTCGCTCCAGACCCTGGCCCAAAGTCCTTCTCCAGCTCTTTTGAATCTCCTTGATGGCGATTCAAGCTCTCCCCAACCCCTTCCCTTCTCCTGGCTTGACATCCCCAGATAACTCAACCTCTAAGGTTTATGTTTTGGTATGTATGAGTCTGCTCTTTGAGTAAGGTCGAAAATTAAAAACTCCTTTGGGCCTTCTGCTGCCTAACTCCATCACTGGGCAGAGTTTTGCTGCCAAAACCATTGCCCTGAGACAAATATGAAATAAGTGAAATATTAAGGATGAATATTGAATATTGAATAATAATGAAATATTAAGGATCTCATGTGTTTTGGAGAAAGACATTTGCAGGATAAGAGGCATCTTCATAGGAAGTGGGAGGTGGATGAAGTTCCCCAGTGAAACAGGATGGTTGTAAGTGCCAATAAGCAGCAACCTGGCGTCTCTGCCAAGTGCTTCATACCCAGCTGGAAATTTGGAATTGGCCAGGGTGACATCCTTGGATAGAGAAATCTTTACCAGTAGAACCAGAGCCTCTCGTTATGCACACACATGTTCATGGATCATAATCAAGGAGGCATTTTCCACAGAGGGTGAGGTCAGCCTCAGCAGAGGAAAGCCATTCTGACCTCCAGTTGTGTCCAGGTGGGTGGAGAGGAGAAGACCCACAGCTCCCACCCTGCAGGGCTACCCAGGTTACCCATCTGATCCAGAGGGCCCCTTTATGATGTCACCTGGACAGCTCTCCTGCGAAATCTCTTTTCCTCTAAGGTCCACAAAGGTGTCCTTGAGGTGTCCCCATGGGATCATCCCAAGTGCTCATGAGGGCCAGGCAGTCCCTCACCGCCATGTGGTGGGATGGGGTGTGGAGCACCACAGCTCCCAGCTCCTGGCAAGGAGGGCCCAGGGCCTCCATGTGGGGAATGAGGGGTTGTAACCATTCCTGTTTTCCCAAGGAAAGATTTCTGCACAGTAAGAAATAAGGGATTTTGGCATTTGAACACATTCTGACAAAGGGAAGCTGAGTTCTTTTAGCCAGCCTTTCTCTTGGCACTGTAGGTTAAGGGCTGTCTAGACCTGAAGAGGTGCATGGCTCAGAAAAACTCAAATTAAGGAGCAGTTTGCACCATAAATTGCTGCCCTCCGGGGTTTTGTGTGTCAAACCCAAGGCAGAATCATGACACAAGTTTCAATGACCAATGCTAACCAACAATTTATTTAGAAGGAGGAAAAGCAAGGCAGAACACATTTGGATTTACTCTATATTTTAAAGTCTTTTGCATAGGCAATGAAAGGAGTGTGAGACTTTGCAGTAGGATCCAGTGGGTTTAGGAGTAAGGAGATTCCAATCAAATTTGTAGGCTTAGAAGAAATTTTCATTACTCTTCAATGAATGGCTCATCAACTTCTCTTACGTTCCATGGCCTGCAGAAAGGAAAAAAAATCAGATTTTCTTTCTGCTTATACTCCCTCCCCACTCACTCTCAGCCCATGCTTTTTTTCCTCCTGGACACAAATTCTTCCCAAAAGAGTTCATGTCATTTGTAGTCATGTTGGGACATGCTCTGTGCAATCATACCTGTGAGTAAAGAGACTGTTTCCCTATTGTTTAGGAAAAGCAGGGAATTAAATTGATATCCCCAGATTTTGGGGTGAGCTCATTCATTCCTGAGCAAAAATAGAAGGCTGTTTTTAATATGATAATTTAATTTTGCAACAAATTTTACAACAGAAACCTCACCCTGTGCCTGAGAGCATTCTCCAAATGCTTCTTGGGCAACACGTAACACTTGAGTCAACACAGAACACCTGACTGTTCTCGTGGCATAATAGCTTTTTTTTTCCTTATAACCTAATGTAAATATTCAAGAACACCTTGGGTTTTAGGAGACAGGCAAACTATTTACTACTTCTCTGCTCATCCTGCAGATGAGCCTTGGTGAACACCAAACTCACGGTTTGCAGCAGGAGCGGAACCCAAAGCAACTTCCAACTTTAACCAGATGGAAGGGACATCCTCCAAAGTGACAGCTCCCTCCTCTGCAGAAAAGCATTTCCCTCCGGGGTGAAGACAAACCTGCAACAAGAACAAAATGTTTCCTTCCCCCTTGCTCTGCAGGGCAGGGAATTGCAGCGGAAGGATTTCTCATTCTCAGATTGCAAAGTAGGTCTAGCACAAGCACTGGGGTGATTGATTAATTCTTGACTGGCTTCTAGCAATTTGGAACAGAAGTATTTTAAATGTGCTGGGGATTTTTCTTCAGGTGCACAAAAAGCGCTTTCTAGCATCCCTTTCCCATCTTACCTGGAGAGACCTGGAGAGCCAAAAAGAGGAGAGAAAAGAGCAGGCAAAGGGTCTTCATGGCTAAGGATGTGCTGTGGCACTGTAGGGAAAAGGACCAAAGAAAATGTAAAAGACAGTCCCTAGGATTAATAACAATTGCATTTATATGAACTTTATCTTCAAGCTTTCAAAAATAACCAGTAAAACCCTGGCTATTGTGTGGGGCAAAATATTTTCAGGATATAGGATCATTAAGTTATTTTAATAGTTTGGTTGCTCAGATTTATTTTCCATTTTGCAAAACTTCCTTAGCCAGAACAGAATCATGGAATCCCAGAATGGTTTGGATTGGAAGGACCATTGAAATTCATCTTGTTCCAACCCCTGGGGCTGAAACACCTTCCACTAGACCAGGTTGTTCAAAGTCCCATCAAACCTGGTCTTAAATACTTTCATAACTTTACTTTTAGCTAAATGATTTTATCTAGTAAATAAAAAACATAAAGCAAAATTAGGTGATAATACTGTAAAAATTACAGACTTCAGGGAAAAAATGTTCATTTTGTAATGTTTAAATTTATCAAGAGGTCAATATGCTCAGCATCTCCAGTCTTGGTCTACAGGCAGCCATTCTAGAAAGGAAATGTACAATCAAATAAATTCCTATTTGAAAAGAAAATTTTAAAAGCAAACATATGATACCTTCATTGGAAGAGTTTAAACTTTTATTAAGATCAACTTTATAGGATAAGATAGTCTAGAAGGGTGCTTATGGATAAAGAAGTGGCAGTTAATGTTTCATATTAGGAATTATTAGGAATTAGGAATGTTCTGATCTGTCACAAATGATGGTCTCTCAAGCAAGGAATGGGAATGAGACTGTGCTGAAATGTCGTACTGCTGAGAACAGAATTGATAGAGGGTGACCCAAAACTGTTTTGAAATTAGTATTAGAAGTTTACACAAGTTCTTATACATTTGAAAGTATCAGGAGAAATAAGGAGATGAAGTGAACAATTCTGAAACTGAAATAAGGATTTTAATGTAGACACATAAATAAAAAATACAATACATAAAATATGTATTATATATTATACTAAATATATAAATATATAAATAATATATCATTTTATACCTATTATGCATTACAAAAATATTGCATAGCTATTTATAATATGTTTCTATTCAAAGGCTATATATTTAATGGAAATATATAGATTTAGACATGTAGATTTCCGCTGAGAGGTCACCAATTTCTCTGGACCACAGACATCTCTAAAGCAACCTGAACCAATCAAACATTCATTTTTCCTAGCACTTAGGAGGGAGAAAAATTTATTAAAGCATTCTAGGTATTAGCCTATATTTGGATCACTTATTCAACATGTTCAGTTTTCTGAACATGTTAGGTTTACTATTTTAGTTGCATACAAATTAAAGTTAATAACGCAGAGATTTGGGAGTTGGATTTTTGAGGAAAAAACAAAAGCTGACATTGAAAGAAAAGAACTGAGACATTACCAGGTATCAGATGAGCCCTGTAGCCAAACAAGACTTGCTCTTGGTCCCTTTCCTCCTGAAGACTTTGGCTCTGGGACTGGGATGCTCTTTTATAAGGTGAGTCCCAAAAGAGACTGACAAGTGCTTTCTCTTCTTAGCCATTCATTGAGCCAATCCAAAAATTGCTCTTTTTTTTTCCTGATGGCTTCTAATCCAACCAGAAACCAGCTGCTTTTCATTTCTCAATGATAAAATAGGGTTTGAGTTTTTTTCCTGGAAAATCCCATGTTTTTCATGCAATACCTCTTGTGACACTCCAGTTTGTGTAAGATACGTTAACCCACCACGGTATGTCTCAAACTTCTTGTCACATAGGTTGAACTGCCCCTGCCTAGGAGCAACTTAAAACCTTGCAAGACAAAGCATCTGTGTGTTCCCTGCAATCCCAGTTAATGTTTTGTTCCATAAATACAGAATATAAGAGCACAGAATGGATATATGGAACTAAAACAAATATCCATTGGTTTCCTGGCCAGTGGCCACTGGAGATGCCACAGTGAAGAAAAATGTACCAAAATAAAGTGAATACATCATGGTTATGTCCCTGGACACCCTTCCAGCTGATGGAAAACATGTAAATTTAGGCAAATGCAGTGCCAGAGGATGTCTTTGGGCCCTTGGGCCCCAGAACTCTTGTTTTGGGCTTGAGTTTTTCGCCCAGGACTCTGGTTGATTTTTTTGATTCTTCTGCCTTCCGCAGGGCCTTCAGCTGATCATTCCAAAACCAGATTATGTCTTAGATGAGCATTCAGGTTTTGGTTATCTGCCTCCAGTCTGCCAACTGTTGACCTCTGCTTCTTTTTTTCTGCCATGGGAAGCAGCACTCAGCTTCTGCATGGATGGAGCACCTCTGCTGTGAAGAGATGGAGAGAGCTGGGGGTGTTCATCCTGGAAAAGAGAAGGCTCCAGACAGACCTTAGACTCCATGTTAGTGTCTAAAGGAGTATTATGAAAAGGAGGGAGAGGGATTTTTTTATATGTAAAAAAAGTTACAAGACAGAGGGAAATGGTTTTAAACTGACAAATGCAGGTTTGCATTAGATGTTAAGAAGAAATTGCTCCCTGTGAGGGTGGTGAGGCCCTGGCACTGCCCAGAGAAGCAGTGACTGCCCCATCCCTGGAAGCGTTCAAAACCAGGTTGGATGGAGCTTGGAGCAATCTGAGATGGTGGAAGGTGTCGCTGTCTGCACTGGGGAGGTTGGAATGAAATAGTCTTTAAGGTCTCTTAGAATCCAAACCATGCTATGTTTCTATGATTCTAGGATATGAAATTCTTTCTCAGATCATATTTTACTTTAAACCTCCATTCAGTCAGCAAAAAAATATTGTTCATGCAGTATTTTAAAATAATACATGAAGCACATCATAATAGGTAATGATACGTTTGCTAATTTGAATGAATGGTGTTTCTAATTGACCAAGATCTCTGTAAATTACATCATATCTTACAGACACTTTAATGCCATTTACAGAGGTCTTGGTCAATTAGAGGTCTTGGTCAACTAGTGTCTAAAGGTAATACCAAAATTAAACTGAAATATTTCCATTGCTGACTGGCAATTTACCTCTTATTCATGTAATTTTTTCTTTACTTTCATATTAAGTTCTTAAGTAGAACCATAGAATAGTCTGAATTTGAAGGGACTTTTGAAAGGTGAATAAGTCCAAGCCCTCTGCAATGAGCAGGGACATCTTCAACTAGATCAGGTCAGCCCAGACCTAGCTCAGAGCCCTGTCCAAGTAAACACGTGCACAGGAGTGTACAGAAATTACCTATATGCATGTGAAAACATGACTACAAACCATTTCCCTTACATGCATACTCTGACACAGCTTTTTATTCTCTAGATAGTTTTGTATGTGAACTGTTTCTGCAATAGGAAAAATTGGTAATTGGATTTCTGCTGTGTCTGCCAACATCTCGCCACAAAACTGAAAAATAGGGGGAATAAAATTGCAAAAGTTGCAGTTGCTTCACCTCTTGCCAAGTGTTGGTGGTTAACTTGCCAACTGTTACTCTTACCCAACACAATTCCTCAAGGAAACAAAGGTGCATCGTTAACTTTTATTGTCTGTAAGATTTTATGTGCAAGTACTCTCAAGGGCTTGGCTTTAACACTGGGAATTCTTGGCCCTGTTTAATATAAATTTCACATGGTCACAGTCCCATCCAGGCCATCAGAAAACCTCTGCCTGGACAAGGGAAAGGGAGAAGCAGAGGAAGGGTGGAGCACCTTTGGCAGAACTCAGAAAGGTTTTTGGGTTGTGGCTCTTAGGGTGGACAATTTTTCCATCCTCATCTGCAGCTCCTGTTCTTCTGAGCAAAAGACAATCAAACACTTTCAATTATTATGGTGGGATCAGCATTTTGTGCAATAATCCAGTGCTGAAGAGTTGCTGTGCCTGAAGCAGGTGGGACATACTCTGAAGGGAAATGTCCTCAAAGGAGGCTGCAAAGTGTCTGGAGCAGAAATGTCTTTCACCCTTTTAAAATCACAAAGTTTGAATGATTTTACCAAGTTCACCTTCCAGAGAAGAAGGAGGATCTTGTCTCCACCTTAGGAGTTTGTATCTAGCACAGAAGATGAGGCACTTAGGAGCTAAAAGGAGAACCTCAAACTCTGCTCCTAGTAGTTTTCTCTTGAAAATGAAAAAGGAAATATTAGGGATGTCTTTCACTAGGGTTACCCCTAATTAAAGTGCTTCAAAATGTACACAAAATGTATTTAATCTAGCTCAATGCTTTATTGATTATGCAGTTATCTTGAGTAAATTATGAGATTAACTCTCACCCTTTCTATACATCTAAAAATAAAGAAGAGAAAGGAACATGAACTGAAAAAGTTTCATTTTTGTTCATAAAAGGCACACTATAATTAACATCTGCATGAACAATTCTGTCTCCATCTTTTGACCTGACAGCTAATTAAAGGTACTGGGGTACAAGGGCAGAGTCCCCTTTCTTTTTTGAGAACCACAATATGACTGGCAGTGATGTGTGTGTGATCAAAGCTCCTTGGCACAGGCCAGGTATCCCAAAGTTTCTCAAATTCAAAGAACCTTCATAAACTGAATCAAATTTTCTAGAGAAAACTGATGGGAGTAATCTCATCAAATTTCAGCTATCCTAAAAGGAAATATTGAACTACAAACTATTTTCACTGCTCTTCCTTTATGGATAATGGAGAGAGACTGTTCTACAGACTTTTAAAAGACATTTGCAATAAGATTGTTAGAAATAAAACATGAAAGTAACAGTAGGAATAGAAGAAACCCAGAAATGTTGCAGGAGGAGGTGTTAAGCAATAAGAGCCATGAGCATCAATTCTGCAGAACAACACAAGTGGCAGCTGTGCCTCTCACAGAGCCAGAATTTGCTCTTCAGAGGGTTTTTTAAAATATATTGTCACCTCTCCAAGCCCACCCAGAAAGTCATTAGGAGTCCAAACCATCCGAGTTTGGTGACACATTTCACTGGGCACTGTTGTGATTGTTCAGCAACTGCTTTTGAAGAGATAACAACCAAATCCCTATGTTGAACACCCATAACTCTTGGGAATATATTTTTTTACTCTTTCCCTTTTTTTCCCTGTTTTGTGTTGCTGATATGATTCCAAATGTTCCTGGTTTTCCTTTGCATAAGGTCCACTCAGAAAATTTCCCAGATGGCTCCAGGCCCTCTGAAGGAAACGTCTGGAGGTGTCTTGGCTTTATTCACTGCTAGGCCATGAGGGCAAGAAAAGAGACAGAAGCACACATTCCAGCCTGTATTTTGTTTCTTGCAATGAGAAAGAAAAGACCACTTTGGAACTGCAATGACTGCTTCTTTTAGTATTGAGGGCTCCTTATTTGTTTAATTGCAGAATGGTTTGTGTGGGAAGGGATCTTAAAAATCATCTCAACCCAAGAGCAAGGATACCTTCCACTATCCCAGATTGCTCCAAGCCCTGTCCAACCTGGTCTTGGACACTTTTAGGGATGGAACAGCCACAGCTTCTCTGAGAAACCTTGTCAGGACCTCACCACCCTCACAGGGAAAATGTTTCTCTCTTCCCCTACAAGGAATCACCAGAAGTTCAACCACATGAATGACACCATTACTGATTTTATTAAAGAAGAGGAAGGAAATAGTTTCCACAGTTGCCTGGTTCATGTTTGTGGCATTTGCTTCACTGCAAGGGAATATTGTGACAGCTTTTCATTGCAGCAGGAGCTGGTGCCACCAGGAGCGATGGGATCAGGGTGATTCCCAGGAGCCATTCAGTAGAAGCAGGAAGGATTTCCAAGGTGAATCCAGAGACTCTTCAGCTATTCCACCCCCTGCATGAAGAAGAGAGAGTCTCTCTACCCACCTGTAGGTTTTCTGCAGAGATGTTCTCCTCATCTCATGACATCAGAGCAGAGGCTGCCATGGGATGTGAATTCCCCCTCCATGCCAGCAGGTTTGGCACCAGAGAAGTGACACAGGTGGCAGGAGCTGTGCCATGTTGCTCTGGAGAAAAAAATAATGAGGATACGAGGCATTCCCATAGAGCCTGCATTTCTACTCACATTCTGCAGCAAGAATATCCATTGCTGCATGTTCCAATCCAGTAATAAGGGCGACGACAAATCCCTGGGAAGCAGCGTCCATTTTGGATCCAACAAGAATTGTCTAGCCTAGGAAACAGTTGTCCTGCACAGCACAAAGTGAAGAGTCATTTACCATGAAAGTGATCAAAAGAAAATACAGTCTTCTTCTTTACTCCCCTCACTCCTTACCTGCAGCCCCTTGGAGCATCAGCAAGAGAACAGCCAGGAGCACGTGAAGGATCCTCATGGCCACAGCTGGATGTGGATTCTTTACCTGCACTGAGCAGAGAGCACAAGGGTGAACAACACTGGACAGAGGATTCCCTCCTGACCAGGAGATGATGATTAAAAAATGTGTCCAGAGACACCAAAGCCAAAATCTTTGCCCGGTGGATTTGGACAAAGAACAGAGTGAAAACCTCATCCTTGGAGGTATTAACAATTTCAAGGAATGCATCTCTAAAAAACCTGACCTAATTAGTACCACTTTAAGCACAGATTCAGACTAGAAACTCCTGGATTAGCACAAAACCTAAGTTATTCTGGGATTCTATGCTGTTTTGGTGCTGGTTTTCCTATTTTTTTCTTCTTTTAATTCTGGTTGTACTGCAGTGAAAAAAAGATATCCCAGATCTCTTCAGATCCAGGCAAGCTACTCTTGTACCAGCATAGGCCCACAAATTATCCCCCTTCCACATATTGAAGTACACAAAGAGTTCAGAGAATGACCCAATCCCAATCCTTAGGAAAGTCTAAAAAAAGATATCTCTATCTTTTCAATATTAATTAAGGTAGCAACTCAAAATGTTACTGCAATTAGGCAAGACATGCGGCTCAAAATGCAAAGCTCAGCTGCTGTGCTGGCTGGGTGTCTGCTTCTGGAGTAAAACAGACATTTCTGTCTCTGATGTCTCAAAGGAAGGTTCCCACGTCTCTGTTCCTCTTGGAGAGCAGCAAACCCAGTGCCCTCCTGGAACCCCTGCAAGCAACCAATTCATGGTTCTATGTATACACAGGAGGCACTTGCTGGAGCAAAGAGAGGGAAGGGGTTAATCAAAGCAGAAACCTGAGACTGATGAAAGGAAAGGTTAATAAAAATAGAGAGGTGAGGGTGGCTCTCCAGAACCAGGCAGAGTTACCTGAGAAGGTGAAGGATTGCTGCCCGTTCTCCTGTAGATACACCAAGACTCAAACACGGCTATAAAGAGTTGGGGATGAGCCAATTGCAAACTTTGGCCAATGAAAAAAAAGCCTTTTCCAGCCTGTATTTTGTTTCTTCCAATGAGAAAGGAAGGTCCAGTTTGAAACTGCTTTCACCACAGAGCCCCTGATCTTTGTGCAACCCATCCCAGTTTATGTAAGGCACGTTAGACCACAGGGTGATGTAAAATACCTGGGACATGCACTGAGTGCTCCTGATCCTGAGGGCTCCTTAGCTGTAGAATCCCAGAATGGTTTGGGCTGGAAGGGACCTTAAAGACCATCCAGTTCCACCCCCTGCCATGGGCAGGGACACCTTCCATTATCACAGGTTGCTCAGAACCCTTTCCATCCTGGACTTGAACACCGTCAGGGATGGGGCAGCCACAGATTCTCTGGGCAACCTGTGCCAGGGCCTCACCACCCTCACTTGGAAAAATTTCCTCTCCTTCCTTGGAAAATAATCACTGGTAATGTCACCAGCTTCCCCTGGTGACTGCTGTGGTCCTTTACAGATCTTCTGGACCAAATCATCTGGACCAAGGAGCCAGGACAACCAGAAACCTTGACGCCTAGGAGGGATCTCAAAATTGCATAAGGAAAGGGACAAGAGTGGGCTGTGGAAATCTATGTTGATTTTAAGAAATCTCAATGCTGGGAATATCTTATATCTCAAGGTATATCTGCTTTACAGCTGCTTGAATATCCTGGATGAAAAGGCAGCTCAGATGTTCACCTTCAGGTTAGCAAAATTTAGGGTTTGTTCCCAGATGGGCCAGCTCCCCATGGGATAAATCACAGCTTTACAATGCAGTCAGGGAAGCACAGATGAATATTACTGATGATTCAGAGATGCAAAACTCAATCCCTGCTCTCTGGATCCCAAGCAGCACTTTTATCCTCATATTTCCAGGGTTTTGGAAGCAGCTGGCAAACCCTGTTTGCTTGTGCCTTCCCTGAGCTGAAGGGTATTTGCTGTGGGAGAGGCGCAATTCCCAAAGGGAGCAGAACAGCTCACTCCACATCGCTGCTCAAAATCCCCAACAGCAGATGGGATTTCCAGGCGGGGTTTGGCCAAGTCAGACCTGGGCAGTTTTCCACAGGGCTGTCCAAGGTCAGTGCATGGACAGCAGCGCTGTTCCCACATGGATTTTGTGCCCTTTTTTGCCAGGTATGGAGGTGCTGTGAGGACAAACGTTGGGCAATCGTACCAAAGGTCTGTCGTCCTTGCTGTCGTTTGCACAGAGGACGCTGGAAGAAGAGGATGGCAGAGAGAAGGTGAAGGATCCTCATTGCTTCAAGTGTCTGGGGACATCCCACTGTCACAGGTAAGCTGAGGTGACATGTGGACACACAGGGTTTAACATAGTGCCCTTCACACCAGCTCCTAGAGTGATTTAGGGTGCTTTGGACTGGATGAGATCTCCTAATGGAAAAGGGTCAGGAGAGAGGAGAGCAAGCCAGGGAGGAGGGATGGGACACAGGGACATCTCAGGCAGCACTGGTCTAAGTGTGGGCAAGGGAACTGAGACCAGAATGTTCTCTGGGAACGAAGTCTATGGTGTGCTGAGTGATAAAAAATCAGCTGGAATTCAGAGGAGTCTTTCCACGTACTCATTTTAACAATATTTTATGTATAAATATATCGATGTTGGTTTGGATTTGCTATGAGGGCTGTAGAGAAACAGGAGAGTAAGAAATAGCATTACAGAATTTGTCTATGTTTAAATAAACAACTACTGAAATTAATATTCTGACTATTCCTGAGTAAATAATAGGTTAGAATATCCAGATTATTCTTCTCTATTTGCATTTTCTTCAGCAAAGGTAAAATATAAAGCAGTTGTGTAAATTCAGCCTCTGTTTCTGTTGGAATATTTATAGATTATATGCACAGGCATAAAGATATGTGTTTATGCATGGAGAACATTATTTTGGGGGCTCCACACAATGTCCTTTGCAGTACCCCAGAAAAAGGGAACTGAGTAAGACATTTAGCCATCAAAATGCTTTCAGGATGAAATATTAATTGATTTGCAATATTCATTCTTGAATTGCATGTGTTTAAATGCCAGGAAACAGGTGAAATGTATCACTTTTGTAATCATGAGTGGCCAAAACAATGCTTAAATAACAGTATATTGCAATTAAGAGTTAAATTATAGTAATTAAGATATTTAAAGGAAGTTTTCCATCAATCATAAGAACAAATAAAATTAATTAGTTAAAGATCTTATCCAAACCCCGATATTTGACCTTGGATCTGTTTTGTTCCACTTTGGGCAGGTGGCACATACAAAAAGTGGAAAAGCAGGAAGAAAGAATAATTTTATCCTATTATAACTTCCTTTTCAGGAGGTTACCCCAAAATCTCAGTTCAGAGCTCTGTACCTCTAAAAACTCATTTATACATTTAATATTCACAGTGTTTATTTCTGCTTCTTTACATTTCATCACTTGAGTTATTTAAAAAAAAACAAAAGTTTTGAGTTTTTTATAAAACAAATCAAAATCCAAATAACAGAAACAAATGCTCTTCCACATTGTAAAGCAAACATACACATTCTTCCAATTAAATAATACAGGAATGGGATTTTAAATAAATACAGCTGTCTTTTTCTGGGGAACCTGTTCAGTGCCCAGCCACCCTCTGGGTGAAGAACTTTTCCTGATATCCAACCTAAACCTCCTCCAACTCAGCTTCATTCCATTTCCTCGAGTGCTGTCAATTTGATTTTGAGAGCAGTGAGTGGTTTCTTGTCCATCACAGGGCTCCACAGCAGACTGCAGAGTAGGGAGGGCTTTGAGTCTGCCCTGTCAGAAAACTTCATTCCCTCACATATCAGCGCTGGGAATCAAAAGACATCAGTATAATTAAGGAGAAAAAAAAATCCGTAAACCCATGCTGTCAGAATAATTTCTGTACTCTTCACTGAAGAAGGTTGCTGGAGGGGAATTTCAGCTTTAGCTCTTCATTGCCATCTTCTGGGAGAGACCCGAGCAGGCAAATCATCTTTGAACTACAGGAATGTTGGTTTTTTTCCTGGTTTCTCAGTGATATGACAATGAAAACACAACATCTGGGCTCACAGGTTCAGATTAAACCAGTGCTGCCCCAGTTTCTGTAGTCCAGATCTTCTGAGGGCGCGTATTTGACCAAAATATTTTTGTGAAAGTTGTTTCATTTGGCCACCTGGAATCAGAAAGGCTGTGTGGAGGTCAGTGCTTCTATTGTATTTGTGGGGTGCCCAGAGGAAGGAGGGAATGATTAATCTGATTCCATGTTCTTAGAAGATAATTTATTATTTTATGATACGATACCACATTATATTAAAGAATACTAAACTATACTATACTAAAGAATACAGAAAGGATACTTAAAGAAGGCTGAAAAGATAATGAAAACTCATGACTCTTTCCAGAGCCTCAACACAGCTTGACCTTGATTAGCAAATAAGTCAGAACAATTCACATTAATCCAATGAAACAACCACATGTTGGATAAACAATCTCCAAACACATTCCAAAGCAGCAAAACACAGGAGAAGCAAATCAGATAATTATTGTTTTCCTTT
>JAWWMS010000173.1:110262766-110272867 GCA_035048045.1 Chlorospingus semifuscus
TGTTGCAAGTAGAAAAAAGGTCTCAGAATTTTCCACTGCAAGAAAACTGAAAAACAACTTCTAGCTTAAACTGTAATACAATAACTTGTAGTGATTGAAGAATAATAACATGAATATGATAATTATAGTAATTATGATAGGCTATAGATAAAAGTTAAGGTATAGATTGGCTCTACTGTATTAAAATGCTATGCAAAGAAAAATATGTAATGCATTGTAACCAAAATTAAAGGGTGTCCAGGCCTGCCTGCAGCTGGAGCTGACAGCTGTAGGTGCAGCTCTGTCACCCACCACCCTGGACTGCTGTAACCTCTTGGATGGAATAAACTGCATTTTGTATACAATAAACTGCATTTTGAGGAGCTGCCTGGAGTCCCCCATCCCTCATTCAGGCTCTTACACCCCTGTAGGTCTCGGCTTGCCCAGGGACACCTCGCGTTGTCTGGAATACCACGGCTACTGCTTCCACCTGAAATCCTGCCCGGAGCCCTTCGCTGCCTTTGGGACCTGCTACCGGCGCCGCAGGACCTGCTGTGTTGGTACGTGTGGGAACCCTGCCCAGGAGGGAAAATTAATTAATTTGGGGGGAAAATGGCTAAACTCAGCCAAACAAAATTTGCCTCCAAATCACAGCATCATAGAATGATTTGGGTCAGATGGAACTTTAAAGTTCATTTCATTTCACCCCCTGCCATGGCAGAGACAACTTCCACTATCCCAGGTTGCTCCAAGCCCCATCCAATTTGGCCCTGGACACTTCCAGGTATGGGTCTAAGCCATCTCTCTCCATGTACAAAGAGGGACCTGTGTGTTCCTCCTCTGACATCAGTGTGGAGCCTTTGGGACTGGCCAAAATAAGCCAAAGCTCTACGTCCAACTGGGGAAATAAAATAAAAGTTTTGGCCCACAGAGAGTCCTCCTTCCTTGGTAAATCTTCCTATGATTATCTGTTGGGGGACTGCTGGCTGCACCAACCCTGCTGTGCTTCATAGGTGCCAACTGACCCTGTTATTTTATCTGAATCTTCCCAGAATTGCTTGTTTTTGGTGCTCCTCAATAGATAATCCTCAGCATAAATCATTCATTAATATATACTTTAGAAACAACTGTGGTATTCCTAAAGTTCCTCTGATCCAGCATCCTGGATCTGTCCCTGGCCAGAAGTGAATATTTCCTTGCAGTTACTCTGTGTGTATAAAGTCACCACAACCACATAATTACATTTCCTTATATATGATATGATATGATATGATATGATATGATATGATATGATATTGTAATTATAATTATAATTATAATTATATTAAATTATATTATATTATTCTGGCTTTCGTGAAATTGCAGCTCAGGATTTTTAGATTTAGCCATCCTTGTGTTTATAAATCCTTACTGGATTTTTCTCCCCAGATTAGGAATTCCTTCCATTTCTTTTAAAACCTCATCCTTCACAATTTTATTAAGTACCACCTACTTGAAATGTACTCATTCTGCATCCATCTTTTTCACAGCTTTACAATATCCCTCCCTCAGTTAATTGTTTTCCAAGCTGGTGGGTCACAAATTCCTTCTTTTACAGAAGTGCTGTGATAACCCCCAAAGTTCCTCTCTGTGTCTTTGCTTTTGGAGACTCAGTAAACACAACTTCCCAACAATTTTTGTGTATGAGATGGTTTGGATGGCTGTGTCAGGTTTCCTGGTTTGACTCAACCCCTCTGAATTGCAGACACCACGTCCAACTTCCACATCTGCCAGGATGAGGGGGGCCATTGCGTGCCCCCAGAAATCAGATGTCTGCAGGAGCAGGAGGGGCTCTGCCCTCGCAGGGGATGGAAGTGCTGCACAGAAGTGTGACAAAGACCTCGTGGGACTGCAGAAAACCATGGGAAGGAACAGCCAAGAAAGCAAACAAGTTTTATTCTGAGTGTTATAGATGTGTCTGCTGTTCTCAACATGCAAGTTGTGTTACTAACTAGAGGTGACATGTGTCTTTATATACAGAAGGCAATAAATGCTAAATAAACAGGTGTAACAGTTCATTTATTTATGGAAAGAGGCAAAATGTCTCTCTATTACACCCACTTGCAGAATTGCACAAAAATTTGCTGTTGTATCCTTGGAAACCCCATCCCCTAATCCTTCTTACCAGCATAATCTTATTTATGTTTGATTTTACACTTGGATGTTTTAGAGGACTGAGGACACTTAATCACAGAATCATTGAGGTTGGAAAAGATCTCCAAGGTCATAGAGTCCAACCTGTGACTGATCCCCATCATGTCACCCAGCCCAGAGCATTGTGTGCCATATCCTTGGACAATTCAGGGAGCAGCTGAGGGAGCTGGAAAGGGGCTCAGCCTGGAGAAAAGGAGGCTCAGGAGGGATCTTGTGGCTCTGCACAGCTCCCTGACAGGAGGGGACAGCCAGGGGGGTCAGGTTCTACTCCCAGGGAACAGGGACAGGAGGAGAGGGAACGGCCTCAAATTGTGCCAGGAGAGGCTCAGGTTGGACATCAGGAGGAACTTCTGCATGGAAAGGGTGGTCAGGCATTAAAACAGGGTGCCCAGGGCAGTGATGGAGTCCCCATCTCTGAGGGATTTAAAACAGACAGATGTGGCATTTGGGGACATGATTTAGTGGTGGCTTGGGAGAGCTGGGGAATGGTTGGACTCGATGATCTTGGAGGCCTTTTCCAACCTAAATGACTCTGTGATTTCAGTTATGTTGTTCTGTTTGGGTATTTTTTTAGGGAGAAAGGGGCTTTTAATTTTACTCTTTGGCCTGCCAGTTTGAGTTCACAGAGCAGTTTTATTGCCACAGCTGAAGGGACAGCAAACAGCAGGGCCAGGCAGGGCAGCTGGAACATCACATTTTACAGCCAAAGCTGCACACCCACCACAGATTTACCTCCATGAGGGGCACTGCTGAACTAACAGCTCTTCCACCAGCACTGTGTGCTCATCACACTCAGGAACAAAGCCTCCCAAATTCCTTGGAAGCCAAAGCTGGGGAAAAAAAAATAACACCCAGGTTTCAGCTGGAGAAAATATTCACACGAGCTCAGATTAAAAATTAATCACTCCCAGCCTGCATCCTTCTTCTCCTTGCAGATCCTCAGAACTCTTCCCTTGCAGGTTTCTTCCCTCCTCCCTGCCACTTCCAAGGGATTTTGTTCCAGGTAAAGAGCAGAGGATCTCCCTGAGCTTCTTCTTTTTTCCTGCTGGAATTCTACCAGCTGCCAAGGAGAGGAATCAGGAAAGCCAGTAACCAGTGAACGTGAAAAAAGTCAACATTGTTTGGAGCAGCAGAGCTGGGTCAGAACGACACAAACAGGTTTCTCAGCAGCAAATGTTACTCTTGGGACTGGAATATAATTAACTCCTGCCTACTCCTCCCCTCTTCCAGGATGCCATCCAGCATGCCAGCAGCACACAGAGGCTCCTGTGAAATGTCACTCCCAGCCCTGGGATTTTCCAGCAGAGCCAAAGGAATGGGGATCCTCGTGCTTGTTTTCATACTCATCTCCCTGACCCAGCACGGTAAGACCAGGAAGGTCTGGGGTGGTGAACAGGATATCTGGGAACAGGGATAATCTTTCTTCACTGTGTGATAGCTACCGAGGAAAGGTTTTCTGAGTGAGAGAGTGGGTGAGGTACTTTGGGAAAATTCATTATTTAATCCCTTGGGGGAATACAAAAAAAATGAGCAGGGAGGAGGCTGTGAAAATGGGGCACACCACTGAGTTAGGAGAAGCCCTGTGCTCTGGGAAAATGTTCCTGCCTTTTCTCAGGCTGCAGTTGCCTCCTTGGCAGGGAGGGGACAGCCCCTCTGACCTCCCATGCACAGCCTTTGCCAACATCCTGAAAAAACAACTCCGTGATAAAACATTCCTTGAGGGAGGTTGGCTCTGCAGCTTGGGATTTCTAACATGGATATCTGAACCTGTCCCTGGGTGTGCTCGAGGTGCGCAGGCTCTCTGTGTGCTCCCAGTGCTGGCTTGGCTGGCTGGGAACATGGGAAAAAGGAACTCCACTAATTTTATCCATGAATTTGCTGCTCCCTCGTCCAGGAGATGCCCATGGACCAGACAGCTGTAACCAGGGAGGGGGCCTGTGCCGAGTGGGAAGCTGTGCTTCTGGGGAATACCTGGCTCAGTTCTGCTTTGAACCCGTCATTCTCTGCTGCAAAAATCTGTCACCTGCCACCACAGAGAGCTGAAGGTTTCCAGAGGAGCCAGGGCAGCACATGGAGAGCTGCAGGCTCCACTGGCACGGCATGAGCAGCTGCTGGGAAGGAGATTTTGCGGTTTCTGTGGCTGTGGATTCACTTACGGACTCCTGAACACTTTGGTTTTGCTGTAACCTTTTTAGGAAACACTGTGTGGCAAGAAGAAACTGGGGCCACTCATATCTGTGGCCCTTTTGGGACTCTGTTATCTGACATGCCCAGGTGAAAAATTGCCTTTCTGCTTACCTAAAACAAATAAACCTGAGGTTTAACAAAGCAGCAAGTGCCCACCTGTGAGTCCTCAACGCTGCCAGTGGTGGGATAGCTCTGAGCAGGAGTGGCCCCAGCATTCCTCACCTCCCCAGAACACCAGGGGGACTCTGTGCTTCTATTTCCCTTCCCAAACAAAACAGCTGCAATGGGGAAAGTGGTTTTGGCATCAGTTTTGGTGCAAAAGGCGCCTGGTTTGACATAAAGGTGAGTGTGGTCTGTGCTTCTGAGGCAAGATCCACCCTCATCCACTTCTCTTTTCCAGGCCGTGCCAGGTTCTCAAGGCAGTCATGGAATCCCAGAATGGATTGGGTTGGAAGGGACATTAAAGATCATCTCATTGCCATGGGCAGGGACACCTTCCACTATCCCAGGGTGCTCAAAACCCATCCAGCCTGGCCTTGGACACTTCCAGGGATCCAGGGACAGCCACAGCTTCTCTGGGCACCCTGTGCCAGGGCCTCCCCACCCTCACAGGGAACAATTTGTTTCCCTAAGATCCCAGGTTTACTTGTTTTAAATATGGTGGGGAGGGGATATGAAAACTGTGTCCCATTGCCCTGACAGGCTGTCCTCTCCAGACTGCATTTCTGGTGCATCTCCTTTCCCTTTTGGTCACCCAGCCCCAAGGAAATCACTCTCTTAGTCCTTCACAGCTTTCTTTCTATGAGCTCCCTCTGCCTAAATTCATTTTCTCAGCAAATCCCACCTCAGCCCTTCTGCGTCTTTTCAACACAAAACTTTGACACTTCCCTGCCTTTGTCAGTTCCTGGTCTCCTTTTCCAGGTAAAATATTTCTCTCTGGGTCAATCATTTCTGTGAAAGCAAGGAAACAATGATGTAATCAGAGAGCTATGCCAACCAGCTGAGGCACTGGTCAGACAGAGCCAGGGAAAAGTCCTCCCTGGGAGATGAAATTCCTGTTCTGATGAATCAAACAGGAAAATTCCCTCTGACCTCAGCAGGATCAGGCCCCACTGCCAGAGGGATGACAATTCGTTCATCCAAGAGCCTCTATTCCTCCAAGAGCCTCCATTTATCCAAGAGTCTCCATTCACTGATGAGCAGCCCAGTTACTCTCCTCAAGCCACCACTGGGACTCCAGTGATGCCAATTCTCCCCTGGAGATCCCCTGCAGCTGGATGAACCCTCAGGAGAGCCAGATGACCCAGAGCTGGCTGTTGGATTGGGAACTGGTTCTGAAAAGAGGGACAGGGCTGAATCCAGGGGCAAATTCCTGCCCATGTCTGACGCATGCAGATGGACGAGGACAGCACAGGGAGGGCTTGGGATCAAGGCACCTCTCCAAATCAAACAGTTTATTTCTCACATTCATCCACAGGGTTCATTCTTCCTCCCCCTCATCTGAGACTGCTCAGCCATCATGGTTACAGCCTGGTTTCCCAGGAAAGTGAAGAATGAGCTCTTGCAGCTCACCTTGCACATTTCTCTCATAATCACTGCGCATCCTGACCCTGATATGCTTCAGACTTACTGGCCAGACCACCAGGAAAGGTGGAAAAGCTCAGTTTATGGAGAATATTGTCCCTCTGGCACTAATGGGCATGCTCATAGGTATGGTCCTGCTGTCCCACTGCTGTGTGTTCCCTTGTTTGCTGATCTGGATGGAAATAACCTTAAAAAACACCAAATCACAACCCAACAACAACAACAAAAAAAAACCCAAAAAACAAAACAAAACAAAAAAAAACCCCAAACCAAAAAACCACAAACAAACAAACAAACAAACAAAAAACCCACACACACACACACAAAAAAAAAAACAAACCCACACAAAAAAACCCAGAAAAAAACCCAAAAATCCATCATTATTTCTGCCCAATGGATAAGATGAACTGAATTCACTTCCAGTCTCACAGAGAGGGAGGAGAGAGAAAGCACCAAGGATAGAGTGGATGAATGGCACTTCCAGACTTTATAAAACTGTTTCTTGATGTGGTTTCTTTACCCCTGAACTCACCTGGGGCAAAGCAGCCAGCTCAGCTCAGCTCATGGGGAGTTGTCACTATATGACACGAAACAACACAACACAGACACACTGCTGTTCTTAAGGTAAAAAAGGGAAGTTCATTTTCTGACTCTAACGTTTTTAGATTTCCAAAAGTGACAGCGGATTGGAGGGTGACAGTGCCACCTCCTCAATGACACTGAACAAACCAACAGCCCATCAGATTTCTCCTCCTCCATAAAAGAATGCAAAACAATGAGTTATTTACAGAAAGTGTGTGAGAAAGTTTGTTACAAGAATGTCAACATCAGAAGGCTTAGAAAATCTTAAAAAATCAGGGCAACAGAGCAGCTATTTGGGAATAATTCTGTTTTCTTGCTGTCACTGCAGCCCTGCCAGCAGCCACTGCTCATCCTTGGGGTGCCCCACCCACTTGCTGCTGCCACAGGACCACTCTGAGCCTTCCCTTTGGATGTGACCCTCCCTGGTTTAATTTCTCCTCAGAGAAGTTTTATGTTTAGATTGTTCACACATTGGCAAGTTGGATCATTTCCATACACTCCAGACAGGGGCACCCACTGCTTTCCCTTTGGAGAGAAAAGGATTGAGGGGTTCTCATGGAGCCTGAGCTTTGAAGTGACTTTGATGAATTTCTGGAGGTTTATCCTTTCCACTGGTGTAAACACTAAAGCCAGGCAGTTGAGAGGGAGCAGCACAAGAGCAGCTTTCCAGAACCAGAATCATTCCCAAATGCAGAGCCAGAGGATTCATGCAGGTCTTGGGCTCAGGAATGTTTCCACCTGAGCAAAACCTCTCCAACCTTCCTCAACCCAGGGGATGCTGCTGAATTAATGCCCCCATCAGTGTGCAATTCCTGTGCAGGGCTCCAAGGGCCAGAGTCTCACCACATCAAAGTGCTCCTTCAGGACTGCCTAGGAAGAAATTGTTCCCTTTGGAGGGGGGAGGGCCTAGCACAGGGTGTCCAGAGAATCTGTGGCTGTCCCATCCCTGCAAGTGTTTAAGATCAGCTTGGACAGGGCTTGGAGCAACCTGGGATGGTGGAAGGTGTCCCAGCTCGTGGCAGGGTGATCTTTATGGACCTCCTAACCCAAACCATTGGTGGTGAAGCCCCACCCCTGGAGGTGTCCAAGGAAGTCCTGGATGTGGCTCTCAGTGCTCTGGGCTGGTAACAAAATGGGGACCAGTCAAAGGTTGGACTTGGTGATCTTGGAGGTCTTTTCCAACCTCAGTGATTCTGTGATGATTTGGAAAGGGAGCTCTGCCAGGGGGGAGTTGTGCTCAGCAAGTGCTCAGGGCACAGGATCAATGCCAGGTACAGACAGCATCACCTACAAACATCCTCTGGAGGCAAGAATCATGGACACTGAGAGTGCACAATAGTTCCTGGGACAGCTCCTGGCTGAACTGAGCCTTTGATAACTGCAGGGACCTGACAGACACCAGCAAAGGGACCTCAGCACAATGGAGAGCTCCAGAGCAGCCAGGCACTGCTCACTCCCAGCTTTCACCTCCACCACCTGCCTTGCCAGCAGAGTCCTTCAAGGCCAGCAGGAGCCCAAGAGATGTTATTCTTGTGAGTTTTTAAATCATCCTTGCAGCACCAAATAATCCGATGCGTTTGCTAAGTGCCACCTGAATAAATTGCCTAACCTTTCCGCTTTAATCCGCTGTAATCACTTTCCAGAGGCACTCTTTGAAAAGTGAGCTCCGTGTTTCCAGAGCAGCTGTGCTCCTAATTAAAAGGCACTGTAGCAAGAAGCCAACAAAACCTAATTCTGCTTGGAAATGCCTTGCTGCAGTTGGAGGACTGAGGTGAACTGTGAGGAGGGCCAGGGAGGAAGCAGCAGCTGCCTGTGCTGCTTAAGAGAGTATTAGGAGAGGGCTGGCACTCGGGGCTGCCTCTTGGCTAAATCCCTGTTTAGCAGATTGGCTCCCAATCCTCTGTCCCTGGCCAGGCTGCTTTGCACAGCTTGGACATGTGCAGGAATCAGCTGAGTGCTGGAGCTGAGGGCTCCCAGTGCAGAGGGAGAAGCATCCAGAGGGTTTTCCAGCAGAATTCCTGAGTGCCTTGGCTTCCAGCACCATTCCTCCTGCAGCAAAGCTGAGTCCAGCACAGTGCAGGCTCACAAGTTCCCCACAGTGCAGGGAGCAGGCTCAGCTCCATCTCAGCTCCAGATAGAACAGGCAGAAGTTGAATTTGAAGGAAAGCTATAGGAGCTGTGAGAAATCATCATTTCAAGGGAGATTTTTTGAGCTCTGCATTATGAGCATAAACCACTCACAACAGGGGAGTTCCCAATGAATGAAGGTTGCTGTGCTTCATCAGACCAAGCTCAGTTTGACACATCCCAGCTGGGTCCAAGCAGGCAGAGGGGGTAGGAAACTCTGACACTCCTTAAATCCTTCTGTATCTGCATATCTACAAATCTCCTAAAGCTCAGTGCCACACAGACTGTACCTAAGCAAAGCCAGCCCCAAACAGCTTCATTTGAGTGGGAATTTGGTGGTTTCCATTGTGCAAGAGAACATCAAAGATGAGAATTTTAGCACCAAACCCTAACGTTTCCATGGGGTGGACAGCACAGGGTTAGAGTTTGTCAGTCATTTAGATAATGTGGATTAAAAACTGAATTAAATCAAACAGACAGCAATAGTTTCACCTGTATTCCCAGCCATATTTTCATTTCAAGGAGTGCTGTAATACTTAGTAAAACCCTAAGTCAAAGCAATTCAGATTCAAACAAAGCTACATTTGCTCCATTTTCTGATGAAAAAGCCTGTTCAAGGAGCAGAAGCTCCCCCCCGATTTGCCTGCAGTGATCTCTCCACAGTGCCAACACCACTGAGTGTAACCCTGCATGGCAGAGGCAGATGATTTAAGAGCTGCAATCCTCCTCCCCTCTCCAGCAATTTCTTGCACTTATGCACTCTCCAGTCCTGCTTGAAATGCCTGAAAGAAAAAGCCACTTGCGTCATCAGCTGCTTTTTTTTTCCTTTTAATGCCCAGCACAAATCATGGCTCAGTCACGACGTGGGCCTGGGTGTCAGGGACAGGCAGAGCTGCCACTGGCACAGGATCAGGCCAGTGCCACTCTGATTTGGGCACCTGGGCTGCTCAGTTTGGTGTTTAAGGCTGTTCCTGAGGGCTGCCTGTCCTTGGGTGGGACAGGGGAGTTTAGTGACCCTGGTTGGTGGGAGGTGTCCCTGCCCTTGAAGCTGGAGGAGCTTTAAGGTCCCTTCCAAACCAACCCATTCTGTGATTCCACCATCCTGAGGCCATTTTAGGATTGGGGAGCTGTCACTGTGATATTTAATGAAAAATCCCTTTGCCAGGATTTCTTCTCCTGGGAAGCTTCAGCTTCTCCCTGTTTTGCTGCTTTGGAATGTGATTTGGAGAACTGTTTACCCAGCATGTGAATTGGTTTTACTTAATGGCCAATCCCAGTCCAGCTGTGTCAGACTCTCTGGTCAGTCATGGGTTTTTATTATTTATTCTTTTCTAGTCTTTGGTCTGTATCCTTCCTCTTTTTTTAGTAATATAATTATAATATAATATAATATAATATAATATAATATAATATAATATAATATAATATAATATAATATAATATAATATA
>JAWWMS010000173.1:110317301-110369046 GCA_035048045.1 Chlorospingus semifuscus
ACAAAATGTAAACAATGATTATCTGCTGCTGTGGAATGCAACAGGTGCATCTGTGATTGGCCCATGTTGGTTGTTTCCAATTAATGGCCAATCACAGCCCAGCTGGCTCGGACAGAGAATCCGAGCCACAAGCCTTTGTTATTCATTCATTCTTTTTCTATTCTTAGCCAGCCTTCTGATGAAATCCTTTCTTCTATTCTTTTAGTGCAGTTTTAATATAATATATATCATAACATAATAAATCAAGCCTTCTGAAACATGGAGTCAGATCCTCATCTCTTCCCCCTGAACACAATCACAGGGGCCCATCCCTTTCCCACTTCCCTTGGCAAGTGCACTAAGCCAAGCTGCCTCTTGAGGGCACCCCATGATGGGACACGAACCCTCGAGCCCTAGTGGTGTTACTGGGACCAGTGGTGTTACTGGGACCAGTGGTGTTACTGGGATCAGGGGTTCTCACTCTGCAATCCTCACTCGCTGTATGGCCCACCGGAAACCAGTGGGAACATTCCTGCCTGGAAACAGCCTCATCATCGCCTGATTCTGTGGCATTTGGGGTTTTCTTCTCATGGCTTTCTGAGATACTCCTCTGCAGGAGTCTGAGCAAGGTGGGCTCAAGCAGAGACCCTCTCCTGGGTTAAAGCCCTGCAGTGTCACTGTCCCTTGCCATGGGACATGAGATTGGCCAGTTCACAAGGGCAGCTCTAATAACCCATGGTTTGGGGTCTCCCTGCTGCAGAAGTGAAGTATTCTTATTTAATAGCCTTCACTGGAATTGGGTTTTGGGAAGGAGAGGTGTTTTTTCCCCATGAAACCCCCCACCAGTTGACTCTCCATGTGAGCTTTTAATCTCCACAGGACCTTGAAGTCAGGAGGAAGTCATAAGGTCCCCCCTGAGCCTCCTTTTCTCCAGGCTGAGCCCCTCCCCAGCTCCCTCAGCCCCTCCTGGTGCTCCAGCCCCTTCCCCAGCTCTGTTCCCTTCTCTGGACATGCTCCAGCCCCTCAATGTCCTTCGTGCTGTGAGTGGCCCAGAACTGACCCCAGAATTGGCTCAAGGGGATGGGCACTGCCCTGGTCCTGCTGCTGGACACACTAGTGCTGGTCCAGGCCAGGATGCCACTGGCCCCAGTCCCTACTCCCCAACACAGACCCAGACCCAGGGAACATTCAAGGGAACACATCAAGCACAGTTCGGTTCAGACCAAAACCACATCAGGGTCATCACTCCCCACCACCACTGAGCCAAGGATAGAATGAACAGATCTCCATCTACTCCCAACTCCACCCCAAAAACAGGGACAGGAACAGCCAGAAATGACCCAAAACAAACTGCTGAGCCTACCTCTTCCACATACTGGTACATGATGGCTTTGACAGCTTGGATGTTGGTGGCATCCATCATGAGGGTGACCGCCTGGCCCTTGCGGATCTTCACCACCCCCCTGAACACCTGCTGGTTGTTGTAGCAGGCAGCCAGCGTGGCAATGGCCATCACCTGAGGAGAGACAGCAACTTGCACTGCAAGGAACTTGCCAAAGGGCCACCCTATCCACAGTGACATCCATGAAGTGGAGCCACAACCTCAACAACAGCAGAAACGGCAAGAGCCAAGAAAAAAGCAAAAAAACCAACAACACAGAACCTCCTCCACCTCCAGCTCCTCACCAGCTGGGCTGCAGAGGGTGAGGAACCACCTGGAAGCTCAGCTCACCTGGGGGATAGCGCAGAAGTTGAAGACACTTTGGTTTTTGAGGCGGGACAGGTAGGTGAGGACGTCGGGGACGTGGTGGAGGGCGTTGGTGATGAGCTCATTTAGGCACTGCACGGCCACGTCGATGTTCTCTGGCTTGGCAAGGTCTGAGAGCTTCTTGGCATATCTGCTCCAAACCTAAACACCAAGATAAGTGTTCCTGAGTTGGAGGGGTGCACTGATGTCATGAGAGAGACAGCAGGTCTGGGAGAGCAACAAGAAGCACCAAAAACCCCCACACAACAGCCTTGGAGCATTGCTGGGATAAAGAAAAGCAGGAAGGACAGGCTGTGGGGATGTGACAGTGGCCTTGGTGCACACAAAGACATGGTAAAGGAGGAGGGTGAAACTCATCTCCACATCTTTCCTAGGGAGGGCAAGGAAAAGGTGAGTCACACATCAAGAAATGCCCTCTGAGACAGCTGAGCCACACGGAAAAGGGGGAGAAAAAGTTTTGGACGTCATGTCAGGCACAGGCAAAGCTGACCCTGGTTTTTGGGAGCTTTTGGGTACCCTCCTGGGATCCCAGCCAGTTTTATCCTCCCTCATTCCTAGAGAAAACCTAGCAGAGTGGAGAAAGAGCTGCCTAAGAAGCTCTTAGCAGTGTGTGGTGGCATCACCTTGTGCCCACATCTGTACCCAGAGAGCTGCAGACAGATGTCAGTCAGAACTGCCATTACCAAGAAGATGTACAGCCAACAGCAGCAATTTTATGAGGTTTTTCCTCACCTCTCTGGGCCAGAACTCCCTTCCCTCCATCTGGTCCTCCAGGTAGTCACGGATGATGTTGGTTTTCTGCAGGAAGAGGCCCATGGAGTTTGCCAGCTCTGTGTCCTGCCCCACGATGGAATCTTCCAGCTCTGATGCAGAGAAGAGACGGGAGAGGCCAATCCCCACCAGCCCAGCAACGTAGTGACAATACTGCCAAGGAGGTGCCAAGTTGGGAAAGGGGAAAAAAAAAAAAAAAAAAAAAGATAAAAGGAGCAGTTACAAAGAGCTGCCTGTTTGCCACAGTGAGTTTTACAAAAAGCAATTGACAGTTCATTTGATGCAAGGTCTCCCTGGGATGTCTCAGCTTTCCCATGGAAACACTTTTTCCCAACAGGGGTGGTCTGTCTACTCCTTTCATAGAGACAAGGTGGGCCCTAGCTGGAAATGTTCAAAAAGCCTGTGGATGTGGCACTTGGGGACACGGTTCTGTGGTGGCCTTGGCAGTGCTGGTGGAATGGTTGGGCTTGATGATCTCAGAGGGCTTTTCCAATCCATGACCCTCCTCATGCTCAGTCCATTNNNNCATTCCTCGGTCTGGGCTCACTCACCTTGTCCCACTCATGCTGAGAATCCACCTTTTTCTCCAAGAACTCTGCCATCCCAACACCCATCTTGTGACAAATATCTGAAATCACATCCTGGTAGACCTTGGACAGTTTTCTGAACTCCATGGAGATCTGTAGTGTGGTAAAAACAGAAAGAGAGTGTTCAGGAAGGAAAAAAAAAAACAAGCAGCACAGTTCAACATTTATTAACAAATCAGGAAAATACTGTTTAACAAATCAGAAAAATACTGTTTACCAGGCTCTAGTCCTGCCCTGGCTGGAGATCTGGGACAACTCCCTCAACCTGAGCTGTTTCAAGGTCCTTGGAGCTCAGGCTTAGCCTGTTCCCAGTCTAAACAGGATGGTCTCTGGCAGGAGATCAGACACAGCAGAATCTTTGGGAAGGCTCTGTGGCCTTGGACTGGTATCATCTGGGAGCTGCAGGACAAAACTGGCTGCACTTGGTACACAGAGCTGTTTTTCTCTGTAATTTGAGAGCATTCCATCACACCAGCCATGGAAAAGACCCGTGGGAGGTTTCTGCTCTCCCCAGCCCTCTCCAGCTCTAGCTTCAAACATTTGGCACAACTGGAAAGGCATCAAGAAGTGAGGGAAGAGTGAAATCCTTCTACTTCATGTCCAGTAACGTGATCATGGAATCACAGAGTGGGATGAGTTGGAAATGACCTTGAAGATCTTGTAGTTCCAACCCCCCTGCTATGGGCAGGGATACCTGCAGTGTCTCCATCACTCTCCACTGAGTAAAAGTATTAAAAAGCACATCCTCCTTTTCCCAAAACTGTGGAGCATCATGTTTTACTGTGCTAAGCTTTATTCTCCATCACGGGGGCTGCAGCCAGCCCAGGGGTTTTGTGCAATAAGGGTTTGTCTGTAAAATAAATGTATTCACTCTGCTTCTGCCTCTGTGGCTTTAGACCCCTTCAAGGAGGACCACAGCCTGCAAATGCACCTCTAGGAAATATTATTAAAAGTTTTTCACTATAAGGGTGGTGAGGCACTGGTAGAGCATGCCCAGAGAAGCTGTGAATGCCCCCCAAAAAATTCAGGGATAGGGCTTGGAGTAACCTGGTCTAGTGGAAGGTGTCCCTGCCTTGGCATGGGATGGAATGGGATGAGCTTTATGGTCCCACCCAACCCAACAATTCCATGGTTCTACAATTTTATGATTATTAAAATTATTAAAATAATACCTGAGCATGGGTTTATTTATTTATTTTTATTTGATTTATTTATATTTATTTATTATTTATTAAAATATTAAAAATTTATTTTAAATATTAAAACAATAGTTATCAAAATATTATGTAAAATTATATTTATTAGAATAATTATTAAAATATTCGTTTAAAATATTAAAAATTATTAAAATCATACCTGAACATGGATTGCCACAAATAAATAACATATACACCAAGAGAGAACAGCAAAGTGCCACAAACACCTTCTCAAAAGCTCCTCTAAAGCCAAGCCACTGACATACCTACTGCATCCCTACCCACATCCCCTACAGCACTCCAGCCTCTGACAGGCTACAGCCACAGTCACCCCAAACCTGAGCATCACAACTCCCAACACACCCCAGTTCTCCAAACAACCACCCCATTCCCACTGCTAGGGAAAGCCTGAAAAGGGCAGAATAAATTAAAAATGGTAAAAACTTGAACAAAACAGAACATCCTCTGAAAATGAGAGGCTCCTCACCAGAACTATCAGATTTTTTTCTTTAACAGAGGGAAGAGAAAAACTCTAAAAATCAGCTCAATAATAAAAAAATCAACACAATATTGTTACTAATAACAGTGAGGATGCTTTTTGTCTTATATCAGAGAGTTATGGAACGGTTTGGGCAGGAAGGGACCTTAAAGCTCATCTCATTCCACCCTCTGCCCTACCTGAGGGCAGGAACACCTCCCACTGTGCACACAGGTGTTACATTTACATTTCCTGAAAAATCTCTTTGTCTAAAATTTTTCTCTTGAGAAGCTGAGAAGCCTCAGAGAAAAAAAAAAAACCCAATAATTATCTTATTAACTTTTGTTTTGCTTATATGAAATGTGTTTAAAGATTGTTTATTTACAAGTAATTGTTTTAGTGGTTTCTGGTGTGAGTTGTTTTGATGCATTGGCCAATCAGTGCTAAGTTGTGTTGAGACTCTGAAAAGAGCCACAAGTTTTCATTATTATCTTTTTAGCATTCTATAAATATCCTTTCTGTATTCTTTAGTATAATATAATATAATGTAATGTAATGTAATGTAATATAATATAATCATAAATTAACCTTCTAAAAACATCAAGCCAAATTTATCATTCCTTCCTTCACCAGAACACCCCACAAATACAATTCACTGTGCTGGGCAACAACCCCAAATCTCTCTCCACAAGACAATGATCATCTGCTCTTCCAGCAGAGGAGGCAAAAAGCCACTTTCCAAGGGCTGGAACTTTCCCACAGCCAGATTCCCTCTGCCCCACAACATTGCACAATGTTTGAATTTCTCACCCCAGCTTGGAACCCAGCCCCACAGGCAGGTGATGGAGCTCTTGGGAAGCTCTGTGACACTGAACAAGCTCTGCAGGCACCACATGGAGACAACCATGCACCCAGAGATGCCACCAGGAGCAAGGAGGAGGTTTCCTTACCGTTGGGAAGTCTTCCAGCACCTGCCTGTCCTTCTCCTTGCTCTCTGTGTACTTCCAGTCTGGCTGGTAGAGATGGGAGTGGAACTCGTGCAGCATCGGGACCTTGACATCCAAGGGGATGCTCATGTCATCCTCTACAGTGTCCAGGGCACGGAGAACCAGGTAGAATATACACACTGCATGGCTGGAAAGGGAGAAAAAACAGTAAACTTTTACTTGGGAGTGCCTAGGAGGCAGGACAAGCAGCTGCCTTCATCAGAGGCACTTTGAGCTCAGCATGTCACAGAGTGACACTGCCAGGTGCCTTAGGAAACCCAGGATTTTCTCTCATGAGAACCACAGCATGTTTTTGGGGTTTCTAAGATGTGTATCAGGGAACTACAGTATGATTTTGGGGTTTCTAAGATGTGTTTCTCAGATGTGTACTTCCAGTCTGGCTGGTAGAGATGGAACACGTGCAGCATCGGGACCTCGACATCCAAGGGGATGCTCATGTCATCCATAGGAATCCATAGGAAATCCAGGATTTTCCCTCATGAGGAGAGCTACAGCATGATTTTGAGGTTTCTAAGATGTGTATCAGGGAACTACAGCATGATTTTGGGGTTTCTAAGATGTGCATCAGGGAAAGGTCAGGCCTGTGAGCTCCCTGAGCAAGGAAGATCCAATCCTGCAAGCAAGGCCAGCGCTCACCTGGACCGAGAGGACAGAGCCCAAAGTCAGCTTATTTGGAAAAGCAAATGTCAAATAGTGAAGGGGGGAAAAAAACAGGTGTGTTTTCCCCATCATTCCCTCTTCTCTGCACACCTTTTACCCTGTTGGGGTAAAATATTCCTGTCCTCTGTTGGGGGGGGATAAAGGAGTCACACTGTGCAGCAGGAACATTAGGACTGGCAGAAAGAGCCAAAATCACCCTGTATTTTGTATCTCCAGGAGCAGGACACTGGAGGCAGCCCATGTGTCCCAATGTCCCAGCAGGAAGCTGCTGGAGAGCCACCTCCCCTCCTGCTCCCACCACTCCTGCCTTCCCTATCCCTGCTTCCTTCCCCATCCCTGCCTCCACATTTCTACAGCTGAAGGAAAAAAAAAAACACAAAAAAACCAAAAAACTAAAAAAACAAAAACCCAAGCCCTGATGGCAAGAAATGCTGTTTGCAACTCCAGGATTTGTATTAAATAATCCCCAGATCTCCACGAGCACAGGGATATATGCCAAGGAGAGGAGGCATTTATTAATTGTTTAACAAATGGAAAGTTGCTTGGTCTGCTTAAATGCTAATTACCAGGTGACAGTGCTGTACTCCTGGAATGACAATGTGCAAGCAGTGATTAATCACCCAGGGAAAACTGAGTTGCTCTTAGAGCCAATACTGTTACATTTGGCTTTTTTTCCTTGATTAGAGGGGTATTTAACATCTCTGTCAAACCACACTAGCAGCTCTCTCGTGCTCCTATTCCTCTGCATGACTGAGTTTTTCCATTCCAGCCAGGCTGTAAATGTTCATCCAACAGGATGCAAGTGCCCAAGGCTCCAATCTGCTTCAAGGAGCCACCAAGAAAGGCAGAGCAGAACCTGGAAATGCCATCCCAGAGGCACCTCTCACATGGCCATCAGGCCCAGGGAAGAGCCAGCAGTAATTCCAGAACCCAGCACAGTTAAAACACTTATTTAACCCCAATTCTGCATCCAGACCTTACCTGCCTCCCTAACTTCCATCACACACTGAATTTAGACCCGTGGCACAAATGGAAGCAGACACCTGCAAAGAACAAGTTTGGATCTTCCAGAGCTCAAGCTCAGCCCTGTCAGCTGTAGCTCCCTCCTGCCCATGTGAGGAGCTCTCCTCTCTCCTTGCCAGGACATACAGCCTGTGCTGGACCCTCAAGAACAGATCCTGAAGAGTTCCAGAGACAGGAAGGACCATGGAACTGGCAGCAGAGAGGCAGGAGCATCCCTCTTCTCCTCTCCATCACCAGGAGAGGAGCCATGAGCTTGGATCAGAATCTTTTCCTCCACCAGCAGTTATGATGCTGTTGGCTCAGCTGTGGATGAAACTGCAGTTTTGAGCCTCCCACCTTCCCAGAAACACCCTAACCATGGAGCAATGAGCTGGACAGGGCTCTGGCCAGTAAAACAGGTGGTTCATGGGGCCAAAAAAAGTCAGAAAGGAGGAACCAGACATTTCAGGTCAACTATCAATACCCTGTCTGGCCAGGGAAGCACTGCTCCAAGCACTCCTCCAGAAGTTCCCCATTTTCCAGCAGTCCTTCTGGGATGCCTGTCTGCAACCACAGGGGCTCAGCTGAACTCTCTGATGGGGTCAACATCAATGCAAGCATTTTTTTGATCCACAAAATCAATTCTTTCTGTAAGGCTGTGGCCCTACCTATTTCTCTATCTTCCCTATTTTGTATTTCCCTTGTTTGTCCCTAAATTCTCCAGTAGAACTCCTGTGCTTTGAAAATGAGTCTCTCCTGATGCACTACTGAGCCAGCTGTAATCCAACCACCATCCCTGCCCAAGCTGGGTTGCAAAGATCAGGCAAGAGCATTTTTAGGATGCCAGGCAGAAATTCTGTGCCCTGAAGGGTGATCCTGCAGGGCAAGGATTAAATGACAAAAAACACAAGGAAAACTGCAGGAAGTTTGAGGCAAGCAGAGGGCAGACACATTGCTAACAGGTTTCATAGTGTTTTCTTAATTTTTTTCTTAGTTCCTGCATGGAAAATAAAAAGCTTAATTCTTGGCCCTACTTGTACTTTTCCATGCAATTTCAGCCAAACCACTGAAATTCTCTGCCTGTCAACCAGGCTGCAAACACCATTTCATAAACACTGGACACAGTTATGGGGCACCATGCAAAATGCCAAATCAGGCCTCAGAAACCCCACAGACCACCCAGTGTTCAGGGTAGTGCCTGCAACTGCTCAGATCAGAGCCATCAGATGTGTCTGGAACAACTTCCAGAACCCCTAAATTTGATCATGAACCCATCTTGGGAATAAGTGAGGATTTAAAAACTGAAATCAGTAATTATCAAATGAATATAGGGAATTATATATGGAAAACAATTACATGGCATGAGGCCCCCTGAACAGCTGAGCTTTATTTACATCCTCTGTTACTATTCCTGTCTGAAGCTTTTCTGCACAGGGCAGGAAAATCTGCACAGCAAAAAATGAGTGTGCAACAAACCCCCTGTGACAACTGCACAATTTGGTTCCAAAAGCACCTCCCAGGCAAGACCCAGACCCTTGGTCAGCCCCAGGTTTTTCCTCACCTCCTCCCTCCAGCCTTTGTCCAGCTCAGCAGTGCCAGGACACATTCCCAGGGTGTCACACGGGCACAGTGCCAGGCCCTGTGTTTAACAGCCTGCTGGCCAGGAGGCTCAGCCCAGAGACACAGTTTGGGGAGGGATGTGATGCAGAGCGGGGATGTGGCACAGCCAGCTGGGACGTGAAAATCCCCACGTCCCGCTGCACGGGGTGGGGCTGAGCTCAGCGAGCCCAGTCAGCTCCTGACGGGAGAGGGAGCGTGTCCCAGCAGCTCCACTAGAGAAAAATGGAGTTTGGGGGTAGGTACTGCATGGGCCCAGCTCTGCTTTTGGGGGGGCATCACACCCACCAGCTCCTGGGGAGACCTGAAACTGGGGGGCCACTAAGTTCCCTGGGATGCCCAGTGTTGGGGTGGCATTGTACCACCCAGGGAGGAGATTTACCCCCACCTTCACCACCATCACCACCTTCCAAGGAGGAGATTTACCCTCACTATCACCACCATCACCACCTCCCAGGGAGGAGATTTACCCCCACCATCACCAGGGGCTTGGAGGGGAAAGCTGCACCCACCCCCTCCCGAAGATCTCCAGCATTGGGATGTCACTCCACCCACCACCCCCCAAAAACCCGCACGGCTGGCGGTCACCGCACCCCTCCCCGGTGTCCCCCGCTCACCGCAGCTCTCCATCCAGAGCCTGGATGACGGCGGCGAAGCTGCGGCTGGTCTGGTTGAGGTACCGGTAGCAGGTTCGGAGGCCACATCCCAGCGAGTCCTGCGGGCAGAGCGGGCCGGGGGCCGCGGGTTGGAACCGGGGGGCGGCGGCGGGCGGCGGGGCCGGGGGGGCTCCGCACCGCTGCCGCTGCTGTCCCCGCCGCTGTCCCGCTGCCCGCGGGGGTTTCCGCGGCGGGGACAGCGTCAGTGTCCGCCGCAGCACGGACACGGCCCGGGAGCCGGCCGCCATGGGGGCGGCAGCACTGGGGGGCTGCGGCCGCTCCGCTCCGGCCCGAAACCCGCCCCTTAACCCGCCCCGTGCCGCGGCCGGACACGCTGCCATGTACGGACAGCGCCGGGGCTATGCGGTGTCCGGAACAAACCGGAGATGCGCGCAGGGTACCGGCAGCGAGCGGTGCAAGGGATGCTCGGAGCTGGGGGGGATGAATGCGGGTATGGGCAATGAGAAATGCATGGGAAGCGTGAGATGATGAGAGTCAGTGGGATGTTGGCAGGATACCGGCGCTGAGCAATGCAATGGATGGCTGGAGCTGCGGGATGCTCCGGTAGCACCGGGGCTCTGCAATGTCCGGCTTTGGTACCGGCATCGAGCAATGCAAGGGATGCTCGGAGCCGCTGGGAAGCTCGCAGGGTACCGGCACCGGGCAAAGCAGGGATGCTTGGAGCCGGTGGGATGCACCAGCGCACAGGATGCCCGGAACCGGTGGAATGCCCAGAACCGGTAGGATGCACAAACAGCACGAGCAATGCAATAGGATGCCCGGAGCCAGTACAACCGGGGAGCACCGAGGCGCACGCAAGGCGCACAAAGCTGGGCAAAGCCCTATACGCGCTAGATATAGGATGGTCACCCACGGCAACACCGTATCCGCGCCCGGACATGACAATGCCCCCCACCTCCTCCTCCTCCTCCCGTGCCCCGCTCCCCACCGGGAGCACCGCGCACCGGCGACAGCGAAGCTCTTCCTGCCGCCCGCGCATCTCTGGCCGCTCACCGTGTCCATCCGCGGCATGACGGCGCGGTAGCCGCCCATCTTGAAGCGGAGCAGGTTGTAGATGTCCTCGGGGTGGCCCAGCCATTTCCGCAGCAGCTCCATGGGGGCCGCGCTCAGACCCCGCCGCCGCCGCGCGCTCCCGCCGCCCCCCCACCCGCCGCTTAACCGGGCACGGGCGGGGCCGCTCCAGCCCCGCCCCGCAGCCAATCACAGCGCTCGGCACATCGCTCGGTGGGGCGGGCGCGGCGCCGATTGGCGAAGGCGCGCTCGCACCAGGGCAGCGCCAGCCAATAGAGAGGCGGCGCGGCTGGTGTGACGGCCGGAGGCGGGCGCTGATTGGCTGAGGCGCGCGTCGGCACAGGCGGAGCGGGAAGGAGTCGGCGGCCCCGAACCCCCTCGTGTGAGCGTGAGGGGAGCGGAGCCGCCATGGAGGTGTGGGAAGGGGGCGTGAAAAACCTTCCAGTTCCAACCTCCTGCCATGGCAGGGACAACTTCCACTATCCCAGGTTGCTCCAAGCCCTGTCCAGCCTGGCCTTGGATACTTTCAGGGGTGGAGAAGCCACAGCTTCTCTGGGAATTCCATCCCAGCCACCATCCCCTTCTCACAGGGAAGAATTCCTGCCCAGTACCCGTTTAACCCCGTGCTCTGGCAGGAGGAAGCCATTCCCCCTTATCCAAAGTCCCTTTCTAGCCCTCCTGAGCCCCTTTAGGCACTGGAAGGGGCTCTGAGGTCTCCCTGGAGCCTTCTTGAAGCTGGACGCCCCCAGCTCTGAGCCTGTCTCCATCACAGAGGGGCTCCAGCCCTTAGAGCACCTCCATGGCCTCCTCTGGACTTGCTTTGAGAGTCCACATCCTTCCTGTGCTGAGAACCCAACACATGCCAGCTCCATCCTCATCCTTCAAAGTGCATCTTTTGGGGTTCTTTTTTGTGAGTGGTTTTCTTCCAGAACTTGGGCTTTGATCATCATTGTGGGTCCCTTCCAACTCAGGATATTCTATGATTCTTTGCTTTGGACAGGCACTTGGCCAACACCCTGCAGAAGGGACATTAACCACCTTCTTTGGCCCCATAACCCCATTAATTCATTTATTCAGCAATCCCATAACCTGCAACCACCCAAAGGTTTCAGTTCCCAAGGGAGAGGCTGTGCAAGTCTTGCCTAGGAAGCAGCTGCCTACAGCAGAGGTGTTTACCTACAGCATTCCCAGCTGATTTGCAATCTATCTTTAAATCCAGTTCCCATTAATGAGACCACTCACACAGCTAAGGAAAGTCACTGCTGCCATCCTCAACAGGCAGCTGTTAACCAATTCCAGGCAGCTGGAATTTCCATGTACACCCCTGTTTTTAACCAAGAAACTGCCAGAAAGGACACACTTAAGATGAACATCACTGATTCTAATTCCAGCTTTTATTTTTTTGCTCAAGTCAACAACTCATTATTAAAATAAACTCAAATCCAGGGAGAGAGGACAGCAGCAGTTCCCACCTGGTGTACAGAGACACAGCTCTATTTCCAAACCTTTCTGCTTTCAGGTTTCCTTGGAGATCCTGAGTTTTATGCAACACTGCCACACGCTGTAATTTTTTTTTTTAATTTTTACAGCAAGATCTGGAATTGGCAGTTTGCCACAAAGCTGAAACCTGTGGGTGCAGAGATGAGCTCCACCAAGCACTGCTGACGTATATTTTGTGCATGTTGATGTGGAAGGAGGAGGGAGCTGTTCCTGCCAGATTACATGGGAGCAGCCCCTCATGTTTAACCACACCCAGTCACAGCCCAGCACACAGGTATTCAGCTCCAAACAGAGGCAGGATTATTTAATTCCTAACTAATCAAGCTGCTTAGGCAGAGGGATATCCTCTGTTTTGCTGACTCCTCCAGGGTCAAGGGACAGGGTCACCAGACCACAGCAATCCCCTGCTCAACCCTTTACACTTCCCATCCACTGCCACCTGAATGGGGTGACCAATGCACCTCAGACCTGGTCAAACTCTTTACACTGTAACAAAAAAACCCCATGGACAACCACTTTTTCCTTTCTACCGTCACTCAGGGGACCTGGGACCTCCACTGAGCACTTAACTCTGCCAACTCCCTAAAGACCAAACTCAACAACCTAAAAGTAACCACAGAAACCTTCTAGGACAATGAGGAGCATGGATCAGAGACCACCCAGCACCCTACAGGACAGATCACCCAGTGACTGGGGAAGGGTCCCCATCCCCCGGCAGCAGCTCAGGCTGGCACTGAGGGCACCACCATGTCAGTCTCTTGAAGCCACCTGTGGGTCCAAAAGTGCCCTTCATGAGGGGATGTCCCAGGGGACACTGCTCCTTCTGGTACACCTGGGGGTGCAGCCCTTGGCCTCGCAGTTTGTTGTGCAGCCACTCAGAGCTGAACTGAAGGGCACAGTCCAGCAGGCGCTCCAGATCTGAGAGAGCCAAGAGGGAGCCTGGTGTTAAAGGGTGGATCCTGGCCAGGTACAAGATCTCGTTCTTGATGATGTTCCCTGGGAGGGGTCAGAAACAAGGAGACAGCAAGGATATTTCTAATCAAGGTAATGCAGGCTGCTGGCTCCAACCTGTGATTTCTGCCTCAAGGAGCACAGCCAGCAACACCACTCCCTGTACCAGCAGTGGCATCCAGAGAGTAGACTTAGATCTGGGATTGGAGTGGAAGAGGTTCTCTTCCCTCTACTGTTGTTACAGACCTTGAAGATCAACCAGAAGCTCTTAAACTAAAGGGAAAACCACCCAGACATGCACTTCTGCATCTGTAGACATCCCACCCACCTTCCTCCATTTCTCCTTCTACCCCTATTCCCTGGAACTCACCCAGCCCTGAAAAATATCTTTGGTCTAGGAGGGTGTAGCAGATGGGATGGGGTGCACGGAGGGCACGCAGTGCCCGGCCTCGGTGGAATTCCACAGACAAGATGTCAGAAGCAGGATCAGCCCTGGGAGAAGAGCACCAGAGCATCCGGCAGTTGTAGAAAACAAGGAAGCCTCCGCTCTCAAAGTGCAGAACCAGCCTGGGAGAAGCAGAGAAGTTGGATTTTCTCATCAGAAACATCTCTGAACTATTTGTTATACTCTGCAGCTGGCCACTGTCTCAAGGCAAGGCGGCATCTTTAACAACTCCCGCCATGAAGCTTGGTGGCAAACCCACACAGCTGGTGGAGAGTTTTTCCTTCTGCTGCCCTGTGACCCTGGTTGACAAAGCCTTCAGCAGGACAGTCCATGAATCAGAGAAATGGATGTTTAAATGATCACAAAAAACTGTGTCTAAAAATACTTGCATAGAAATAAAGTCATCCTTCAAAAAAATCACAGAATCATAGAATGTTTTGGGTTGGAAGAGAACTCAAAGATCATCTTGGGCCACCCTCTGCCATGGGCAGGGACACCTTCCCCCACCCCAGGTTGCTCCAAGCCCTGTCCAGCCTGGCCTTGGAAACTTCCAGGGCAGCCACAGCTTCTCTGGGGAGCTGTTCCCCCTTGCTCTGTACAATTCCAGTGGGATACAGGACACAAACCACAGCCATGTTTTCAATTCACTGCTGCCTTTTACAGCATCACTCCAGCCTGTGATTCCAGGTGTATGAGACGTTTGTTACTTATCCAAGGCTTTTTAAAAAACACCTAACAGGGAGAAACTGGCATTTTTAGGGCATGATTCAGCCTGGCATCCTAAAAATTCTCTTTTCAAGATAAAAATCTTAGCAGAGCTATAATCCCCAGACAACTGCATCTTACAATTCCATTGTAGATTCTCTGGTTGAACACACCCCACATTCACTCATGCCTTAAAAATTATCAGAGAAAATCAAGGCTAAGAGCATTCCCACACAGATTTGGTTTGGGAGAAAAGAGGAAATACCTGGGCACAGGATCCTTCCAGTCCCCCCTTTTGTTGGCTCTGCTTGCCCTCGAGAACTCGTTTGCGCGGACGCTGCCGAACATGCCAAAGTGGATGCGCAGCCAATTGCCCCGACCCTCTGCTGCCTCTGGGGCTTCAGATCTTGAGTTCTGGGCTTCCCGCAGCTCCTCATCCTGGGAATGGGGATGTGGGACACCAGCCTGTCCCTGCTGTCCCTGGGCAGGACAGTGTGCCCCACAAGCAGCCTCTCTTTGCAGTGCTGTCTCTTCTGCAGTTGGCCCAACGGGACCTTCAGCTGCCACAAATGCCAGGTACAAGTTCTTCCCATGAACCTGAGAAAAGAGCTGGGATGTGCTGATGATCCATAAAGGATCATAACATTCCAGAAGGACCTGGGTTTGAATGGACCTTAAAGCTCATCTCATTCCAAGCCCCCACCCATGATCAAGGACAACCTCCACTAGACCAGGTTGCTCAGTCTTTATCCAACATGATTTTGCACACTTCCAGAGATAAAACCTCTGGCTGTTTCCATACAAGTCACTTATTTTCTACAACCTCTATCAGAGGGCACATCAGTCCACCCTGAACATGGGATTCATCAGCATCCAAGCCATTCCCATCAGAGCTGGGGTCATCCTTGCAGATTCCTTTCTTTGCCTGTCTGAAGCACAAGGTGTTTAGGTGCCACTCAGTTCTGAATCCCTCAAAGGGATTCCCATCAGGGGTTTGAAATTTGTCATCATCACTTCTGATTCCTCTTCCCACTTTGTGCTAGGCACATTTTGTGCTTTCAATTTTGCTCCACACCTTTAATCAGAGGTGAGGCTGCACCAGGGTTTGGCCAGTCAGGTCCAAATCATCATCTGGAGGTGTCAGGCCAGTGAAGCCCCAGCAGGACTGACCCAGTGTGACTTCTGACAAGTACCCACAGCACAGACATCTCAGCTTAGCCAGGTGAAACCCTCAGGGAAACTTTCACAGGTTCTGCACCTTCTGTCAGCAGGTGTGGGGCAATGGTGATTTCTGCCCTCAGACTTGTCATGGATCTGTAAATTCAACTCACCTGGGAGTCCTGGAGCCTCAGGGCATTCAGGTCATTCACACTGAGCTTCCTGCTGCTTCCCCCCACCTTGGCCACCACTTGTCCCACAAAAGGGGAGGTCAGCAGCTGGAACTTCCTCACTGAAGGGCCCTCTGGCATCTCCAGCAGCTGCAGAGGGATTAGCAGGTCCTTGCCACACTCTGCCCTACACTTGAAGGGAAGCTGCAACTGAGAAATACACAAAACATTCTCCTCATTTTCCTCCTTAAGTTCCTGTGGTAAAATCTATGAAGATAAATGGGACCAAGGAGGAGGAGGAGTTCTCATCCTAGGAGATATATATAATTTAATCTAACACAGCCCTGAATAACATACTCCAATAGCAGTTTTCATGCTACAAGTGGGAATTTGGCCTGGGGAATCTTTCAAAGTCCTTTTTTTCCTGGGGCAGTGGGAGGTTTCCCTGCCCACATCACTAGGGATGGAAGTAGATGATCTTTAAGTTCCCTTCAACCCATTCCATTCTGTAATTTTGTGATTAGTGACCCAGAACCAGCACAGGCCAGTGACCCATCTTTTTCCCCATACACCACGGGAAGTGCTGCTCCCATGGAAAGATCAGCCCTGGAATTAGAACATCCCCACCCCTGGCTTTACCCACTGCTTGCCCCACTGACTGCAATGGCAGGGAACCAGTTGGGGAGCATTCCTGCACTCTGCTAAGAGCATCTGGGAGCAGAAGGCTCTGGGTGAGGGGGAGATGAGGCAGCACCATCCTGCAGCTCCTTCCAGAAAGTCACACCAATACATGAGGAGTTATTTCTGGCATGAAGCCCCAGTTCCTTGCAGTTCTTCTGGGGACTCCTGCTGGCTGTGGGTGTGCAAGGAAAGCTCAGCTTGGCTTTCATCCCACAGTGCCAGTTCTCCCTGCAGACTAATCCCAGAGACCAGCACTGATCAGAGGCTCAGCTTCAAGCTCCACAGCACTCAGTGCAGGGCTCTGAGGCACCTGGCACAGCTCTGAGCTTGATGAGAAAATTAACAGCAATCCTGGGGCCCCCCACCAGAAGAGCCATTCCTACCTCATGCCAGCCATTCCTGTGCTGCAGCACATACCAAATCCCTTTTGGAAGGGCTCAAGAGGAAAACATGTTAGGGAACATGAATTTAATGTCTTAGATCCAGGTACAGATATTAAGTGGTCATCAAAACTAGATTTGGCAAGGGTAAAAGACTGAGCTTTAGTCCTCTGCCTTCAAGGGCATGTAATGACTATTCACAGCCTGCTCCAGCTTTATTGAAAAAATCTGCATATTATGTTGATCAAGAGACAGCTAAAGAGATGCTGCTGCTGCCAAAGGCACCAGCAGCAGTTTGGATCCCTGGAAACAGCTGGGCACAGGTCATCCAAGGAGTCTGCCCTGACTATCCAGGCACTGGCTTCACAGATTGAGTGCCAGGACAGCCCTGTGAGCCCAGAGCTCATATCCCAGGGAAGTTCATCACCTGCAGAGCTCTGCCTGCTGCTAAGTCAGTCCTGCACAGCTCCTTGTGAGAGACTGGAAGTGCTGGGAGCTCTGTAAAGTGTCACAGTGCCCCAGCTGTAGCCTGTCTGACAGCAAAGGAACATTCCTGGAACTCCCTGTTCCCCAGCACATGAGAACCACCAGCATCTGCCCTCCTTATCCCTTGTACCTGATTCACTTATCTCCATGTACCTCCTTATTTCACATTTTTACTCTAGATCCATTTCAGTCTCATCCCCAGCACTCCCCCCTCCAAGGAGGAAGAGAAGGGAAACCATCCCCAGCCCTCTACAGGGCACGACATCCATCTCACCATGAGCATGGTACCTGAGCTGGTGCCTCTGCAGGTCTGGGGCAGGCAGCCAGGCCTCCAGGACAAACCCTCCCCCTGTATGGGCTCATTCCAAGTCCTTGTGCCCAGGCAAAAGCCCAGCACCCACAGCAGAACAGAGCAAGGACAAGCTCATGCTCCTCACCCCAGCTCTGCCTGCAGCCAGGGACTGCAGGAAGGCTCCCTGTGACCTTACACCCCTGGGCAAGGCTCCTGCAGGGACTTAAGGCACAGCTCTGACCCTCCACATGCAGGCAGGGGTGTGCAGAGCTCTCCATCTTCTCACATTCAGCCAAGCATCAATTTGCAGCCATCCTCAGAAAACAGGCATTGATTTCCCCTCCATTCTCACCCACACCACCCCAGGGCAGTGAAGGCACCCACTGCTTTTTCCCCAAGCCCCACATTCCTGCATCCAGCTCTCATCCACTGCTCTCCCCATGCCCACCGTGTGCATCCATTTGGGGAGCAAGCTGGGCAGCCTTCCCCCCTACTTTATTACCTCTCCTTTACTCCTCACAGCCCTTCCTCTATCTCTACCCACCCTCAACAGGACTGGGCACAACCAAACCCCTTCCACCCACTTCTTTATAAGGGAGGAAGATCCTCCCTCCCCTCCCCAAAAAGCAGGGGAGCTCCCCAGTTGGCTGCTGGGGTAGGGATGGGAGGTTCCAGGTGCTGATCTCACTCACCCCACCAGCTGTACCGGTTTGTGAACTGGTTGGACTGGGGAGGAAACTGGGCAGTACCTGGCAGGGTGATTGGGTGCTCAGAGCAGGGCTGTGCCCCTGCAGAGTGGGAGGTGGCTGAGCACAGCCCTGGCTGACAGCCGGATTTCAGCTCCAGGCTGTTGTCTCTGAGTTCAGCTGGAAGCACTCAGGCTGAACAAGGCCTGAGTAAAACTCAGTGAGAAGACAAAAAAACTGAGTCATGGTGGTTTTTAAGTTTCCCCAAGGGCTTTTCCCCTCTCTGCTGTGTTCAGGGGCTTTTCCTCATATATATTAAAATCATAGTCACAGACTGGTTTGGGTTGGAAGGGGCCTTAGAGATCATCCAGTTCCACCTCTCTGCCATGGGCAGGGACACCTTCTACTAGGCCAGGTTGCTGCACGCCCTGCCCAGCCTGGCTTTGAGTTGCTCCAAGCTGGGTCTGTCACCCTTGAGTTCTTCATTCTGTGTTTGCCATCCCAAATCCTATGTATAGGATTGTAGGATTGTATATCCTCTGTGTGACTCAACATTGATTTTCCTGCAATGACTCATTGCTTGGGAATTTCCAGGCAATTAATTTACCAAAGATTTTTGTTCTCGTTAATAACCTAATATTTATTAAATAGGAATTTTTATATAGGACAAGGAGTAATGGGTGCAAGTTGAAGGAGGGGAAATTTAGATTAGATATTAGGAAGAAATTATTAACTTTGAGGGTGGTCAGAAATTATTAACTTTGAGACACTGGAACAGGCTGCCAAAGGTGGTTGAGCTGCCCCATCCCTGGAAGTGTCAAAGGCCAGGTTCAAAAAGGCCTTGAACAAACTGGTCTAGTGGAAGTTGTCCCTGCTCATGGCAGGGGGAGGGACTAGGTGAGCTTTAAGGTTCCTTCCAACATCTTCACATTTTATGATTTGGGAAAACATTTCCAGTATGAGGGTGGTCGGACACTGAACAGGAACCCAGAGAGGTGCAAGATTTCCATCTTGGGGTATGTTCAAAACTTAACTGAACAGGGCTCTGAGAAACCTCATCTCATCTTTTCTGATTTTAAATTCCCTGTAATTTTTTCATTGTGAGCTCTCTGGGACAGGACCCACTTCACCATTTCTCCTCCAGGTGCATTTCATGTTTTCAGTATTTCATCATTTACCCCCTGCCCTCTCCAAGAAGCCTATGAGGGTAGACAGAATGAAGCAGAAACCTTCTGGTTTTATTATCATTGTTTTATTTCCATTAGTTCTAAAGGTGTAGAAGTTACGTGGATTGGTAGCCATACTACTTCATAATAGATATTTTTTTACATCTTTAAATAATTACAGCTTGTTCAGTTGGTTGGTTTCCCTCTCCCCCTTACAAATAAGTGTTTGTTTCCATGAGACCTTCCCAGATGACCTGGGAAGCTTCAAACTTTATACATGGGGAGAAAAAAAAGGCAAAACAAAACACCACCCCTGACATAGTCACAGCTTCAATGTTACATTGAGAGTTGTTGATTGGTTTTAAAGCTCCCTTGCAATATTCCTGAGCTCCTCCTGATTGCACCCTCTCCATCCAAGCCCATAAGATTGCAAGTGATCTGTGCATCTTGTCTGATCAATTTACAAAGAATAACTGAAGTGAATCAAGATAATGCACTTCCACAAAGAGCAAAGACATTTAGAAGTGGTTAAATGACCTTTCTTGGCTCCCTGTCCTGGTTCTCATCTGCCCATCTCACTTTGGTGGCTGCTGGGCCAGTGCCAAGGTCTGGTTTGACACACCCAAACCTTGTGCTGAAAACCCTTCAGCATCAACATTTTCGTGATTAGGGATGATCTCAAGTGGAGCGAATCCCACAAATGCAGTTTTAAATGTGCTGAGGTGTTTTGCAGGAGTGGGCCCTTCCCTCTTGCTCCTCAGAGAAGGGATGGTTCTCGGTCCTGTATTTGTGTAGGACCTGGTATGGATCTCATGAGGTTCTCCAGCAATAAAAGCAGTAATAAAACCAATAATTACTTTGTCTTAATGGGTCTCTAATAATTGTATCTAATTCATTACCAAAGCAGGCTCTAACTGCCTCCCCCATCACAGGCAGGGAAGCAGAGCTCAGGTGGAACCTGTAATTTTGTAATTAGCTCCTCTTGTTGGAGGGAGCTGAGTGAACTGACAGTGGCAGCACTTTAATCCTCTTGTCCTGTGAGTATCCCTTGGTCTGTCACCTCTGGAGTTTGTCATCCTGCATTGGCCATCCCTGCAAGACGTGGCTCTGAGTGATTCCTGGCCTTGGAGACCACGTTCAGCCTCCCACAATGACTCCTTACACGGGAATCCCCAAATGTAAGTAATTAATTTGCCAGTGATTCTTGGGAAAACATTTCCAGCATGAGAGCAGTCAAACACTGGAACAAGAACCCAGAGAGGTGCTGGGATTTCCATCCTTGGAAATATTAAAAAGTTGCCTGAACAAGGCCTTGAGAGACCTGATCTTGTCCCTTCTAAGTTAAATTATTCTGTAATTTGATCTTTAAAAGCCCTGAAGAAGGGGACCCATCAATTATGGTGTGTTTGTACCCCACCTGAAATGGTGATGCTCATCTGAGATCAGTCTCTCACCATGCTGATATCAGCACTGGCGTGAAAAAGACAAAACCTCCTGGGCCAACAGCAGCTCTACAACAGTTTTGGGTGATTGAAAAGAACCACAGAACCTGGTGTATCCAAATTTCTGCTTCTGGTGCAGAAAGGGGGACAAAAGAGCTAATTTCTACCCTCAAAGAGTTATCCTCTACCCCTAAAACTGTCCTCACAGCCCCCAGAGCTTCACCTTTTGAAATCAGATCTCGTTCTGTTATCAGGGACTTGTAAATGGTCCTCAGTCTGCTTCAAGAATTGTTTTTCAGGCTTTGAGGAGGGCTAAAATCCAGTTAATAAATCTCTACCAAGGGGACATAAGGCAGATATGTTCTGCAGGGATTTTTTTCCTTCTGGCATTATAAGCAGAGTTCTTTCTGGCATCTCTGAGTGGGTTTTAAGGGCAGGAGAAAAATTCCACTGGGGAATTTAGCTTTGAGGGAAAGAGGAGGAGCACAGCAATAGGGAAGGGAGAACCAGTGTGAGCCTCCAGATGGAAGGAGAAATAGGGCTGTGGTTGGTCTGGACTTTTAATCCTTATCAGGAGGCTCCACTCCCTCTTGGGGCTTTCCAGGGTAGTTCTGGATCTCTCAAAAGTTGGCATGAGCCACGTAGCATTTTGTGGTGCAGGCTGCTGTGTTATGGCCAGGAATTCACAGCCAGCTCCCAGGAGAGCTCGACTGCCATTTGCAAAGGGATTTACTTAAGGAGGAGTTTGGCTAAAGATCTTCCTGCCAATTGAGAAACACCTTTGTGTTTTCACCTCAAATTCTTTTTTTTTTTTCAGGGCTATTTCTGGCCTCTTCTCTACAGCCTAGCAGGCCTGAACAAAATCACAGAATTTAATTTCTTTACATTCATTTTTCATGAATGTCTTTCTGTAATTGGCATTAATGAGTCTAATCATTGCATTAGCTCCACAAAACAATGGGAACTGGTGCAAACACCACCCAGCTGTTCCCATGGCACCATTGCCTTGGTGCTTTTCTCTAGGGAGTGTGGAGGCTCTGTCACCCCTACAAAACCCTGCAAATCTGAGCTATGGAGAGAACAGGGAATGTGGAGACTCTCCAGTCATGACCAGTCCAGTTGAATCCTTCTCCTTAGAGAAGCTTTTACACATAGGGAGGAAAAGGGTGAGTTCAAGCAAAGACAACACAATGCCATTCTTTTGCTTATTTGCTTCAAACCTGTCCGTGACTCTCCTCTTCACCAAGTCACGTGCCTTAGTCTGTGTGGAAGAACTCTCCTTGTGGGAGTGTTAAACAGTGGGAGGCAGAGGGTGGCACATTTGGGAGGGTTGTACAATCCCCCTTAGAGATTTTTCTCTTGGTAGTTCTGTACTCGAGTTCTGGATGCGGGGAGGAAAAGAGAGGAGCTGGGAAGGCAAGAAGGGTAACAGAGCTTGGGAGCAGACAGAAACCAGAGTGAAGAATCTTGCAGGATGAGGTCTCCCAGGAACTCTCTGCATGGACAGGCAAAGCTGTCCTTCCTTGGAAATGTTGATGCAAACGTCATGGGAAGCATCTGGTGAAGCACTTGGGCTGCCCAGGGGAGCTGTGGCGTCTGCCATGCTGGAGTTTGGGTTTGTTAAACCAGAGGCAGAGCAGTCAGGGCTGGATTAGGCAGGATTGATCCCTTTGGGAAAAGGGAATGAGTCCTGCTCTTTGCATCTCTTCCAACTCTATTTGCCAGGATTCCCTGGTAGCTGAGAGCCTTATGGGCAAGCAAACAGTCGAGTCTTGTTTAATGGAGTTGTGCTTCTCTTGCAGGCAAGCAAGTCTGTGCACGTGCTTGATAAGGAAAACGGCCCCTGCCACCTCCTGTAGGGGCTGAAGCCACTGCTTGTTGCAAAAAGTGAAATCCTAAAGGATTAGATGTGGGAAATGGTCACGAGCCAGCTGTTAGGGGGAAAATGGGCACTCACAGTACAGCCAAAAATAAGTGACAGTCAGATTTCATCAGTGGCATCCAAACCAACATAAAAATAGGCAAAATAATTAAATTATCTGTCTGAAAAGCAGTGGCCCAGCAGCGTTAGAAGAGCATCTTTCACTTGCTGTGCTCTTGAATCATCTCTAAACCTGGCTTGTCGCTATCCATCAGGGAAGAGCCCAGCCATTTCCTCCAGAATTTGATGACCAGCATGGGTCTCATCTACCTTCTTCCAGAAGGTTCCTTCTTCCAAAATTCTCCTTTGACTTTGGACAGACCTACTCCAGGCTCAGCCAACAACCTTTTGGAAACACAGTCCCATGATTTCGTAGTGATAAATAGGAAAGGAGTTACTATTAAATACGGACATTCATGAGCTTTCCAGACCATCTAGAAAAATGAAGACAATGCTCTACATGTGTGAGCTGAGGAGGAAGGGGGATGTCTCTTTTTTTCTCTGCTCTACATCATATCAAGTCCACTAAAGCCACTAAAGAATCTCTAGTGAAGTCTGTTCAGCAAACTGTCCTGGAACTGGCTCCATTTGGTGGAAGATCACTGAATTTTGGGTCATGAGAACACAGTGGCATTTTCTTCTGTTCAGGAAAAGAATTGGTTGTGGCAGAAGAAGTGTCTCTTGTTCCACCACTGTCTGAGTCTTAAAATGCCAGATATTGTTAAATAAAACTCAAGAACTGTGTCCATCTCTGTGTTTCTGGCTGTTTCATAGTAAGTGGTGACAGTCAAATAGAGAGGCTCATTTAAAGTGGGGAAAAAAGGCTTCAAATCCTTGAGTTACTCTGCGATTTGAGTCTTCTCTGTTCATTTCATAAGAGCTCCCCTACACCTCGGATAAATTCTCTTTACCTCTTTGCTGGAACATCTCACAAGGGGAGAGAAGGCAGGAGAGCAGGGGAGGTGGAGACAACATTGACTTGATGATTACGTGGCATCTTCTTCATCTCTCAAGCAGATCAGCCTGGAGTTCATAGGGAAAGGGCCAGGTTATGCAGTTATGATGTCCCCGTGGTTCTCAGCCAGCACCAGGCTGTTCCAGGAGTCCTGTTTGGAGCTGGTTTGGGGAGACTGGCTCATGGCTGACTGGTAAGCCTGGGGGGAAAGCTTCAGAGCTGAGATTGCAGGGTGAATGGATGATCCATGTCCGGACATGGCAGGGACTGAGAATGCCTATGGAAAAAAGAGAATGCTGTGAAAAAAGCTTCAAACCTTAGAGGACTATGTGAATCCCTTTGTGTGGCCTGGTGCTGTTGTGAAAATGTGTCTGGATTTGCTGCAGGGCTGGAGATTGCACCCTATGTGGGATACTTTGGGCAGGCTCTTTCCTCCTGTCTCCCTTTCTTTCTAGTTCTAGAAACACAGAATGATTTGGGTTTGAAGAGACCTTAATGATCATCTCCTTCCCACCCCTGCCATGGGCAGGGACACCTTCCACCTTCCCAGATTTCTCCAAGCTCTGTCCAGCCTGAGCTTGGTCACTTCCAGGGATCCAGGGGCAGCCACAGCTCCTCTGGGCACCCTGTGCCAGGGCCTCACCACCTCACAAGGAAGAATTGCTTCTCAATATCCAATCTAAACATCTCTCATTCAGTTTGAAGCCATTCCCCTTAGTCCTATCACCCCATCCCTTGTAAATAGTATCTTTCCATCTTTTCCTGCAGCCTCCCGTCAGGTGCTTGTCTTTAAGTACCTAAGTAAAGTTATGAAGATGTTCTTCTCATGTCCTACCACCGTATTTCCCTTTTTATTTTTTTTTCCACTGTTAACATCTCCCCTCAGTACCTGAGAAACAGGGCTGGGGTGCCCATAGTGAGATGAGAGCCCAGGTTCTGTTTTGATGGGGCGCATTTCCTCGGTGGTCGTGGTGCTGCTGCTGCTGCTGCTGGTGGAGCTGGTGGTCGGGGTAAGACTCTCGCTGCTGGATGGGCCTGGGGTAAAACCAGAGGGTAAATCAAGCTCTTTGCAAAGACCTTTCAGCACAGAGTTGTGCCCGCTCACCCAGAAGTATGTGGTAAAAATAAATTTTAAAATAGTTGGAAGGGTATTCAGGTATTTAGACATCCCCCATTTTTTAAAAATTCGCCTGTTTTGTTATTGGATCTCTGTAATTCGAGGGCACTGTGGTTAGAAATACAAGTGCACACACAAATACATATAATAAAATAAATTCCTTCATTTAACACTTACCTGCTGGTGCCTTTGTTTTGTTAAGGTTCTTAGGCTTGCGTTTCCTCGTCTGAATTCCCTCTTTTCTCATGGCTAAAGGCCTTGGAACCTGTGAGTCCAAATAAAAAGCACATTGGTTTCTGAATGTCCTTAAGGTCATCTAAGAGAACATGATTCCAGTTCTGACTTGTGGTTGAGCTGGTTTAATTGAAAGCAACAACAAGATGGAGCCCAAATTCCCTGGTCAAGGGAGATTCAAGATGTGCATTCAAATGGGAATAAAAAGGCAGATCACACCATGGTATTGTGTGTTTTAGGGCCAGAAGGGAACTACAGCTCATGTGTTTGTGCTTCACACTTGGCTTTTTTACTAAAGTGCCTGAATTTATGTGGGAAGAATCTGGGCCTTGTTTTATTAGGTTTTAAGACTTATTTGCAAAGGGGACCTAATTAGTAAATGAGAAATACTCAGCATGTACACCCTTTGCAGGAATAAACACAACATAGCCTTGAGGGAGACTAAACCCAAAAGGACAGCAGGAAAAGCAGCTCCAGGAGAGCACAGAGCTGTGTAAAGAACCCAGCCCCCAGCCTGGTTCCATGAGCAGCCTCCCACAGCCAGGATTTACCCCATGGAGCTTCATGTAGAGCCCGCAGGCGTTGCAGACGGGCTCCCCCTCGGCGTTCCTGCGCCACAGCGTGGTGGTCGTCGTGTGGCAGTTGGCACAGGAGAGCCCAACACGGCGGGATGCTGACTGTGGGGACAACAGAGCAAGGAGACAGTGAGCCCTGCAGTGCCCTCACCAGCTGCACCCCACATCCCAACCAGCTCGCTCCACCATGCCTCAGGGTTCCCTCTCCTCTTCCCTCTTGTATTTCTCTGGGTTTTTATCTTTTTGCCCCTTTGCAGTTGTCCAACTGCCTCTTTCTGCCCCTCTTGCCTTTCCAATGACTTCAGGAGTTCTCAGCTCTCCTGGGCCATCTCAGGTGGCACCAGAGATATGAAATAGAATCATTGGAAAAGACCTCCAAGACCATCCAGTCCAACCTGTGACTGATCATCACCCTGTCACCCTGCCCAGGGCACTGAGTGCCAATTCCAGTTCTTCCTTGGACACCTCCAGGGATGGACACTCCAGCACCTCCCTGGGGAGCCCCTTCTAATGCCTGACCACTGTTTCAGTGAGGAAATTCTTCTTGATGTCTAAAGTGAACCTCTCCTGGCACAGCCTGAGGTTCTGTCCTCTCATCCTGTCCCTGTTCCTGGCAGCAGAGCCCAAGCCCCACCTGGCTGTCCCCTCCTGTCAGGGAGTTGTGGAGGGCCAGAAGGTCCCCCTGAGCCTCCCTTCTCCAGAATCCCACATCACCTGAATGGAACCCCAGATCTCCAGCAGCTCTAGTGGCAGCTTAGAGACCCCCTGCACATGTACACACCTACCCTAAGGTGTCTGGATCTCAGACCATCCTGCCTTTTCCAGCTCCCAAGCCCTTCCAGGCATCGTGGCTATCCCAAGAAAATGTGATCAATTCCATAAATGTTCCATATTCCTTGCTGGCTTTGTGCTATGCTGTTTATAGAGCTCAAGGGGAAGATAAAAAAAGAGAAGCTTCCAGCAGTGTTTTCTTCCTCTTGATAAAGAGGGATAATTAATAGGAAGTCTCACTAATGAATTAGGGAGCAAACCCAAAGTTCCTTTTCTGGGTGAACTGGTTTAGTCAGGCTCAGAAGGCAACAGGAGAAAGCAACAGGCTTGAAGCCATATAAAATACAAGTTTTGAGCTGAGAAACAGCGGGAGGTGGAGGAAGGAAAAGCCGCATCCTCCACACCTGCCTGAATTTTGCCATCATCCTGCAAAGCTCAGGCCCTAGAGGCCAGTGAATGAGAGAGGGAAGGTCCTGGGTGCCGAGTGAGAGCCTGCCTGCATCATTGGGACTCTGGAAAAGGCGTTTCACAAGAGGGCGCTCGGTGCCCGTGGCTGCTGGCAGCGCTCAGGCTACCCGGGTCACTTTTGTCACTCTCGGGGGACGGCTGGGTTTGGGCACAGACAGGGCTGAGCGATGCAAAGGGCAGGGCAGTGTGGGGATGGAGCCTCGAGGAAAACAAGGAGTGTGGAAATCTGGCTTTCTGGTGGCTGCTTTTGGCTTGGGTTCATGATCACAGAATGTTATGGAATCATAGAATGTTGTAGGATAATAGAATTTTAAGGGGGTAGAAGGGATCTTAAAGCTCATCTAGCCTCACTCCCCTGCCATGGAAGGGACACCTTCACTATACCAGGTTGCTCAAGGCCTTATCCAGCCTGGCTTTGAACACTCTCAGGGTTGGAGCATCCACAGCTTCCCTGGGTAACCTATTCCAGAGTCTCACCGCCCTCACAGAGAAAAATTCTTCCTAATACCTAACCTAAAAGTTGTACCCATTGCTTCTTTCCTGTCACCCCAGTTCCTGATGAAGAGTCACAGAATCCTTGTAGGACCCTTCAGATACTCGAGGGGGCTGTGAGGTCTCCACAAGACCTTCTCTTCTCCAGGCTGAACAGTCCCAACCTTCTCAGCCTGTCGTGATGGACTCATGTCACTGGGGACACAGACACTTTCCCAAAACCCCTCACCAAAACATGCAGGGAGCAGCAGATTATCAACACTGAGTTCACAGAATCATGGAGTGGTTTGGGTTGGGAGGGACCTTAAAGATCAAGTTTCACCCCCTGCCATGAGCAAGGACACCTTCCACTATCCCAGGTTGCTCCAAGCCCCATCCAAACTTGCCTTGGGCAATTGCAGGGATCCAAGGGCAGCCACAGCTTCTCTGGGCACCCTGTACCAGGGTCTCAGCACCCTCACAGGGAGGATTTTCTTCCTAATATCCCATTTAAACCTGCTCTGCCAGTTTGAACCATTCCCTGTTGTCCTGTCATCCTTGTAAATAGTGTCTCTCCATCTTTCCTATAGACTTCCTTCAGGAAAGCTGCAATCAGGTCAACCCAAAGCTTTCTCTTTTCCAGGCTGAACAATCCTGTTCCTGTCCCCCAGGTTCCTTGTACCCCACCCTGACCCCAGAGGCTTTGGGGTGCCCTGACCTGCCCTACAATGGGGGCTTCACCTCACCCAACAGATCTGGGAGCAGAGTATCCAAAAAAAGTATCCAAAAGTCACCATGGAGTGAAGGGCTCACCCAGCAGTGACCAGGGACCCCTGTGGGTAAGAGAAGATGGACTGGTGCTGTGCTGGAACTGGAAAGAGTTGCCATTCCTCCAAATATCCCAAAATCACCCTGTGTCCTACAGCCGCTTCCACCGCCTGCCTGTCTGGAGAACTGCTCTGGGCAGTACCAGGGCTTGGAGTATCCCAGGCATGAGAAAATCTGGCTTGTTTTGAAAATCTGCACCTCAGCTGGGCAGATGGGAGTCGAAACACCCCTGGCATCTCCAGCTGGCTGATATTTCTTTGCCTGCTCCCCCCACATGAGTGATCTGGACTTACCAGCCTCCTCTGGGGTTTGAACAGGGGCCGGTTGATGCCGTTCATCTTGTGGTAGAGCCCGCAGGCGTTGCAGAGGTAGTGCCCCGTGCCGTCCCTCCTCCACAGTGGCGTGGACATGGCCCCACAGTTGACACATTCTCGCCCCTCGGAATAATCATCAAAAAATTCTGCTGCCAGGATGGGAGAGAAGGGAAAAGACTTCGTTAATTAGGTGGCTGTACCTGTGATTGATACTCTGCTTCTCAGTTTAGCCCAGAAAGGATATTTCAAGAAATCACAAATATTCAGATTTTATAGTTGCAAGAAACAGCTCTTTCTTTCCCAAGGAAGCCCCCCTGGGATTATTGGGAAGAGAGACTCCTTTCCTTGCCACGTCTGCAGGACTTCTGTGGCAGCAGGGATGTGCTGAGACACAGATACCAGGAGGCTCTGATGTTATCCAGTTTTCCCTTCTGCTCTGATGTTATCTAATTTTCAAGATTGACCATAGCCAGGGCAAGCAGGTGAGCAACCCTGGTTGCAATCAAGGCAGATTCCTGAGACCATGGATAAACACAAACCCCACAGAGCAGAACTGCCCAGAGGTCAGGCAGCTGCATCTCAGAAAACCATTCCATGTGCCCTGCTCCCCATGGGAATGCTTCTCACCTCCAGCCCCTCTGCTGGGGGGAATGGCTGCAGGGGAGGAACCTCCAAGGGGAGGTTTGTGTGCCTTCACCCCATTCTCTGCACAGAACACATCTCCTGAGGTGCAGGAATCCACATGTACAACTTGAAGGTTCCCTTCCCAATGGAAGAGGGCTGGAAAGGGATGGTCTTTAAGGTCCCTTCCAACCCAAACTATTCCATGGTTCTGGGATTCAAATCCCAGCTCAGGCTAACAGCTAACAGGGATTGTTGGGAATTTATGTGTGTTAGAGGCTCAGCTTTTGATAGAAATCTGTATTGTGTTTGATGCCACACTCCAGGGCTTGCTGCATTCACCCACTGCATTCCTGGTACATCCTGCACTGGTGCTTGGCTGCAGCTGGGATGTGAGGGACAACTGGGAATGGAGTGATAGAAGGGGGAATGCATTTAAACTGACAGAGGGCAGGGTTAGGTCAGATGTTAGGAAGAAATTGTTCCCTGTGAGGGTGGGGAGTCCCTGGTACAGGTTTCACTGAGAAGCTGTGGCTGTTCCATCCCTGGAAGCATCCAACACCAGGCTGGACAGGGCTTGGAGCAACCTGGGATGGTGGAAGGTGTCCCTGCCCATGGCAGGGGGTGTGGAATGAGATGAACTCTAAGGTCCCTTCCAAGCCAAACCACTCTGTCATTCTGCCCTGGGCTGGGCCAGTCCAGTCCCTCTGGCTGTGGCAGAACCAGGAGGCTCAAAGGTCAGCACAACACAGCTCAACTGCATCATCCTTTGGAAAGACACAGCTCCCTCCCCATTCCATACAAACCCTTCCAGAAACCAAGAACTTCACTGTATTTTTTTGTCCACCTGCTTTTTACACAAAAAATTCAGCTTCCTGCTGGAAGACAATTGCTCCCCAAGGAGCAAACCAACAAAATTTGGCTTCTGGCTGAGTTGTGCCTCAGTCCCATGTGGATTCTCTGGTGTCTAGCAAGGGTTATGTTCAGACGTGGCCTTATTTTCTCTTTTCCCCAGGCTATTTTTGGAAAATCTGCAGGAAACTGCATAACTGTGAAGCAGCCAAAGGACAAAAAAAATTAATGAAGTGGCGCCAGTTAGCAGAGACAAATATTCACGTGAACTTAATTCTCCCTAGGAAATCTGGCTAAAAATGGCAGGAGATTACACCGTGTGCCCATGGGGAAATGGTAGAGAACACTAATTTATCGTACCTAAGCAGCTCTGGATCCAGAAAAGCAGGAATTCAGTATCTTCCCAGCAGTTTAGGAAAATCTCACTACCCTGGGGCAATTCTGGTGGTTTCAAGAAGATGGGAATCCCTCCAGGTGAGTTTTGTCCACATGGATTCAGTGATACCATAACCCTCACTTTCACCCTTAGAATGACAATTGAGTCACAGCCAAAATCTAGATCAAATAAACTTCCTTTGAAAAGAGAAGTGATTGGAACAGCTGGTCAGGAAAGAACTCGTTTCCTTGAAAAATCTCAAGAAAGTAAAACATTTTACTTTTTTTTTTTTCATCTTAGAAGTTGTTGAGATTTTTGATTATAATTTTCCAAAGAAAAAGCCAAAGTATTTTTGCAGTAATTTTTTTCCTGTAAAAAATGCCTTCTTCTTCAAAAAGAATTCAGTACAGAGTTGTGGACATAATCCAGGGAGAATTTAGCAAAGCAGAGGTAATCAAAAGGTAACAGTTAAAACTTGAGTGATTTGAGTTGTGCCTGTGACTAATTACAAAATACGGTCTTTCTTGGAAATTTTTCCACCAGGAAACCAAAATACAAAAGTTTTTAATAGAAGACAAAGGAGAAAATTCCTAACAGTGCCTTGGAAATGTTAAGAATTGGACTAGTTCTTAATAAGAAGGTCCCTCAAAAAAATGTCAAGTATGGATTTATTTCTGGTTTTAGAAAAATGTAAGTCTCCTATCTGCTGGTAATAAATAATTTATTGCCAAGAGTTGAGTGTTTTTTCCCAAGAGGGGGACACCCAGCTCCAATGCCATGATATTTTCAGTGTTGTTTTCTCATCAACATCCAAAATACCAGTGCAAACCTGCCTTGAGACCTGCTCTCCTTTCCCATCTGCATTTGGCTGATATTCTTCCTATTTCTCTGGTGCCTTTGGGTTGGTTTTGGGGTTTTTCCCCAGTTTCCTTGGGATTTGGTCTGGAACATCTTTCTCAAGGGACTTCCATAGAATCACAGAATGGTTTGGGTTGGAAGAGACCTTAAAGCCCATCTCATTCCAACCTCCTGCCATGGGCAGGGACACTTTGAAATATCCCAGCCTGCTCCAAGCCCCATCCAAACTTTCATTGGTTGAAGTTTCCATAAGTCCCCTTCTTCCGTGGCAATAACATTTGTGAGACTTTCCCCTCTCAGCTGCAGGCAAAGGTGATCCTTGTGAAGGTTCATAAACAGGAATCATTGGTGTTGGAATCAGGGAAGGGACAGACTTTGTTCCCAGGGGACACCGAGGCTCCAGCAATGGGCGGCTCTCCCTAATCACAGCCCCTATCAGATGGGTGTGTCCCCTCTGGGCACCACCCAGTGCTGAGTCAGATGACACCCGCCAAGTGCAACCTCATTAAAAATATTCCTGCAGCCTGGAGAGCTCCTTGACCTCGAGAGATATCACCTGGAGGAGAGATATCCTCACCTGCCTCAAAGAATGCTTTGGGATGGCACGGGAGGTGTCTTGAGCACTGCTGGAAGTTGATTTAGAGATGATGATATGGGATTGGTGTGTGTCATTTATTGAACAAAGGGTGTTTGGGCCCTAAGGAAGTGGGAATCAAGGGACTGGATTTCTTTCTAGAAGAAATTATATTTTTATAATTGTTATTTTGTATATATACAATTATATATATATTCACAGCATCAGTGAACTCCAGGACAAAGTTGCCAAGGGAGTTTTCTGAGCTGTCATTCTGGCCATACATCCCCCCTGCTCTGAAGAACCCCGAAGATCTACAAAATAATGAGAAAGGCTCACCTGAAGACCTGCAGCCTGTGCAGTTTGATGTGGGTGGGTTTTCAGGACCCAGGAAACCAAAATGTTCCCAGGGCTCAGAGCCCACAGGAGCTGGGATCTCCAATCAGGCTGAGCTAAATTGGGCATGGAGGTCACTGGGCTTCAAATACTCTAATTGTTTAATTTGTCACTGTTATTAATAATGGGGATTAAGGAGACTCCCCAGGAAAAAGCAGCAAAGTGTTTCCTTGGCTTCTGGCTCAGGGCTGGAGCTTTAAATCCTGGCATTATGAGATCCCCTGACACTTATTCCTTGTACTTTGCAGCCGGGAAAGGAAACGTTTATTCAGGCAGCAAATGGCCCGAGCGGCTCCCGGAGGGCCCTGAACAATGAGGGGGGAAGGAAAGGCTCCCCCAGTCACACTCAGGGCAATAATTTCCGTTCTGTGGCACAGGAGCCGCTGCCTGATAATGGAGATTTATGGGTCCATCCGGTGACCTCTGGAATGGCCTTTCTGCTGGAAAGATTTACTCCCCCTCCCAAAGGCAGGTACAGCCAGCACTGGGACAGGGTTGAGGGAAGGATTTGCTGATCAGGCTGAGAAGGAGCCTCATGTGTGCTGAGTGGCCTCATCTTCCTCTTTGAGTGTTCAGCTTCCCCACGTGCCTTTGCCAAGCCCTTATCTTATATCTTGGGATCATTCAGTGTTTTTTATGGGCTGGGTCCCTGGTGTTGGCTAATCCTGATGGCCTTCTGCTTAATTCTTCATAAAACCCTGCCTTTAGTCAATGAAGGAGCTTCTCACATGAAAGCAGATCATGAAATCTCACTGAATGACCAGTGGAGAGAATGGATTGTGTCCCATCCCTATCCTGGTCATCAACTTGCTGTGTAAATTGAGATTTTTTTCCCCTCACATCTACTGCTTATGAGCACTGCAAGGTCCCCAGGGCAGGAAATGTCATTTGTGTGTTGCACAACAGGCTGCTAATCTTGGGTGAGGCCTTGAGTATGCTCATGTCAGAAATACTTTCCACAATGGGATATCCAGTCCCCAGGGAGCCAGGAGTGACTCCTGAGTGGGACACAGGGGTCTGGTAGAGAAAAAAGAATTCTTGGATGTGGCCCTTCGTGACACTTGGTCGTTGGGAGGGATCCTTCACATCCACTGAGATCAGCCTGTACAGACAATGCTGAGGTCATCAAAAAAGCAGATTGGAGCAGTTCCTGCCAGCCTACCTCCAGCACCTCTGGCTCACCAAAAGTCTGAGGAATTTTGCCTTCCAAAACAGGAGAACCAGATATTCACTTGCAACTCAACCCAAGGCTTGAACCTGCAGCGTGGCTTGACTTTTTCCTACCATCTTTGCAAACCCCAGCTCTGCCAGCCTGGCACTAGGTCCATGCCTGAGTCCAGAACTTTGGGTTTTCTTTAGCAACCCATCCCTGAAAGTGGTCCAGGACAGGTTGGATGGGGCTTGGAGCAACCTGGGATAGTGGAAGGTGTCCCTGCCCATGTCAGAGAGTGGATGAGCTTTAATGTCCCTTCCAACCCAAACCATTCTGAGATTCTGTGATTAAATCTCTTTGCACAGGGGAGATCATCTTGAATGCATAAACCTGATGGATCAGGAACCTAAGGAATAATAACAGAAAAAGAAAGGATTTTGAATCCTTCAGTTCAGAGCCAGCATCCAATTTATGAATTTCTCTTCCCAAATTATCCTTTGGAAGGGGACAAAGAGCCCTCCCCACCCTGGTTTGGATCAGACCCTCCTGCATGAGAAACAACGAGGTTGTCTTCTACTTCCCTCCAACCCCCTCCTGCTTTCACCCTCTCTGGATGGAAAGAGACTTCCATTAATATAGCACTGGAGTTTTGTTTACAGCTGGAGAGATATTTGATATCAACAGTTCCCCCTGCAGAAGTGTCTCCTCAACCCAATGAAGCAACTCAGCAAAGGAGGAACTGTCCTTCAAACACAGCCAGGCCACTTAGAGGCTCTAAACACAGCCTGAGAGCAGTTTTCCCAGCAGAGAAGCAGTTTCCTAAAACAATTTGTTATGATAAGAGGTGAGAGCCACGATCCTGTGTATACACAAACCCCAAATGGACTCTCGGGGGCACTCGCAGCTGAGACAAAGGACATGGACACCCTGGAATCCCACCCAGGACACCCTCACCTTCTGCTTCAAGGGACAGCCACAACAGCATGCCAGGCGATACAGGATTTACCATTCCCAGCCACTCTGTCCCAAATCCCAAAGTGGTTCCTATTAAAAAGTGGCAGTTTGGAAATCCTTCCAGCCTTTTGGGGTCCTTTAAACCAGCACTTTGCTACAGCTAGAGGAGCTGAAAGTCACATCTTCTATTTCTTTGGAATGGGTTGAGATGTTTCCATGAATTGCATTATTCCAGAAGCTGAAGTTTCGAGGGGAAAACCCACCAAAAGGTTTTTGGTCAGATCACATCCCAGCTAAAAGGGCTGGTTGGTCCAGGATTGTGGCACAGAAGGAGAAAAAAAGAGGAGGGACAAAAGGGAAATGGGCAGGGAGTGAGTGGGCAAATTTTAAATCCCCAAATTTATGCATGGGGGAGCTCTGTAGCCAAAGGAAAGTTGTCATTGAGCCTTTCCTTTGTCCATGGGGACATCACCACCTTGGCACACAGGCTGGGATCAGAAAGTGAGGATGGAGCTGATGGAGCCAAGGGTGTTTCTATAAAAACAGGTTTTGCCTATTGGCTTTTCCCTCTCTGCTCCCTCTTCTCTTCCTGTTTCCTCTCAGGCAGAATTTGGGGGAAATTCACCCACGGTTTTAGAGATTAATGGGATCTAAACACAGGGAGAGCAGGACAGCGCCTGTCTGAGCAGTGCCCATCACTGGCTGGGGGTTTTGGGAATGTGGCTCCCTGCTCTCCCCTGGTCTGGGCTAACAGAAGGCATCACCCATGTGATTGAGGATCTGCAGGAAATGGGGAACCAGGTAAATTCCCCACACTTAGCCAGAAACATGGTTTCAAGCAAAAAGCATCATTGTGCAGCCTCACAGAAATGGCTTGGTGCCATCCCAGAAAGTTTTAGGGTTTATCTGCCTCATCTGTGGTGGAGAAAATGGTAACTATGTACCCTGTTAGCTGCCTGGGCCAAACACTTTTCCCTCTAAAAACATAAAGACCCTACTTATTACTGAGGAAACATTCACCCTACAGTCTGGCTTTCCAGAAGGCAAAGAAATCTCCTTTTTCCCTGGCTTCATGAAACACCACGGTGAGACATTTCCCGTGCAACCCTTCCCAGGCCAAATGTTTCACGTCAAGGCAAAGGGAACATTGTGTCCCTCCCCTGCAGCACTCCCTGCTCTGCCTGCAGCAAGCCAAGGTCTGTGGCACACACCATTGCCAGCAGCCAGGAATACTCCTTTTCCTTCATGGATATGTTTTCTGCGCTTTGAAGGACGGTGGAGGTGGAAGCAGCCAAAGGACCAGCTGAGATCATGTGCAGGAGGGCCACGATGGGAAGGTTGGGCAAATTCTGGGCCTGGCTTGGAGCTGAGTCTTGGCTCTGCATTAGGATGCCCTTGAGCAAGGTTTTTCATCTCGTGGTGATGCTGTCCTTTCCCCATGACAAGGAGTGACACTGGAGGGGGGCAGAGGACAGCTTTTAAAAGCTGGAGAAAAGAAATAGATGGAAGAAGGGTGGGTGGAAACAAGCTGGATTCCTCTAAATCAGATCTAAACACTGCTTTGGGAGGGGGCAGGAGCTGGGGGCATGGCCAACCTGGTTGCTTGGAAAAGCACTGACAGCTCTTCAGCAAAGAAAAACCACCAGAGCCCAAACCATCCAGCCTCATGGTTATCCCAGAGCTGAGTGGAGAGACAGTCCACACACACGCCGAAGGACCATGTTATGTGTATATATCCCACATCCCAAAGGTGCACAGCTTGCTCTGAAGGAGACAGGAATGCAGACATCCCTGAGGGTCTTTTGGTGGGAGCCTCTTGGCCACCTTTTAGAGACCAACCTGGTGTCCAACAACAGCTTCTGCTGACTGTCAAGTTGTGCCTGAGTGAACTGCCACCCACCAAGGTGACCTCCCCTCCTTACTCCTCCTTGCAGTTCTTACACTTGTAAATATCCGAGGCTCCTCTGATAAACAGAAGATTCCTCCGCTTATCGACTGTCCAAATATTTTTTAACAAATCTCAGATTAGCATGGAGAGCCCAGGAATGGGGAAGATGGGGTCAGCCTCAGCCTGGGGTCTGCTTGGCAGGAGGCACCTGGAAATGGTCTTTCTCTCTTTTGACAAAGAAAAAAGAGCCACAGCCTTGCCCTCCTTGAAATCTGGCCCATCTCCAAGTGGATGTTCCCGTTGAGACTCTTCTTTGATGGCCTCAGGGAAGGGACAGTGGGGAAAAAAATGAAGAGGATCAGAAAAACTTGGGATTTACAGTGCCATGATCCCTCCTGGGCAACTGTCTTTGAGTTGGGAACAGGTAATGGATCATGTGCAGCCATTCTTGGTGTCCCCACAGGGGACCACAAGCAGGTGTGCTGTGGAGCCCTGCCAAGCTGCTGCTCTGTGGCTGAGCCATGGGAATTGGCCTTATGGCTGCAGGGTAACACCAGTGAGCCAGGGCCAGCCGCTGGGGAGGTGGTGAAGCCTGACCCTAAGCCCAGCCAGCAGAATCTGGCCATGTTCAAATGTTCTGAGACCCCAATCACACCCAAAATTCCTCCCAGGAGCTGCACCAGGAGAGGCTGGGCTCAGCCTGAGATGGTCTGTGCTTGGACCATGCCAGGGGCCAACAATTATCAGAGAATCACAGAATGTCCTGAGCTAGAAGGGATCCACAGGGAACATTGAGTCCAACCCCTGCCTCTGCACAGGACAACCCCAAGATGATTCTTCACCAGTGACTGAAGATTATGGTCTGTTTGGGTTTCATTAGGAGATGGGGGATGTCCATCCTTGGGCATTCCAAAGCCTCATCCACATGCCCTCAGTCACTGCTGAGTTGGTTGTCCTGCTCAGGATCTTAAAATGTGCATTTCTACAGTCCTACACCTCCAGAAACTCCAAGTTTGTGGTGTTTGGTTTTTTTTTTTTCCTCCAGATCAAAATGATAGACATTTATCTTAAGCAAATGGGCAAAATCTTTCTTGTAGAAATGCAATAATACAATTGTATTATTGTTATTATATTTGTGGGCATGTGGTACACATATATATAAACATATATTATTGCATATATACACATAGCATGCCCTAGAATCACAGAATGGTTTGGGTTGGAAAGGGTCTTAAACATCATTTAGCTCCAGACCCTCTTCCATAGGCAGAGATGCCTGGGATGTCCTTGAGAATGCCATTGTAGCAAGTTAGGAATCATCTCCAATCCATTTTTTCTGGTTTTGCTATTAAAATTATTATTATTCTGTGACCATATAGAACTTAGCTATATAGAATGGTGTTTGAACATATATTTATATATATGTACACAAATGCGCACATATATATTTTAAAAAACGAATTTTATATGTGTAAAACACATATGATATATTAAAACACCTTACTTTATAAATATATATTTATATTTATAAATATAAAACATGTCTATACCATATGCAGGAATATATGGAATATGTAGGACTGCTCCACATACCCAATCCCTCCCTGAGCACGGCAACAGTGACCAATACTGACCTATCCAAACTCCAAATGCCTGTCTCAGTTTTGTTCTAATTTCACTGATTTAGACACAGGCTCTGCCTCCAGTTCAGAGCTGTTCCACTGACAAATCCCACTCAGAGGAGCTGCACCAGCACAAGCCAGGCCAGATCCTGGCCTCCCAGCGGGACTCCAGCCAGGGACAAACAAAAAGGTGTTTACTAGGGCTCATCACGTTAGAGGGGACAGTGAGTTTGTCTAACCCCTGGCCCTTCTCTTTTCCTCTTTTATTAGTTATTCTGGATGTTAAGTCAACTCAGCCCCCGAGCGGGGCGGGAGGAGGGGATGATAAAGCATCTGCAAAGGTCACTTCGCAGCCCAGGCCAATAAAACGGCAGGTACCGAACTTATCAGGGCCGCATATAACTTGCAGTTTTTCTAACTCAATTGATTGGACTTTTTATCTAAAATAACAGGCATTATAAGATAGGCGAAAGTCGAGATAAGGAGGAAAATTGAGTAGCCTCGAATCAAGATCAGCCTGGGGACAGGTTCAAACTCCCACACCTGCCCCAGAGGAATCAATGAAAGTTTCTTGGCGCCGTCCGCTCGTTTTGAAATGCTGCTGGAGTTGGGTGAACTTTGAGACCGCGGCGTTTATTCTGTGATTATAATTAACCTGCTCACCCGTTGTTATTGATTTGTGTGGAGGGAGGTGCCAGAGCCTGACTGGGATGTGGGTTTGGGAATAGAAGTGCTCAGGGAGAGCAGGAAAGAGTGAGACCCTTCCCTGTCTCGAGGCAAAGGGAAGAGGGTGAAATCCCCCTCCTGCTTGTGGTCCTACTTATTTTGTGAAGTGAAAGGACCCTCAAGCCCAGACCTTCATGTCCAGAGGGGCAGGATAAATTACAGCATCACTCATCTGTCCCAGGGAAATAATGAAGGACTGAAACATGGGAGAAGTCATACCCAGCATCCAGAGCATCCTCCCAGCCCAGGGGAGCGTGAGGAAGAGACATCCCACCCCTAACCAGCTGCCCCTCTCATGCTCCACACCACCCAGGCATGTCCCAACCCAGAGTGCTTCCCAGCAGCCAGCCCCCCAGGCAGGCAGCCCCTGGGGCCAGCACTCCCTTCCCAAAATAATCTCAGACATCTGGGACCACACGTCATTTGGAGGAGTCCTGATGTCTGGGGCTCAGGACCTCACTGATTTTTTTTTTTTTTTACAGCTCCAGCACTGGAGCCCTGGATGTTGAATAATAGTGGCTCCCTGGCTTGCAAATCCAAGAGTCTGGCTTGGAAAGTCATAGGAGTTTGAATAATAATTATTAGATTGGGTTTTCTTTTCTGTTTTTTTTTTTTTGACTCGTCTAGGATTTCAGCATTAAGGAATCAGGGTTTTCCAGCCTCTCCCTTGTCCAGGAAAGCTTTTCTTTCCCTTTTTGAACGACCAGAGTCTAACATATGATAACAGGACTCCGGAAGCTGGAGCTTGAAGGAAAACTGAGGTGCACCAAAGCACAAGGGCTGGCAACAGCCAGGGGTGGGCAGCTGGGAATCCAGCAAGAGGGAGATGTCTCCTGAACTGTCTGGAGGTGTTTGCAGAGCCAAAGGAGGCCTTCGAGGTCAGAGAACAGCCTGGAATTTGCTTAAATATTATGAACACAGGGAGCTCCATGTGGAAATTCCAGGAAGAATTGGCAAAACCTTGCTTGGAGGGACTGGTGTGGCCTCATTCTCCCTCTCTGCGTCAGCTCTGCCCCAAAATTTGGGTTTTAACCTTTTAGGAGAGTCTGATGGCAATGGGAACCCAGCCCCATCGCAGCTCCCTGTAAATGCACCATGCTGGAAGCATTGTCCAGCAGCAAAGGGCTGAGCTCTGGGAAGGAGAGCAGGAACAGTGAGCAGCATCCCACCACGGGACCTCTCCTGAAATGCTCCCCCAGCAGACACTAACTTAATTCCCAGGGATTAGGAGGAAGCATTTCCAGGCAGCGATTTTGTCATCCCAGGTTCAGAAGCAATCCAGTACCAGTCCCTGGTGGAGACGGGAGATCAGCCCTGCGGGATCCCTCATCCGGCTGCCCTCGCCCCACCTCTGCTGGAAAAATTATTAATTTTTGGCTTTCCAGGAGTTATTTCTTTTCCTCTTTCACAAACAAAATTAATTTCTGAGTCGCTCCCAAGTCTGGTGTGAGTGGTTCGAGCCCAGCTGGCTCCGATAAGGGTCTCACAAGCTTTAGGGGTGACTAAAAATAATTAAAAAAACATCCTGAATTCCTTCATGCTGCAGCGTATAAACGAAGTCACCACTTCTCAGGAAAGAAAGGAAGGTCCCTCTGGATTTTGGGGTTTCACCTCCCTGAGAACACATGTAAATTCCCATGTAATTTGCAGTAGACTGAGTTTCTTCCCTATGGAATCTATTTACATGGGCCTGATCCTGCACCAGCTCCCAGTGAACTGCCCTGTGCTTTAATTCAGGGATGGCTTCAGCTCTGAGCAAGGAATGTGGGTAATTTTGAGGTTGTTTTTTATTTTGTCACTGTTTTTTCTGGTTTTTTAAGGGATGTCTGGTCCTAAAACCTGAGCAGGTTTGGCCTTAAAAAGACAGAGAAAGCAAAAAGAGATTGGAAATACCCAACTTGCTCCCCCCAAACAAAGACTTCATCTACAATTAGGTATCCACCTCATTAAGCAAAAAAAACCCCTCTGTGCCAGCAAATAATTGAGAAAAAAATTAATCGCTGGGCACTTCTTGGAAAAGAAAAAATTATTTTCGCTTCCAGTTGACGCTGCCCCAAATTTGGCTTTAAAACCCAGGTCTTGCCAAAACCCCAAAGCTGAAACATTTCAGCGCTGACGACGGGGTCAGATCTGCATCCAACTTGGAAAATCTCTGCCTGGCTCTTCTTTTGGAGCACACCCAGCACCCGCCAGTTCTTTTTTTGGGGGATGAGAAAATCCAGCCTGAGCTTATCGTATTGAAAAAGAAATCGCTGCCGAGCGCCGCGAGTGTTTAGAAAGGTGCAAGAGCGCGGGGAATGCTGCAAACTCAACGCACCCCGCAGCAAGGAGCTCCTGAAAAAAAGGATAAAAAAGGGGGAAAAAGGGAAAAAAATGGAAAAAACCCTGATATTTTGGAGTAGGTTTGAAAACATGGGCGTTTTCAAAAGAGCCTTTAATGCCCCTCGTGCCAACGGTGCTGGGGTTATTTTCTAGCACTGTCACGCAAGTGCAAGCACCCGTGTGTGGGAAGACCTCGGTGCTCAGGCCTGGCAGATAATTGGGTTTAATTTGTCATTACAGATGTATTTACAGCTCAGGCCCGGTCACCGTGACCGATGATGTGGGGAAGCCTTGGAAAGGCAGGAGAAGTTTTCATATTTTGCCATAATGTGGGACGTGATCGCAGACAGCTGCAAGAGTTCTGGGCCATGAAGGAGAAAGACCAGTTTTTCATGAAATTAAAAAAAAAAAAACAACTCAATCCAACCTTATAATGAAATTTGCTTCTATAATTTGGGTTAATTTGGGAGGTCAGAGCAAATTCTCACCTATTTCCCTGGTTATTTAAGCAGTGTTTCACACTCGCGCACCAAAGGCGAATTTACACCTTCCTGCCAGACGGCAGCGCGGATTTCGACCCGCCGGCAAGGTGAATATTTGGCATTTCCAGATATTCCCATCTCCCTTTTTGCAATCCTGCAGGCATAATTACACACATTCCCGACTCCAAAGCAACTCAGACCTGTAACAACCCAACATGGCCATTACAACCGAAGGGTTTTGGCAGCGTAATCGCATTTTTCGGGATCCCACATCCCCAAAACGTGCAGCTGGCGCAGCAAAAATCTGCATTTCTGCCTTTCCCTCCCAGCATCAGCAAAACTTTCTTTCCTAAGCCTATGGACTGAGCTCTTGAGGTAGATTCCCACCTGGTTTTGAGCCCCAAAGGGGAAGCAGACTCTTTGTTAAGTTTTTTACAGTTCGGTTGCAAAATTCTTGAAGAACCCAAGATTTTGGCTTCCTCTGCCCTGTGAATCCCCAGGAGCGTCACCGAGCAGAGGGAGATCCCCAAAAATCCCATTTCTACACCTTGTTTTCAATAAGGAAATTACAGGGAGGGAAGGACACGCCGGGCTGGTGGGCAGATTTGGGAATAAAACCCCTCAAAGTTGATATATTTGCATTCCTTTTTTTCCGTATACTTGCAAAGCTCCACAGGGCTCAAGGAGCAAAAGTTTCAGCCCAGAGCCCCGCACCGATGAGAAACAAAACTTCTGAAGGTTTTGGGACAACACAATCAATTGTTTTAAATTGAATTTTCTTTGAAATTGCACCTTTATTTTAATATACTCCCTCAGAAACAACAGGCTGCCAACCTTCAGGCACGTAAAAAGCCACTTTTTCACCCAGTTTCGAATTTTATTTGATATTTGGTGCTTTGATGATGTTTTTTTCCATACATCATTAAATTTTCAGAGAGAAATGGTTTGCCCTTTCAAAATACCCCTCTGTATTTGGCAGAACCAGTTGTGGGGAGCCCCTTTCTGCCAGCCAAGCCAAGGGTTTCCCATCATCAGAAGAGCACAGAGGTGTCAGGATTGGGCCTGGTTTCCTTTGGAATACTCTGCCTGATAAACCCTCATCTGTTTCCAAGAATTTTGCCTCTTTCCCTTAAAATTTCTGGCAAAAAAATATAGAGAGATCAAACTATAAGTTGTCTCTTAAAAAAATAAATATTACTGTTATTGTTACAGGGACAAAGAAATGCACATGGATGGGTGAAAAATAATTAATCCTGGTTTAATAAAGTCTTAGATTAAGCACCACCTTCCACTGCCTTAAGTTTTACTGCTCTACAAAAATTTGTGACCTTTTATATTATATACTACCCCATGGCTACCCCAGAATTATATAAAATTCTGTGCAACATAAGCTGCACTTGGTAATACAGTGCAATTTTTAAGTAAAAAATTGAATTATTAATAGTGGTGACAGAGTGCCCGTGATGGTGTTATTTTTATTATTATCACTGATTTATCTGAAATTTAAATTCTACTGCTTGAGGGGCTTGAAGGGGGGAATAAACATTTGTATGCTCAAGCTTGATCTTGCTTAGAGATTAGAAACCATCATTCTGTGGGTTTCATCCCAAATCCCAGACTGACGGGTGACAATTAAATTAGGAGGGAGAGCAGAAGGTGGATTCAGACCCGGAGGGGGAGAACAAAGCCCTGGGCGAACCTTCCCCGCCGGCGGGGCTGGGGTGAGAAATGCGGCCGCTTGCGAAACGGGGGATGGAGGAAAAGGCAGGCACGTCCAACAGCCCCATCCCGATGTCCTACAGCCCCTTCCCGATATCCTACAGCCCCATCCCGATGTCCTACAGCCCCATCCCGATGTCCTACAGCCCCTTCCTGGTGTCCTACAGCCCCTTCCCGATATACTACAGCCCCTTCCCGATGTCCCACAGCCCCTTCCCGATGTCCCACAGCCCCATCCCGATGTCCTACAGCCCCTTCTCGGTGTCCTACAGCCCCTTCCCACTGTCTCACCGCCTTTTCTGCCATCCTACACTCACATCCCTCTGTCCTATGGCCCCATCCCAGCATCCTAAGGTCCCATCCCTCCAGGATCAGGGACAGGACGATGCTGGGACTCCTCTCTCATCGCTTGCCACCCCACAGGGACCAGCCACCTTGTCCCTTGGTGCGTTGGGAAGGTCAGAGGCTGCTTGTAGGGGCAGAGGGTTGTAACAAATGCCAATGAATCACTGGAAATGTCAGCCCCGGGATGCGACAGGGCAGATCTCTTAGCATCCCTGTGGGAAAGCTTAAGATCTGGCTCCCAATCTCTCCCCCACCAGCAGCAGAAAGGACATTTTTCCAACCCAGTGTCTGCTCCAGGCTTTGATCTTCCCAGATGCTGCTGCTGTGTTCCAGCAGCGCCTGTTTGAGGAGCCCTGACTTCGATTTGGCCAAAAAAAACCCGAAAAACAAAAAACCCAAAAAGCACCCACCAGGAATGCCCGCAGCCCCGATTTAATTCCAATCACAGCAATACCTCCGCGATGCCACAGCGAAGGGAAAATCCCCGCTGAGAGCAAAATAAAGGGGAACGGAGAAGACAATCTGGGTTCGGAGCAATCTGGGATCGGAGAGTCCTTCCCCAGCCTGGAAAGATGCAGGAGGCAGCGAGGAGCTGCGGGATGGATGCGCTCGGAGCCCCGTGCCGCCCTCCATCCCCGCTCCCCTCCGCCCGAGGAAGGGGCAGGAGCCAAAGTGCCCATCTAGGGTAATTTTGGGAGCGATTTCAAGAGATTTTTGGTGCTGGCGGTGAAGTCTTTTGAGAGGGGATTCTGCAGCTGGTCCTTTTCATGGCTCATTAAGTCGGGAATTCGCAGTAACTCCATCCCAGGCAATGCCTGGGGCAAGTTCACTGCCTCGACCACAGGGTCTGATCCTGCTCTTCAGGGTAATGAAATCAGTCACCAAACTTACCCTGAAAAGCCCAAATTTGGCATTTTGAACTCACACCGGGGAAAGTTTTCCAAACGGGCCCGTGCGTTTTACCCATCCTTCCCAGTGCTTCATACCACGGTTTAACCCAAGCAAAAATTCCTCAATTTAGCGATAAACACGAAGATTTGTATTTCTTTTAGTGTTATTTTCTTCGAATATATTTTCACTAATCTTCTTTTCCCTGTGTATCGCTTTATTGTTACAGGGATATATTTATATAAAACAGGGAGGAAAACGTCATGCCCAATTGTACAGACTGTGAATTCTGCATATTCAGCTATAGCTGCCTATACTTGATCTTTATTTTTTAAAAAATCGTAGTAGTTAAAATTTTAATGACCCCAGGGGTGCTCTGCATTTAGCGCTACTTGAAGGTGGTGGTTATTTCTCTGGAAAAGAAAATGAGAGCGCTGAAAATATTTATATTTCACACATTTTAAAGGATTGCGTTTCCACCTTGAGATTCCTCGCTGTGCAGAGAATAAAAACTTTTATCCCTAAGAAAACGCAAAGAAGGAGTCAACTCCACCGTTCCAGGGATTTCTCAGGTGCTGACCAGGCTCGGATGTGGAATTAAAGTGGGTCTGTGATGGGAATAATCCACAGCGGTGTCCTCCCCACTACATCTTTCAATGCCTTCAGTTTTCCAGGGTTTTTTTACCCTTAAAATAATGAAAATGAAACCATTTCCCAGCTCAGAACCCCACAGCCAGCCTCTACATGCTTTACTCAACCCCCTCGATGCCCAAAGCATCGCTCGGCTTCAGGGAGGGACCCGGCAGCGGCCGCGTCCCGACTCAGGGAGGGAGAAGTGGGAACGGGGCAGGGCTGGACCTAAAACTCCTTCCCGGAGGAGCTGCCTTCCAAAAATCCATCTAAAACTCACCAGCTCTCAGGCAGTTGATTTTATTTTATTTTTTTTAACCAAAACTCAAGCACTTTTGCTTTAAAATTGGAACGCTTTTGCACATCCAAGTTAGAGGCGTAATTAGCCCCATGATAATGAATCCCGCGGGTTCGGCCGCGCTGCCGAGAACCCGGCACCCGAGTCAGTCCCGGCTCTTTCCTTTTCATTAAAAACCATTTTCTGCACTGGCTCAACTCATCCCTTCTTCCCAGTGCTATTTAAAACCTTTATTTTTTTGCCATCAAAATGCGGAGCTGCAGCACAAACCACCACGCTCAAAATCCCCAAATTCCCTTTTGCTTTAAAAGCTGATGGGTGTTTCTGCAGCTGCAATTCTTCATTTGCATTATTTTGGGTTCAGGGTATTTTTATTATCAAGATCCCTTCTGAAATCACCGCAAAAAAGGTGATTTTTTTTTTCCCCAAGGAAGAGATGGCACCATGGTAAAATACAAATATTCGTATGTGCTAACTGATATTCAATTAGTATTTGACTGTTTAATTCATCCTGATTTTTCCCCTACGATCTGCCTTCTCATGGCTTCAGAAAAAAAATGTCTGATTGGCTAAAATTTTATCCTTAATCTGTTCCTCGTTTTGAGAAATTTTCTGGCACCTAAAGAAAAGCACAAGATGTTGGTAAGGCCAAGCCTTCACCGACGCCCAACTTTCCTTCTTTTAACATCTTTAAATAATGCTAAAGACAACGCAAATCCCGCTGGACACGATGGAAAAATCACCCTCCAAAATTCGGGTCAGAGAACACAATCGTAAAATAGATCTGCAGGCGAATTTGACGTGTTTTCTTTGTTAACCCCAACCCCAAAGCCGACAGAAATACCTTCATGGAGAGGAAGCGGGAAGGAAAAAAGGGTTTACCAAACCACCATGCAAAGATGTGTCTGCATTTCTCTCTCCTTTTATCCCTCTTCCACCTCACGAAATATAAAAGCAGTATTTTAAGCCATTTGGACCAATTCTTCGTTGTAGGAACCAGAGGAATTTAATGAAATGAAAGGCTCCGAGACAGGACTCGGCGCAAGAAATCAGATGAGGTTTTTGGGGTAAGGACACTCTGAAATACCAGGGTTTCGTTGTTCAGATGTGCCTGAGTTCCCCAAAAAGCACCTTTATAAATGTGGATGCATTTCTTTTATTCCTTCTCCATCATCTCTCCCACCTCGGCTCTAAATTTCTCTTTGCTCTCCCTTTTTGTAGCCTGACCTTTCCAAAAGAATTTTTTAAAAGACCAGAACGCGAAACAGCCCGAAGGGAAGATTTGGAATTCATGGACCCAACTTTGCTTTCTCAATGCTCCCAGTTTAACACCTAAAGCCAGCTCAGGAAGGGGCTGCCTACGTGTCCATGGAACATCGTGGGGATAATTCAAATTATCCCCATCACAGCCCCTAAATCCCCTCTGAACTATTCGAGCCGGCAGGCCCTCGCTCCAGAGCTCGGCTCATCACTCCTTGCCGCTCCGGGCCTGCCCTAAATTTCCTTTACTTTTTGGAAACTTTGAGGATGTTTTGCAACGGTGATATTGCAGAATAATTAAGAATAAGGACCCCGATGTTTCCCAGACTGAGAGACCACTCAGACAGCACCAATACCCCGAATTCCTCCCTCCAAAAACCAAAACCTACGCACAGAGGGGTCCGTGCCCCAAAATCTTGCGGGGGTAACGGGGTGAAACCTCCCCTCCCATCTCCCAGCCCCGTGCTCACCGATGTTGGCGTGGCGGGCGGCCGCGGGCGTCCCTCGGCTCTGCAGGTTGTGCAGCATGGGGCTGTCAAAGGGCGACGAAGTCCAGGTCGTGGCCATGTCGGGGCTCATGTAGGCCGGGTAGGGGCTGGAATAGGAGCTGCCGAAGCCCCTGCCGTACTGCTCCCTCCCGTTAGCAGAAAGGTTCAAGGAGCTGCTGTAAGCCGCCGCCGCTTCCCGGGAAGAGGTGGCCGGGATGGGGGTGCTGGTGGAGAAGGAGAACCGAGGTGACACGGGAGGGTGAGAAGATCCAGGGTTGTAAGCGGCGCTTTCTGCTCCGGGTTGAGTCCAGATGGAGTGGCTGGAGTGGACGGGGCTGCCTTGCTGGGAAGAGGCGCTGCTCTGCAGGTAGGGCAGGCTGGGGAGCATGGAGGTGACCCTCGTGGTGGGCACATAGACGGGGGACGCTGCGGCCGCGCTGTGCATGAAGCCACCTGCCCCCTCGTACGCCGGAGGCCCGGGGTTGGCTGCCATGGCTAAGCTCTGGTACATCTCGTGCGGGGCCTCCCCAAAGCCCAGCCGCGATCCAGAGCGATGGGGAGCGCCTGGAAAACCCTCGGCTCCACTTTTTTTTCCCCCGGAGCGGTCCCGCGTGGGCGCGCAAGCCTTCCAGCCAAAACCAAAACACCACCAAGCGATGCGATTTTTTTCCTCCTCCGACCCCCACCTCCCCACCTCTCTCTTCCCCACCGCCCACCTTCCCCACCTTCAGCAGGTCCCGCCGCCTCTTGCAGACCCCGAGCAAGAAGTCCGGGTCCCTCCGGAGGGGAAATTTAGCTCCCGCCTGGATTTAGCTGCTCCCAGCGGGCTCCATCCATCACCTCCCGCCCCCCCACCCCCCCGCCCTCCACCATCAGGCTGGGCTGTTTAAAACCCTCGCTCAGTCTCCTCCTCCCTCCCCTCCCGCCCTCCCCTTCCAACACCCCCGGGGGAGCAGGGGGAGATGCTGCCGGGATGCGGGATGCGGGATGCGGCGGCGGCCGGGCCGGGACCCCCCCGGGCGGGGAGATAAGGAGGTTAGAGAAGGGGGGGAGGTGTAAGGAAGGGGGACACAGGCGGGAAGGTGAGAGACAGCGATGCTCTCTCCTCTGGCCCGCAGCAAAAACCTTTGTCCCGCAGGTACGATCGGTGCTTTAAGTTGTTAATGGCCCCCGGGGCCGGCGTTTGATGTGGGCGGCGGGAGGGCTGAGGGGTGTGGGGGGAGATAAATTAGGGAAAAGTAGGGGGGAAAGAGGGAAAGGAGGAAGGATGGATCGATCCTCCCACCTCGCGGCTGCCCCACGCGTGTCCGTACCCCCTAAAGCCCGGCCAGGCGTGACCGAGGGGGCTTAAAGGAGAGGGGGGGACGTTACCCCCTGCAGCCCCATTAGCGCTGCCCAAAGTGGGGAGCAGACCCCAACTCCCTCTTCCTGGTGTGTTCTATCCTTCTCCCCCGTTTTTCCCGTGTGGGGAACTGGGAGAAGCTGGAAACACAGCGGGGTGACCCATTGGGGACTGGGAATGCTGTGGGTCTGGGTGGGGAGGAACATCCCAGAGTCGAGGGACAGGGTGGGGGAAAGGGGTGCTTTACCTCTTGTTGGGTTGGTTTCGAATTTTGGGGAAACTTGGGGGAATTTGGAGTGAGTTTGGGCCTTGGGATGCCATTGGGGCCTTGCGCATGGCTTGAAATAGCAAGATCCCAAAACCCACTTGTGGAAAGGGGTCAGGGTGAAACCCCTTTCCCAAGGAGGATCCGGGAGGGGGGTGAGATGAGTTGAGATGTGAAATTCTCTACAAATCATGAAGGGACCCTCTTGGGCAGGGCTTGGAACAACCTAACCTGGTGGAAAGTCTCCCTGCCTAGGGCAGGGGGGTCGGAACTGGATGAGCCTTTAGGTATTTTCCAACCCAAACCATTCTGGAATTGTGGGATTCCATGAAAACCACCTCACACCGGGAGAAGAGCTGGATGGGGTGCAGAGGGGGTGGAATTATGGCCAGAGAGTTGGCTCTTGGGACTGCTTTAGGTTTAACCAACAGATTCCCCCGGCTGAACCCCTCCGCTGGGCTGAATTTAGCAGCAGAGGAGATAACCAGCAGATAAGGGCTGATACCCTGGGAGGACAGCGGGAGACGGGCAGGCGGCCGAGGAAAGGGAGAGGAGCCGGAGGCAGCGCTGGGAAGGGGTAAGGATGGAAGCGAGCCGGGAAAAAGGGGCTTTAAGAGAGATTTGCGTCCCCCTGACCCCCAGGGAATGGTTGGCGAGTAACCAGCCTAGGATGGAACTTTTCCACAGGATTCCCTAACGAGGGGCAAGGATTCACATGAGGGGAACAAGGAGCGAGTTTACAAACAGTAGTGGTGATAATAAAAAAAATTAATTAAAAAAAAAATTAGCAAAATCGAGTTACTTTTCAAGCTCGAGGAGACAATAGGGGGAAACTTTCGGGGAGCTCGCCGGGGTCCCGGCGTGACAGCGAGGAAGAGGAGCGAGGAGGGGACAGGGAAGCGCTACCCACCTTCGGTGCTGGGGGGGCACAGGGGTGGAGGGGGCGAGGCCGTGGGGCAGGAACCCCCTCCCCTCGCTGTGGGGCAGGCAGAGGGGTCAGAGATGCCCCGCTCCTGCTTCCTTTGGGGGGGACTGGGGGCAGCGCTGCCCCCCTGCAGGCTCCCCAGTATGGCCAGGCTGCCCAGTGCCACTCGCTGACTGGTTTTCCCACGTCACGTGGAAGTGGGCGGCGATGGGAGGGAGCGGGGGGGTGAAGGGGGTGGCCGGTATCTGTTGCACCATCAGCCGGGCGCCAGGTTTCGTGGCTGTGGAGGAGAGGGGGAAAAAAAAACAATAAAAAAGGAATAAAATGAAATAATAAAATCAAACCAGCCCCGTGGGCATGACCTCACCAGCTGGGCAGCCTCGCCTCCCCAGGGATGCTCGTGCCTGATTCGCAGAAAAAATCGGGGATTTTCTGAGGGGTACAGACGCCCCCCAGCCCCCCAATCCCGCTGGAGTCAACCCCTTTCAATGGCGATATTGCACGAGGGAGATTTTTCCGTGCTTCTGCCCCAAATCGCGATCCCAAATTACAGAGTGAGGAGGTGCCAGCTGCTCTCCTCTCTGTTCCAGCCAGTTTTGGGGTGCTCCCCCCAAACTGGACACCCCTTTCCTGTCCCTCCATTCTCTGATGGGTTTAAAGTTAATGATGAAGAGCAACGGGGGTGCTGCACCCCTCTGCAATTTGGGGTCCCAACCCCATGTGGGGTTCAGCCCCACATCCACAACCCCCCCTCCCCAGGGGCTCATTTCGCCCTGGAGTCTCTCCAGACATCCCGAGGGTCCCACTGCCCCGTTTCCCGGGAATAATTCTCACACCATTAATATTCCCCACCCTCTGGAGCTTCCAGTGGAAATTTGGGGTTCCTACCCTAAGTCTGTGGGAAGCGGGGGGGAGATGTCAGCGGATTTTGCTGCTTGGAAATAAAAATATTGAATTAAAATTTCAAATCTCCGTATGAAAGACACGGGGTATGGGGGAAGAGGAGATGGGGAAATCGATTTATTGAAGGGTGAGGAGAGCATTTGGAGGGTGCTTCAGGATTGGGAATTAACCCCTGAGGATGTGGGATCCCCTCATCCTCTGCCCTCACGTTATTCTGGAATACCCAGGGAGCACGGGGGCTCCCCAAATCCCCAAAAGTGGGAAAACGCAGTTGGAGATAACCCAAACATCGGGATGAAAATATTTATAGTCCCATATAGAAATAAAATTATAGGCACAGAAATACATCAGCAACGGTGTCTCTGTGTGTATTTGTAATTTCAGCACATGGGGAAAAATATATAATTAATAAAAGGTGTGTGATTTTATGCAGATCGATACAAAAATTAATTATAAACGGGACTTAATATATGTTACAATTCACAGGAACGTGTGTTACATGCAAACATAGATGTACTGTCTTACCGAAATAATTTATTGTTCATAATTTATAACGCCCTATGGTATTGTTTTTGTATATACGTAAATTATGAAATATATTGAAAGTAGACATATAACGTATAAACTTATATTTAATAATTCACATATAAAATATAAACATGTAAAGGCGTATATTTAAAAATATGTACGAATACAGGTGTATATAAAAATACGCTAATGAACACTAGCAGGGAAAGAAAAGAGAATTAAATATATTGATATCTCTTTTGATATCCGTTCTCCGGAGCAGCTGCCTATCCAGATGTGCCAGGTCCGGGACACTCATCTTTCCTTCTTTTGCAAAATCTCTGACGGTTTTCTCTCCCAAAGCAGCGATTTCCTAAAGATTCGTTGAATTCCTACAGAAAAGCAGCTCTTTCCGTACTAAAAAGAAATAAAAATTCTTTTTTAAAAGTCACAACAATCGAAAATGCAATTTAAACTGATTAAACCCGCCCAAGCAGCAAAGCAGCAATACCAGGAGCAGAGAAGATTTCGAGGACCCGTTTTGGCTTTGCTGCTTGCAGGAAAAAAGGTACAGAAGCAATTCCCGTGGATTGTTTCGGTGCGTGTGGCCGGATCCAGCCTCTTTCTTTTTTTTCGGGGAATTATCGGTCGGCGGAGCCGGGAATCGCGGGAACGCTCATCCCGAAATTCGGAGAGGGGAGGAACTGCACCGAGCCCAGCCTGGCGTGACCCAACAGGATTTAGGACACAATTTCTCCTGGAAAAAGCAGATGAGACACAGCAAAGCACAGCGACAAAAACCAAAAACCCCTAAACCAAACCCAAAACTTTGTTCTGCACGCGGTAGAGCTTTTTTTTTTTTTTACCTTGCAATTAACGAAA
>JAWWMS010000173.1:110369146-110390860 GCA_035048045.1 Chlorospingus semifuscus
CGACGCTCTTCCGATCTCTGCACGCGGTAGAGCTTTTTTTTTTTTTTTTACCTTGCAATTAACGAAATCTGTGTGAAAATAACCCAGGGGACCAAACTTTGGCCTTGCCTCTCTCCTTTCCAGCCTTCACTTCTGCCCCGGACAGGAAACAAATCTATACGATGCCTGTTTTTTAGGGGTCGTTTTTGTTTTGCTTTATTTATTTCCCCGTATCGAACTTAGTTCCACGGTGGTTTTAGAGTTAAAACTTCCGCTGTTGATGCACGGGGGATAAAACCCCAAATTTTCCCTCCAAAAAGCAAATAAAAACCCCTTAGGAATTGGAGGGGGCTGGGGGTGGAGGGGAAGAGGGGAAAAATTGAATTTAAATTTTTATCTGTGCTAAAAGTTGAATTTTTAAAACAATCGCGAAGAAAAGTGGTTAAAAATAGGGGAAAAAAACGCCGGGGAAATGTGATTTTAGCAGAGCAAAATGGATAAATGGGGGCGGCTGCTGCTTATTGGGCATTTGGGATTATTTCGAGTTTTTATTAGTATTACCTTAATTCTTTTATTTATTCCTTCAGCCGGGGAAGGTCTGGAGGAGGGGGCTGGGGACAATCTGAGAGTTACAGACTCTGGGAGAGGGATCGGCCACCCCGGGACAGCGGAGAGGGGAAAAATCGGCTCCAAAAAATCCGGTGCCTGCGGCTGGGTGGCATCTGCGGCGGTATGGATCAGCTATAGGTATCTATCCATAGGTATCTATAGGTATTTATCCATAGGTATCTATAGGTATCTATCCATAGGTATCTATAGGTATCTATCTGTAGGTATCTATAGGTATCTATCTATAGGTATCTATAGGTATCTATCTATGGGTATCTATAGGTATTTATCCATAGGTATCTACGGGTATCTATCTATGGGTATCTATAGGTATCTATCTATGGGTATCTATAGGTATCTATCTATAGGTATCTATAGGTATTTATCCATAGGTATCTATCTGTGGGTGTCTCTAGGCTATCCCTGGCTTGTGTTAGAGCAGCTGCTGCCACTGGGAAGAGAAAGGGGGGGCAAGGCACGGCTGTACCCCGATTTTTTGGGGCTGTGCAGCAGGACCGGGGTGGTTTGGGAGCGGGGAATGGCCGGGAGTGGGGGACGGGGCTCCCTGCGAGCCAGGAGACGTCTCGGAACGGCATCGCCTCCTCCCGCCCCCTTCCCACCCGTCTGGGGATGGACAGGGGGGTGCTGCCCCTCCAGCCCTCTCCAGATCCAGCAAAAAGAGGAAAATCCCAAGCGCAAACCCCTCCTGGAGCTGTGCGGGGGGAAGGATGGATCCCTCACCCTCCTGGGGGACAAATCCTGGACCCTCCTCTCTGGGAAGCCTTGGAGTCCCCTCTCTGGGACCCCTCTGCGCCCTCCTGCCCGCAGACACCTCTCAGGACACCCAAAAGCAAGGAAAACCCACGGGATGCTGTGGAGAGCACGGCTGGAAGGACAGAGGGACAGCCCCGCACAGAGGGACAGCCCGGCACAGAGGGACCCCGCTGTGGCTGCCACCCCCGCCCCGGCTGAACCAAAGCTCCTGTCGCGCCTTCCAGAGACATTTTCCCAAACAAACGTCACATCTGTTTACGGGACGGCAGTGGTCCCAAAATGCCACCAATCCTCCTCCTCCCCCATCCCAAAGGCCAGGTACTGCCCTTCGCAGGCGGATGGCCGAGCAGCATCACGGCTCAGCGGAGCTTCGGGGGAATTTCTAAATCCTTTCTGACCACCCCCTCTACCTTCTATACTGTATTATTGCTTTTTCCTGTATTTCCCCCCCTTTTTTTACCTCCAGTAGAAATAAGTAATAAGTACAAGTGACTTCCTCAGGGACAAATCCCTGGGATGCAGAGATGCGTGGAGCAGAGACCCGTGCTCTGATGCAGCGGGAGGGGAGAGGCTGAGAAGTGAGAGTCAGTGCCATGGAAATCGGGGGACAGACAAAATCCAAAATCCACTGGAACGGTGTTTTTAGGAAACGGGAGTCTCTAGGAAACGAGAAGCACAGGACATGTGGTGCCCTGCGTGTCTGTGCCACTGTGTGTGCATGGGGGGGACAGATGTGTCCCAGAGAACACAGAAAATACAGCTTGCATCAATGCGCTGCACTCCTGTCAGCTTTACTCCCAAAATCGAGTGAATTGAGCCTAAAACATCAGGGTTTTGAATCCCCGGTCTGGGATTCCCTGGATTGGTGGCGAGACGTGAAAGCCCAGCTCAGAGGGACCTTCCCCGCGGGGACACAGGGGATGTGACGAAAGTGTGCGTGGCATCTGCGACACACGTCAGCCGTGGATGGGGGATCCCCCGGGGCCACCAGCACGGGGGCGAGGGGGGAAGCATCACCTGCGGTGGCGGGGAACCCTCTGGGGACAAAGGGGGAGCGTCATCAGCCGGGCTGTGTCGCCCACTCGCAGCGCACGTGTGGCTCTGCTGTCATCATTGTCACCGCCCGCCCTTTGCCGCAGTGACAGCGAAACCACCCGTGCGGAGCGCGCCTGCTGTGACATCCCGGCTGCTGGGCACTGACTGGCACTGGCGGAGCCCCGCATGTCTGGCAGGAGCAACAGCGGTGATGGAAACCCCTTCCCGTTCTTGGGGAGGCTGGAAAAGGCTCGTGAGTCAGGCGGGGAACGGTGCTGTGCCTTGAAATGCTTGGGATGGAGCCCTGGGAATGTGGAACCCCAGCCAGCATCACCACCCATCATCTAGCCATAAATCCATTTATCCATCATTTATCTATATCCATTTATCCATCATCTAGCCATAAATCCATTTATCCATCATTTATCTATATATCTCTATATCCATCATCTATGCATACATCCCTATATCCATAATTTATCCATACATCCATCATCTATCCATACATCAATTTATCCATCATCTATCCATATATCCCTATATCCATCATCTGTTCATATATCCCTATATCCATCATCTATCCATATATATCTCTAGATCCCCATATCCCTAATCTATCCATATATCCATTTATTCATCATCTCTTCATATATCCATTTGTCCATCATTTATCTATATATCCCTATATCCCTAATCTAGCCATATATCCCTATATCCATAATCTCTGTAATTCCCTACTCATTCCTATGTCTTATTTGCTTTTTTTGGTGCCCATCTACTTTGCCAGAACATCGATTTTTTCATCCATCTATTTATCCACGTGCCTGTATCTCTCTCACCAACGTGTTTTACCTTCCTACTCGCCTGTACCACTCACTGAGTGCCCTTACCTGCCAGTGTGGGGTCCCCTACACCCCTGTACCCCCCTTCCAGCCCCACTGGGATGTTCGTAGCCCCTCACAATCATGCTGCGTCTATCCCAGACCCATGGTGGGAACGCCGGGATCCCTGGATAATCCTATGGGATTACCCGCAGCCTGACCCTCGTGGGGCTCTGCACCCCGATTTCTCTCCCCAGATACACCCCGGCTGCATGGCGCTGCCTCCAGCCCCACCTTGGGGGCTCTCCCTGCTCCGGGCCGTGCCAAGCCGTGCCGTGCCGGCGGCGGTGCCGTCGGGGCGGCGGGGCCGGGGCTGTCAGCCCCTATTGATGAGGTGTGGGCTGACGGCGGCGAGCGGCGGCCGCCGGCTCCGCTCCAGACTCCCCGGCGCTGGGGTCAGTGCCCCGGGCAGCGCCGCCGGCAAGGGAAGGGAGAGGAAGGGAAGGGAAGGGCTGCAGGGCTGGAGCCCGATGCCCCTGAGCTCCCTCCGATGCCCCTGAGCTCCCTCCGATGCCCCTGAGCTCCCTCCGATGCCCCCGAGCTCCCTCTGATGCCCTTGCGCTCCCTCTGAGCATCGCGCACCCCGTTGGTTGGGTTGGATGTGGTGATGGAAAAAAAAATGATGGAAATGATGGAAAAAAAAACCCAAAAAAGCCAGTCCTGACCCAAATTTTGTGCCCTCAGGATCAGTACAGAAGTTTTGTGGCTGAGCTCTTTCTGCACTGAAAAAATTGTTTCTCTCTCTGCACCAATGGTTGAATTGCGCAGTGGTTGAATTGATCCGCTTATTCTGGAGAGGAAAGCAAAAATAAAAGAGGTAGATTTCACATAAAAGTAAAGCCACAAAGCCAAAATAGTTTTTCATGTCAAAAAGTCCAAGCACTGAATTTCCAAGCCCAAATCCATGTGAAATGTACTCACTCACATGAGCAAAAGACAAGCAGGCAGTGCTGGAGGGACTGAGTGGTAATGCAGGAGGATGGTTTGACCTTGGACAACATGCCAGTCAAAAAAACTCAAAATATTGACAATTTTAAAAAGGAAAGTTTGAAATAAAAGGTGGAAAAAATGTCTGGTCTTTTCCATAAAGGAAAAAACTCTGTGGTGCAGGGTGAATTTGTGATCTGAGGTTGGCAATGTCCTCCAGCAAGGGACACTGGGGGCAGATGGGAATTTCTGAGAATCTTCTTCTCTTCGTCTAGATTTGCAAAATGTTGAGTTCCCTGAGAAGATGAATTCCCTGAACTTTGGACAGTGGGCTGGAACTCAGCCTCTCCCAGATCCCCTCAACTTTGCAAAGGAAAGGAGGACCCAAAGGGCTGCCCAGCCCTGGCACAGCTGCCCAGGACAGTGGTGGCATTTTGGAGGGATTTAAAAGGTGTGTGGGTGTGGAACTCTGGGACAGGGTTCAGTGGTGGCCTCGGCAATTTTGGGGGAATGGTTGGACTCAGTGGTCTTAGAGGGCTTTTCCTACCTAAGCAATTCCATGGTTCTATTAAGTGTTGCCAGAGTTCCTTCAGGTTATATTTAATTTCCACGTTATCTACACAACAATTTCTGGAGCTGAGGCAGCAACATGGGATTTTTTTTCATTTCCTAATTAACATCCACCCAATTTTCCAGAAATATCCCACCAAAATCCCCCTTGCCCTGCTGTTCTCCAGCCAAGTGAACATTGCAGCCCTCCCCAGCATCACTCAGGGCAGCAGGAATTCAGACTATGCCATTGGGATTCTTAAGGCTACACAAATAAAGATCCCAGCTTCCTTCTACCATCAGGAATATCCTGCTCCTTCTTCTTCTCCTCTTTTGATTTGTAAAGAAAAATATCACTGGTGTAATAATTTTGATGAACCAATGCTACCAGAGAGAAGTAGAGTGGATGTTCTCTTAAATCTGCTGAAATCCAGTCTGCCTTTGGTTTTTGGACCCATCCTGCAGTTTCACACCCACCTAGGAATGCTGTCCAGGATGGGAAACCTTGGGTGAAGGTGGCATTTTGTCATCCATGGGGAAAAGCAAGAAAATAACAGGCTGTAATTGTAAAAGGCACAATGACATGAAAGTTCATTTTATCAGAAAATGATAATAACATCAGGCAAAACTCCAGTGCAGTGCATGGGGAAAGAATACTCAGGCATGTTGCCAAATTTATGTGTAATTATCCCTGATTCTTAGATCATTATTATAGTGTTGATATAATTAATAAACTGTGGTATTTGTTGGGCAGCTGATGCACCTCTGAGTTTTCATGCACTGGACATGTCAGGAATGATGTGATTCCTAAGACTCACAGTGCAGCAGGAGAGAGGTGGCATCCCAGACAATGGTTTAAGTTTTGGAGGGTTTTAGTTGAAATGAACAAAAATTCCACCAAAGCAGTCAGAGACAGGAGAATTCTGGGCTTGAATGTGTAGTTCTGGTTTTTGTACAGAATCAGGGAATCATGGAATGGTTTGGGTTGGAAGGGACCTTAAAGATCATCCAGTTCCACACCCTGGCCATGGGCAGGGACACCTTCCACTGTTCCAGGGTGCTCCAAACCCCATCCAACCTGGCCTTGGACACTTCCAGGGATCCAGGGGCAGCCACAGCTTCTCTGCAACCTGTGTCAGGTCCTTTCCATGCTCACAGCCAAGAATTCCTTCCCAATATCCCACCTATCTCTGTCCTCTGGCAGTGGGAAGCCATTCCCTGTGTCCTGTCCCTCCGTCCCTTGTCCCAAGTCCCTCTCCAGCTCTCCTGGAGCCCCCTTAGGCTCTGGAAGGTGTTCTAAGATCTCCCCAGAGAATTCCCTTCTCCAGAAATTGGCTTTTGTTTTGCGTGACAGAGCAGCTTGGGCTCGGCTCCATCCCGTCCTACCCACCAGGGCCAAGGTGGACAAAGCAGATTTGGTTCAGTGCAGAAAGGCAAAGACATCTCAGAGGGACAGCTCTTTCCATGGGCTGGAGAAATGTCCCTGCATCCTTGATGGCAGCCAGGAGATAAATGAAGGGTGGCTGCTGGGTTCTGCAGTGAGAACTGATCCTGATCCTGAGCTTGTCTTTGCCACAAAATCATGGAATCACAGAATGGTTTGGGTTGGAAGGGAACTCATAGATCATCTGTATCTCCCTGGGAGTCACTCCTTGCTCATGTGACACCAAAATCAGGCTGGATCCTGCTTTTTTCTCATTTTCTTTTTCTTTTCTCTTTTCCAAAAGATCCCATGGCACTTTATAAAGATTAACCACATGAAGCCTCCCAACAGCGCTGCAGGGTGGGTGGATCTTATTATCTGGGAAGACAAGGGAAAGGGGATTAAAGGCCTTGTGGGGGACAGCAGATCCAGGACAGGACCTGTCTCTCCCAGAGCACTTTTAGCCCAGTGCCTTTTCACAGGATTATGGATTTTTGGCAGAACAGCTGTGAAATCTCACTGTAATTCCAGCAGGACACCACAGGCATTGGAGCATATTCCAGTTGTTAACACCCAAAGATACCTAAACCAGCATGGATAAATGGTTGCAGGCACCTCACATAGGGCCCCTTCCCAAAATATCTGCTCTTGATGAACTGTCTTTTTCTGACAATGAAATAAAATTAAAGGTTCATTTTTAACACCTTTCCATCCATCCGGTCTGTGGTAAAACTGCACGTGTAATGTTCACTCCAGGAAAGCACACATGAAAGAAGTAGAACTCATTAAGGAACACCTTTTTTTTTTGCTTTTATTTTGTTTTATTTTGTTTTTTTGGGGTTTTTGTTTGTTTGTTTTTAGTGGAAAATCCTCCCAAAATCAAGAAAAGAAAATGTTATTTGTGTTCCATTTGGAAGAGGTGGAAATACAAAACCAGCAAACTGGAATGTTCAATATTTGTCATTTCTGTCTGGACAAAGCTCCAAAGCTTAATAGTTGGGTTTTTTAACATTTTCTTTTTAATTTAATTAAATTTTACTGTCACTTTGGGCTTTTTTTGTTTGGTTTTGGTTGGTTTGCTTGCTTTAAGAAAATTCTAAGACCTTTCTGGATGAATTGCTGTTTAAAGTCAATAAAAAGAAAAGCTGGGCTTGAACTGCTCTAAGCAAGAAGTTTAAATGTTTCTAATAACTTTACTAATTATAGATGAAAAAAATCTGAATTCTTCTCCTTCTTGTTTTGTGGGAGGGTGGTTTGTAGAGAGAATAAAGAACATTTTCAGAATTCAGCCTTAAAAAAGCCTTGACTGTTCTTAGTGTGCAGTGGGAAAACCACAGCAGGGGCAAAAGTTGCTACATTTTATATAATTTCAAGCAAAACCAAAATACACAAAGGGAAAAAATAAAAAGCCAAAAAACCAACGGGGATGTTTGTATTTAACTCTTTCTTCCTTGCTTTTCCTCGTACATGGAGAATTAAAAATATGCAAACCACAGATCTCCACCACAAATACCAGGGTATATAAGAAGTCCCCAATGCATTTTTATTTTGGCATCAGATTCCTGTTTCTACCACCACCCCTTGCAGGTGTTTCTTGCACTCACCTCTTCTTTGAGCAAATCCCAGCATCACAGAGGGCTCACATTGTTCCTTGAGGTTGTAGGCAAGGAACTCTTAGGAAGAACAGGGGATTTGCTCCCTGGAGGTGTCCAAGGCCAGGTTGGGGCTTGGAGCAGCCTGGGACAGTGGAAGGTGTCCCTGCCCATGGCTAGGGTGGGATTGGATGAATTTTGAGGTCCCTTCAACCCAGACCATTCTCTGATTTCATGGTTCTGTGATTCTTTATTTTCCACATTTCATATCCCATTTGGATCAAATCACAGGGAGTTTTTGATGACACCCCAGAATCCTCCATTTCCCAGTGGTTGGTTGTGTGAAGAACATCTTTGGGCCTCATCTGCACCTGCCTCCTTTCCTGCCCTTTGTCTGTCCTTGGGGTTTCATCCCCAGATCAGAGGTGATGGGAGTTAAGATGCCATGAGTTCACATCAGAGGATCATGGAATCACAGAATCACTGAGGTTGGAAAAGACCTCCAAGACCATTGAGTCCAACCTGTGGCTGATCCCTACCTTGTCACCAGCCCGGAGCACTGACTGCCACATCCAGTCATTCCTTGGGCACCTCCAAGGATTGTCCCTCTCCACCACTTACTGCCAATGAATTGGACACCCCTGGGAAGCATCTAAAGAGGATCCAGCTGAGCCTCCAGCGCAGAACCTTTTGTGAAATTCTCTTTGCTTCCTTCCCTTGTAGTTGATCACCAATATTGACCATGTGGTGAAAACATCTTTGGTTGGTGATGGGATATTTTTTTTTTAATTCTGAGCCAATTTCATTTTGGGTTAAAAAAAAGGAAGGAAAATGTATATAGATTTTTCTATTTTTCTCTTTTTTTTTTTCTCTGATTTCTCTTTCCCCCTTCTCTAATTTTTTTCTCTCTGCTGCTGATTCGATGCTGGAGTCCAAATGCCTTATACTGACATTTGTGAAAGAAATAGAAGAGAACTATTTAGGAGACAGCTCTTCCCTTCAGATCTAGCCTCTCTTTGAGCCTGGATCATCAAGAGCTTTTATTTTTCCTTTTTTGTTCTTTCTTCTTTTCCACCCCATTGTTGTCCTGTCAGGTGGGTCCTGATCTGATCAAGGTCTCCTCATATGTCCTTATCTCCTCCTCACTGACTGGAAGAGGGTTGCTGGGCAAATAAAGCTTAGCAAATGGTCACGTCATTAAAAAGATATTGGGAATTTAGATGGAAAAGTGTCTCTGGCCAAGGCTTCTGTGCTCAGCTGCCAGCACAAAACCACTCTTAGTTGCGGTGCTGTTGGAAGAGAAGAATTTCCTTGAACTTTGGGAATTCCCAGCTCAATTTTACATTGTCCTGGCATTCTGCAGAGGCCACATCACACTTTTTGGGACCTCAGCTGTCCATCTGCTCAAATAAAGGTAAGAAAGCCCCGTGGGGTTAACCCTTGACTGTGACGTGCTCTCCACATCGTCAGGATATGGGGTGGCACGAGCCCAGGGGGACATTGAGGACATTCATCCCCACACCCAGCCCACAGACAAGGCAGGAGGGATTTGGCCACACAAACAGAGATTTATCCATTGATCAAAAGGTCCTGAATGGGATTAGGGATAAGTCTATCAGCAGAGAGGGTTTGGTGTCCAAGCGTGGGGGGCTGATGCCGCTGTGCTGATGAGTTGATAGCCTTGACCAGAGGAGTTATCAGGGCTGGGGACAATGCAGGACATGAGCAAATACTGGGCAGTGGCACCTCAAGAAAGGCTCTGGGAGTCTCTGGGGTGATGTTATCTCACAGGGCAGACCCTGGGAGCCTCTTTCCCCTACGTGGTGGGATCGGTGACTGCGGCAACCTTCAGACATGAAAGACTGAGTGTGCAACGTGAGGGTGTTTGGGCAACAATGCTGGGAAATCAGTGGGCAGAGCAGAAGTCCTGCACTCTCTCATGACGTGAAATCATCAGTTCTCAGCCCAACTTCCGCAAAATCACAGAATTTTTAGGGTTGGAAGGGATTTTTGGAGATTATTAGTCCAACACCCAGCCAGGGCAGGGTCACCTGGAGCAGGTGACACAGGAACATGTCCAGAGAGGGAGAGTCCACACCCTCTTTGGGCAGCTGTTTCTGCGCTCTCCCACCCTCAACATGAAGAATTTCTTCCTCATATTGAGGTGGCACTTGTGTTTTAGTTTATGACCACTACTTCTTGTAAACTTGTGCACATCTGGGCTGGAGAAGGCTGTTGGAAAAGAGTCTCTGTGTTATCTGTCTGTAGCCTCCCCTTTAAAAATGAGGTTGGGTGAATGTGCTGGCTGCAGGTCCCTCCAGATGAGATTTGCATTGACTGATTCGTTCAAGCCAGGCTTGGCAGAGGGGTAGGTAAGAGCAGAAATAAGCACTGGCTATCAGGGCTCACAGACTGGCTGAAGACAGCTCAAATCTGTAGAAAATCACAGCATTTTATTCCTGCCTTTCCCAAATGACATCCCAGAGCCGAGACAGCCCCTGAAAAGTTCACACCTTTAAATGTTCTCATCAGAGGAGAAACAAATGTCCAGAAACTTGGCAGTAATTGGATCACCAAGTGCAAGCTCCCGTGATTAGATCAGGAGTCCTCTGCCAGGGTTTTACTGAATCAAAAGAAAGGATCAAACGGCTGGAAGAGGGAGCAGCTCTTCATTTAAACTTCATTAATTTCCTGTCCTCTTGGCAGAGCCCTTGAAATGCAGAGGTGGCTTCCAGCAGCACAGTCTATTGCTGGAGCAAGAAAAACCTTCCTAATCCACAGGATGGGAAGAAGAAAAGTCCAGGCTCCAGCTGTCTGGGATAAGCCTTGTCTAAAGAAAATATGTAGCTGGCTTCTGTATTTTTTATTCAGGTCCATGTGATGATCTAGAAGAAATGAAAATTTTATTTTCTAATAAAAGAATCTAAAGTTGTTCAGGAAAGTTCTGAAGATCTCCAGCTTATGCTGTGCTGGAGCCCTCATACCTGTTCTTGGAAGGATATTTGTGTAGGGGTTAAGCCACAAATTTCCTGCTGAAAAAATAACTTTACTAAGCAAATACCAGGAATCCAGGGGTTTATCCCTGCTCAGCTGTCACTGAGGTGATGCTTGTGATGATCCAACATGGGGCTCATGCTCACTTGAGTGGCACTGACCAAAGTGCCCAAAATCTGATCCATCTGAACTTTGAAGAGGTCCAAGCCCTGGTGTAGCTGCAGGGATGTTCACCTGATCCCAGGACCCCTAAATCTGTCCTTTTGATGGCCCAATTTATAGGGACTGGCTATCCCATCCTGGAGCAGGAGACACCAGCAATGTCCTGGGCTGTGGATGCCCCGTCCCTGGAAGTGCCCAAGGCCATTTTGGGTGAAGCTCTGGGCAACCTGGAAGGTGGAAATGTGGAAGGTGTCCCTACCTGTGGCAGGAGATTGGAACAAAATGGTCTTTAAGCTCTTTTCCAGCCCAACCCATTCCATTATTCTACTCTAAATGGTGTAACTTCCCCAGAAGGCTGTTCTGGTTTTCCAGAGCTTTTCATAACCACAGGTGAACACCCTTTCCAATGAGGAAGGTGTTTTATTTTTTTCCTAGCAGAAAACCCCCTAAAATCCCATCAATTTTGGTTTGCAAGCAGAAAGTAAGGGAGTTGCTGTCAGCAAGAAGGTTCATTCATCTTAAAAGAGAAGGACATTCCAGCCAAATTATATAATGAAAGAGGTGATAAAACCCACCTGCTTTTTGACTCCAGGTTTCTGTTTCTTTTTAAATCAGACCAGTGTATTAAAGATATTCAGCCTTTTTTTTTATGTGGAATTTTTGCGCCAGATCTGTATCTGTTCCAAGTGGGAAGAGGCATGTCCATGCAGGAGCCATCATTTCATCATGCTGTGCATCCCTTTTCACTGCAGTCTCAGGGGAAGCAGATTTCTCTTGGGTTTTATAGGAGGGGGGAATCAAAGGAGGATATTTTCCTAAAATTTGCCAGGAGGTGAGAGAAGAGGCTGGGAGGACAAGCAGAATGTCCAATCACTCCATTCCCTGTGTCCTGTCCCTCCATCCCTTGTCCCAAGTCCCTCTCCAGCTCTCCTGGAGCCTCTTTAGACATTGGAAGGGGCTCTGAGCTCTCCCCAGATCCATCTCTTCCAAAGATTGCTGCAATTCCCAGCTGGCCACAGAGCAGGGCCCTTCCTGGAAGGATGCCCAAATCCAGTGAGAAAGGACCAATTTTGGGGGTGTTTTTTGTTAGATGTTGCCGGAGACAGCAGGGTGCTGCAGGGAGCTGGGCTGCCAGAGCCCTGAATTTGGGATAAATATAAAAAAACATCATGTGAGCAAAACGGAGGGTGGCTAATTTGGTTTCAAGGGCTCTAAACGTCTCTGTGCCTGGAAGTGTTTTGGGAATTTAGGGAACAGAGATGTCACATCATGGAAATGTGGCCCTGATAAAGCTGGGCTGAGTGAGGAGTGCAGCTCTTGGCAGAGCCATTGCAAAGTCTGGGACACTCAAACACAGAGAGTAGCAGAGGCTTGGGACAAGGGAGGGCTTAGAGAAAAACTGGATTAAACTCAATAACAGTGGGACAAGAGTCTGGATAAAAATCCAAGGATAAAAGATGATTCTTAGTTAAGAACAAGCATTGCTTCACCATGGCATGAAGAGGATCAGCTGGAAGCAGTTTGGTGCTGGACCAACAAATCCTGCTCACTTAAAACTGACAAACTCCATAATCAAGGCAGAGACTTTGCTGAGAAAGAGGTAAAACCTTTAAAAAGTCCCTCCCAACTCAAATTATTTTGTGATTTTATGGAAATAAGTGAAGGGATTTTCCCAGGGCTAAGCAGTGAGGCAGTGGTGGAGTCAGGGATGGGGCTGAGGTGTCTTGTCTCCTGCTGGTTGTACCAACCTGGCTCAGGACCCAGAAAGGAGCAGTGACAATAAATAATGAGCAGGATTTGGTTTTTTTTTTTACTCTTTCCCTATTCATGACGCCCTTGAGACTCACACAAGTGAATATACCTGGATCATTTAATGTAAATTATGGTCCCTGCTCCAAGGAGACAATTTCACTGGGGTTTGTAGGAGATTTTGGGAGATCCCCCTAGGAAAAAAAAATAATCAGGAAATGGGTCTACTTTGTGGCTTTTCCATCGCTGTTCCCTTTGTATGGCTGTGTTGAGCATAACAGGCTGGTTTTTAACAAACCTTCCAGGCATTTGATGTGAGCCCAGGGGAAAAGTGGGAAGGAGAGCTGTAAAATGGCAAGCCCTGGCTGTCTCTGCTCCCAGCCTTTCCTCAGAGCTAGATAAGAGCAGCAGCAGATAAGAGGAAAAGGGGGTCTTTAATTCAGTCAGAATTTCACTTAGTGTGAAGGAAAACATCTAATAGGAGAATTAGACTAAGCCAGGAAATTGCCTCTTAAACCTGAGCTCTCCTGTGCTGGCACAGTCAGCATTTTATATAAATACATATCTACACATCTGCCTCTCTCAGAACCACCATAAAACCCTGCTCTTTAGCAAAGTGGCTGAGAAATTCTTTTAAACTCATAAACCCAAGCCAACACAGCCTTTTCAAACACATGGGCTGGAGCATTTTTCCAGGTTTCTCCCAGTTTCAAATATTCCCAGCCTCCGAGGGCACCTGAATCCAACAGAGCCATGATCTCCCCTTGCCCAGAGGTGCCCACCCAACCCATTTTGAGCTCCAGGTGTGGCCACAATGGTGTTTTAAGTGATGAATACCCCAAATGAGGAGGCACCATCAAGGCTTTGCACTGAGCAGAAGCTTTTGGGGAGGCTGAGGAGGGATCAGGCTTTGAGTGTGACTCTTGTCAGAGTCCTGGATGCCACATCAGGGAGGAAGAAGGTTAAATCTGCTCTACCTCTGCTCTCATTCATCCAGCCCTGGGTGTTTGCTGGCAGAAAACAACATTCCTTCCATGTGGGCAGTGGTGTAGGATTGACACAGGGATGTCACTGGGGTTTGGGGACATCTGCCATGAAGGTGGAGTGTGAAGGAAAGCATCAAATAGGAGAATTAGACTAAGCCAGGAAATGACCTCTTAAACATGCATATTAACATATTAAATATGCATTTTATATAAATACATATCTACACATCTGCCTTTCTCAGTACTGCCATAAAATCCTGCACAGCACAAGGAATATCCCTGGGGTTTGGGGAGATCTGCCATGGAGGATCAGCACAGGGAATATCCCTGGGGTTTGGGAGATCTGCCATGAAGGATCAGCACAAGGAACATCCCTGGGGTTTTGGACATCTGCCATGAAGGATCAGCACAAGGAACATCCCTGGGGTTTGGGAGATCTGCCATGAAGGATCAGCACAAGGAATATCCCTGGGGTTTAGGGACATCTGCCATGAGCAGCCCATTCATGGCAAGGAGGCGATGCCACATCAAGAGGATAATTTGGTTTAATAAAAAACCTTTGGGTGTTCCTGTATTGTCCCAGCTCAGAGCTGGCAAATTGCTTCTATTCATTTTTGGATTTGGGGAGGGAGATACATCCAAATATCCATTCCCATATCCCATATCCATATCCCTTGGGGTCTTTCCAGTGTGCACCTCACTGGGATGTGGTCTCCTGACCCCTCCACCAGCAGCTGCTGAGAGGGCCCTGCAGCTTTGTGTCACTTAGGCCAGGCAGATCAGAACTGTGGCAGGCTGGTATTAAAACCTGGCCAAATTCCACTGAGTTTCTCCATTTCAGGTTCCTGAGCTCAGCTCTCCTGAAGATGTCAGGCAGAAAGGAAACCCTGGGCAGCCTCTGGCTCATTCCTTATCCAAAATGAGTGGGTTTGATTAGTGATTTACATTTAATTTCTTCAATCCTCTGGCCCTCAGAGGCTCAGATTCAGACTGATTGTGGCCTTTCCTTCCTTGGTTTTTTTTTGTTTCAAGTTATTCTTGTTATGGAATTCCAGGTGCTGTTAGAAGTAAATCAGTTTTCTCCTGGGGGACTGACATCTCATTAAAGGTAGCAGGAGCTACAAACTCTCCCTTGAGAAGTCCTGGTTTGTGGAAGTCATCAAATCCTTTATTGGGATCTGTTTCTGGTTTGATTTTTGTTTGATTTTAAACTTCTCAAGCTTTGAGTTGTCTTAGTATCCCTATCATCTACTGCACAGGAGTCCTGGTATGCCAAGGGGCAGAGATTGCTGCAGTCATAAAAACTTTAGGAATATTTATTTTCTACTATAAACATGAAATATTGCTCACTAAGATAAATAATTATATCAGAAAAATAAGAATCTGGTAGCATATCTTTGGTAGAACACAGATAGGGAGGTGCCAAGGGTTGTGCTGAACCAGAAATGGGGATTTAGGGTTTAAATGGGGATTTTTATTCTGTCATTTTTTCTGGTCACTGTTGGAATGCTCGTGGACTTTTAGCATCCCCAGCATCCTGTGGATGAGACTGAGAGCACCCAGGGCAGCTTCTTGCAGCACCTGGGGCTGGTGTAGAAGCAGGAGGCATTCTCTGTGCACCTAGCAAGGAAAGGTAAAGTGGAGCTGGCTGTGAGCTGATGCCGAGATAGCAGCTCAGTATCTGCACAGGTAACACCCAATTACAACAGAACCGTGTTGACTTACACTTTCCCTTATCAGGAGAATCAGGTATTCATGTAAATCACAAAAGAGTTTGATGGATGCCAGCTCACTCTGAGCCCCACACCAAGGAACAAGAGCCTAGTTAAACAAAATGTATGTTGCCCTTATCTTTAAGCTGTGACTATTGCTATGAAATAAAAAACTATAAAAGAAAAGTGCCTTATCGTGAGGGTTGTAATTCCTTAATGTCCCCCAGGGGCTGTTCCTGGGCTGGAATCAGCCCCTTGGGACCACTTTCTGAACCCCACAGAAGTCATTTTCTTGCAGACAGATGATCTTTCCTTATCACACGTTGTCCTGGCAATAAAAAAGTCTCTTTCTGAAGATGCATGTTTAGACTGAGCCGGGAGAAGAAACGAAAGGAAAAGAAGGGGCAGCTAAATTGGTCTGAATTCTGATGCTGGCCTAAAAGTAAACAATGAGGTCCAGGGACAATCTTCATTGGAGCCTCCTGGGCCTGGAAGCGTGGCATGGGGAGCACATGTGGCCAGGACAGCCCAGCTGGAGACTTGTTCTGAGCCCAGTCTGATGGCCATGGCTAATCAGCCTCTCTTATCACATTTACTGGGAGATGGGTGATGCCAATAAAACCAAGTCAGGCTGAGCACACTCAGAGGAGCCCAGGAGCTGGTTGTTAATGGATAAATGGATACCTGTGGCTCATGGAAAGGCAGCTGGCCCCTCTGTTCTCCTGTCTGGGCACTGGTGGGACCCCAGATTTGGGTTATTCTTAATTTTCCTTTGGAGATCTTGAGCTGTGTCAGAAATGATGGGCAGGATCTACATTATTTTATTGGTATGTAGCTACATTATTGTGTGTCCAGGTGCTGTTTGAGATCCAGGCTTTATTAACATGATAACTGGGATGAAAATGAAATCAAGCTGGTGCTTTGCACTAGGGTTCATCTGAGCCCTGAATTTGGCAAACATGGAAAACTGAAATGTGTGACTTGTGACAGTGATGAACTGTGCTCACACTTCCTTCCTCCAAACTGGAAAGAGGTATTGGTGGAAAAAGAGGAGATGGAGTTGATCTTGCAGTGATTTATAAAGGTAATAGACTTATCTGTAAGAATTCTTATATTTATATATAAGAATATATTATATATTATATATTATATATTATATATTATATATTATATATTATATATTATATATTATATATTTAATTATATTTATATAATATATAAATATAATAAATATATTAAATGTAATAGATTTATCTGTAAATATTCTTATATTTATATATAAGAATATAAAAGAATATAGAAGATTACAAGCAATGGATATCCAGAACCAGAATCAACATGGATGTGTTTAAATCCTTATCCTCAATCTTTTTTCCCCTAAGAAACACCTGGGTATCTAAAGCCTTGTGTGCTTCTGCATCCCAGCAGTTTAACAGGGATTTTACACCACTGTGGCACACAGTCCTGTCTTGGGACAGGAAAAATTATATTTTTCTATAACCTGATAATTTAAGGTAGTTTTCTCTGTTGATCAGCGCAGAGTTCAACAGATCCTTCAAGCCCAGCACCAAAGGGACAGGCCCCAGACACGAATGCCAGGCCCCAGACATGAATGCCAGGCCCCAGACACGAATGCCAGGCCCCAGACACGAATGCCAGGCCCCAGACACGAATGCCAGGCCCCAGACATGAATGCCAGGCCCCAGACACGAATGCCAGGCCCCAGACATGAATGCCAGGCCCCAGACATGAATGCCAGGCGCTTTTCCAGCTGCCTGCTCTCCCTGCAGACTCCCAGACTCCAGCAGTCCCTCCCCAGTCCCTGCAGCAGCCACGTCCCCCGCCTGCCCTGGGGGAGCCTTGCACTCCAGGTCCTTGGGGCAGCAGCTTTGAAGGTCTTTTCTTGTACCTGAGTGAGTCTAAACATGGAAAACACCCCGGGCTCAGCTGCATCCCTGCCTGCTCCTGATCCAGCAGGGATGGGAGAGATCTGGGGCTTATTTGGATGGAGGGGCCATGGTGGGAGCAGGGATTGCCTCTTTTCCCAGGCTGATTTGAATTCCTGACATGGGCAGGGGTAAATCACAGAATCACAGAATGGTTTGGGTTGGGAGGGACTTAAAGGTCACCCAGTTTCACCCCCTGCCATGGGCAGGGATGCCTTACACTATCCCAGGTTGCTCCAAGCCCTGTCCACCCTGGCCTTGGACACCTCCAGGGATCCAGGGGCAGCCACAGCTTCTCTTGGAAACCTTTGCCAGGGCCTCTCCACACTCACAGGGAACAATTTCTTCCTGAGGCCTGGGATTTTGAGAGGCAATCACTTGGCACCTTCACCAGCTGCCTTCTCCTTGCCTCGTTGGTGCCCCCAAGCCCACCCTCACTTCTGAACCCCTAAACCCTCATGGAGCCCCTTCATTCAAAGTGGTAAAGACTTTAAAGTGCATTTTGGAGAACAACAGCAGGATACTGCCCTTCAGGTACACCTCAGGAAGCCAAGTGGCCTCTGCAGAGGCTTTGCAGGATTATTTCCTGCCCCTGAGGCCCTCATTCATTCCTGGAGTGCCTGGCACCATTTGAGCTTCCCTCCCATTTCACTCCATCACCAGACCTGAAATCCTGCACTCAGCTGCAGAGACCTGCTGAGCTCAAGACATTAATTTGCAAAAAGGGGAGCAGGGAAGCAGCTGGAGAAGGGAAGTGGGCAGTGATTGCACAGCCATTGGCATGGGAGGGGGCTCAGCCCCAGGTGTGCAAATACAGCTCATCCCTGGCATCTGCTGGGAGCACAGCTGAGCAGGGACTCCCTGCCTTTATCTCCTGACCTCTTGCTCCCTGTCCAAGTGGGTCCAAGTGCATTCCACCAGCCTGGATGGGTCCCACACCACAGGTAATGAGACTCTTCAAGGGATGCTGCTTCCTAAAAACCCACATTTTCACTGAGCCCCACAGAAAGACAGTCATGTGGATGCATCTATAACATCCCCAGAACTTCTACCAGCACATCTGCATCATCTGGGCTCACGCACTGCACACAGAGGGTCAGGTCAGACCCTCTTTCACACATCAGCAGTTAAAATGCCATAAAACACCTTGGGAACCCCCCACCATCCCATGTGTGCTGCAAAAGCATCTTTAACTGGGCTGGCTGATGGTCTTCCTCAGCATCCTCAGCCAGCAGTGCTCCATGTGTCATCCAGCAGCTAAAAAAAGAAAATCCCAGAAGCTCAAGACCCCACCTCTGCCTCTGTGCTGTTCACACGTGCCGCTTCTGCTTCGTTTTTCTGGCAAGGGAGGTAAAAACAGCTCGTGCAAAAATTATTTATTTTGTATTAATAGCTCGGAGTCAAAGCCTCAGCAGACACTTGGGATAAACAGGATCACTCAAAATACAGTTGTTTGAAATCAGAGCTTTGCTCTGACCCTGGGGTTTCCAACCAAAGCCAGAAATTTGTATATATAGAATCCCTTATTATTTCTCCCCGCTGTTAATCCCCAGTACAGCAAGGCCTTGCTTGTAGCCAAAGGACTTTGACCAGGATGATTAAGGCAACATTTCATGCAGAGCTTGCACGCGTGGTTGTGGAGGTGGTCGAGATGTAAAATAATCCTCCCTATCTGACTAATAACCCCCTTTGCACTTCCAGTGCAATTTGTATTTAAGCACATCCCATTTCTCCCCAGCCATTCCTCTCCTTTCATTCCTCCTCCAAAAAAAAAATTATTTTTCAGTGCTGGCGGCCGTTGGGTGAAAAACAGTTTTGGAAGAAGTTTACTGGGCTTGTTTTTTTGAGAAAGAAGGAGAAACACTCATTTTTGTTTTTTGGTTTTCTTTCTTCTTTCTTTTGTTTTCCTTTACTCCCTGTCCTGCACACCCAGTTTTTCAGCAAGATAAAAGGAAGAAAAAGGGGAAATAAAACAACGAGTGAGTTTGTATTTTTGTCTGTCTTCAGTGTGGCTTTCCTCTCTTCTCTTTTCCCCCTCAAATAATGGAAATATTCCTAGCTGAGAATAAGGGCACCTCAGCTCATTTCAATTATTGTGCAATATTGACCACATCCATTAGTGAATCCAGCTCTTTAATTATGGTGAGGCCTTGCTACTAATGGACTAATTAAGACACAAAAGGGAAAATGAGTCAATGCAGGGGTTAAAGTAGACCTGGAGAAACCCTGATTCCAGTCCACAAGCTCCTTTAGGACCCCAAATCATCCATGGGGCCACTTTTTGTCTCATTTCTTCGTGAAACGGGGCTGAACAGCCCACAGGGTCTTGCAGGGTCTCACGACAGTGCAGGAAAAATAGAGGTAACCAGGCATTTACAATAATAAATGTCTGGTTATAATAATAAATGCCTGGAAATAAAGGTATTTCCCTCCTCTGCAAAACCTCATTATTCCATCTGCAATTTAAAGGCTTCCAAGGGGTGAGCACTGGCTTTGCCCACCCTGCAGCATCCCTGAGGATGGTTGCTCCTGCAGGGCTGCTGAGCCTTCACACTTGCTCAGGCCCTAGGAAAGCCTCAGCCAGCAGCTCTGCAGATCCCAGCCAGCTGCCATAATCACACATTGTTCCCTCTCCGTCCCGCGGCACTTGGAAAATGTCAAACGTGGGAGTCCGGCAGCCTTAGGTTCAAGTAAAAAAAAAAACTCCCAAACATATTTGGAGGGCCGCCAGCACTTTGCAAACCCTCTGCAAACTCAGATAAGGGGCGACCTTGCAAGCCTGAGGGCTAGGCCAGGAGTTTATAAACCCTGCTCTTGCTTGGGCTGAGCTTTCCCAATATTGTGACCATCCCGTCCCCTCCCAGCATCGCGCGGCGAAGGCGGCGTGCGAAAGCAGGGGCTGCTGGCCACGCTGACCTTCAGCAAAACGTCCAAGGTGGAAGAACCCGCTGGAGATGTGACGTCCAGAGCTGGCAGGGACAGGACTCCCCTGTGGAGGGGAGGCAGAGGCTGCCTGGGGCTGGATCCGAGTGAGCAAAGGCAGCGCCCGGTTGCGTTTCAGACGCTGTCCCCAAAAAAACCCGTTTTGGGGATTTTTGCAGACCCTGAAAACATGGCTGGGGAAGGTGGCAAACACTGCTTGGTGAGGAGGGGGAGGAAAAGTTGAGTTTGGGGCTTCATTTTGAACCGTAACGAAATCTAAACATTTTGAAATTCTTCCCCAAATGACAAATAATGTCAAATAGTGAGATAGCACCGGCCTGGATTTGAGCCGCGAGGCACCTTCTTATACTCCTAACTTCTGATAAAAAGGATGGAACAGAGTCAGGAAAACTTTCCTCTCCTTCCCCTCATTATTTTTCTTTAAAAAAAAACCTCAAAAAAACCCCAACCTCAGTGAAATCAGCAACGTCTCCTGAAATGTTCCAGTTTGGATGGGAGAGCCTCTCACGGCAGGAAATGTTTCCCTCTGGGTTTTCCTGGCCAGCTCTGGCTGCACGTTCCAGCTGAAGGTCCAGCCTGGGCATGGCAGCTCAGATCAGGGGGGGCAAAGATCCTCTACCCCCACAAAAATCCACTCTCGGGGGGTTGATACCTGAACCCTCATTAATTAACAGGGTTAATTAGCTCAGTGGTAGCACAGTAGCTGTGTAAGTGAAGGATGTGTGTCCTTAAGCCAGTGTTATTAATCTTTTTTTCCCCTCTTTTCTCAATTGTTTTAAACTTGAGGCTTTCTGCTGAAACCTTTGTGGCTCACTAAACCAATATTTATGCATTTTTGATCCATGAATCCTTACAAATCCTTTCCCCCTCCATCCTTACCGCAGAGCTGAATGTGGGTGAATTATTTCTCACCCTTCCATACATCATCTGGTGAATTTAGGCTCCTTTGGGGTCTGTTTGCAGTTTGTTTCTTACTTGCAAACACATTTGTTTTCTCTCCAGGTCAAATAAGTCATGTGAAAATGTCAGTGCATGAATTACCTGTGAACTATTTACCCCTTGCATCCCACCTGGGACCCCCCGAGCTTCCCAATGCACATCCGGTCACCTGAAACACCAAGAAATTTTTTGAGTAAAGCAGGACAAATGCCCGGGAAAACACCCAGGTGGATTCTTGTTTACTTTCACATTCGTAAGAAAATCAAAAGGTGTTTTCGTGGATGTATTCTCAGCTCCCAAACCTAAGCAAACTCGATATTTTTATGGGAAAAAAGTACTCTCAGCCACCTTTTGGGGCTGCTGGGCAAAGTCTTTAACTTCTCTCAGCTGACAAAATTTTGTTGTCTGGCTCTTAAATTTGAAGAAAATATAATAATAATAATAATAATAATAATAATAATAATAATAATAATAACAATAACAATATCAGCTATATAATATGTAATAGATACTA
>JAWWMS010000173.1:110390946-110413514 GCA_035048045.1 Chlorospingus semifuscus
ACCAGCTATATAATATGTAATAGATACTATATACTATATAAGATTTATTAGCATTAGCATTAGCATTAGTATTAGCATTAGCATTAGTATAATAACATGGAGCTGCCTGCAGGGCACAGTGGAAAAAGAAAGAGAAAAATAGTAATAGTAAGAGTAGTAATGATAGTAACAGTAGTAATAGTGGTGGTAGTGGTAGTAGTAGTAGTAATAATAACTATTATTATTATTATTATTATTATTATTATTATTATTATTATTATTATTGCTATTATTACTACTCTTACTATTACTATTTTTCTGTTTCTTTTTCCACTGTGCCCTGCAGGCTGCTCCATGTCCCAGCCCTCCCCGGGCAAAGTTCACACTTGGGGATAATAAACTCCAACCTATGTGAGATGGAAACAACTCCTTCCTTATTTTCCTTTCCAGAAGGGTGAAGAAAAGACTTGTATCCTCCAGATCTCTCCAGCTGCTCTCATCCTAAGGGGAGGAGATGATGCAGGCTAAGGAGTTAAATACCCCCAGACTGGGGGGTTTATTAGGATGGGTAAAGCCAATCTCCGGGATTGGAACGGAGGGTCACCAAATGGGAGAAAAGACCAGTAAATTGGATCTCTGGGGAGGCACCTGCTTCTCCCCTTGCCCAAATCAGCCTGCCTTGGTCCCCCTTTTTTTTTTCCCATTTTTTTTCCCTTTTTTTCCAGCTCTCTCCATGCCATCGGTGGAGTGCTCAGCAGTTAATATCCTTCTGTCTCCAATTGTGCCTGGAGAGGTGTAACGTTTGATAAGCCCCATTTAACTTGGCTGTACTACATTGTTTAAATAATTCAAATACAGATTGGCCCTTTAGAAGGATTTCTGCTCTATTGACCCTGCTGGTCATGAGTTACCAGGAAGTCAGGGAGGGGCTTCCAGAGCTGAAAGCCTGGAAAAAAAAAAAAAATCAATTCCACCTCTTTAGTGCCCCAATCACACCCCATTATTCCCGGGTAATTGCAGACCTGCTTCACTTTTAACTCTTTGGGAACAATATGGGAAGTAGGTGATCAAGAAGGGTTTTCCTCTCCACTGAGGTCCTAATCTGCTTGGAGAGTGTCATGTCCTTATCACTGGAGTTTGGATGAATAATTATTTACAGGTAAAAGTGCCAAATGGCTTTGTGTGTTATTTTTTCTCCCTCTTCCCTCTCAATACTTGGTTTGCTGGAGGTTGTTTGAGCTGCAGAACTCATAATACTTTTATTTTTCCTGCTTGTATTTCTTTTTCTCTGTTCATTGAGCCATCAGAAATAGGGAATGGGATGAGGAATCAGTTCATTCTGATTTGTGCTTGTCTTTCATGCAGGGATCCCACCAGGTCCCTTTGCTGCACATACACGTGGCAAATCCTACTCAATAACTTGTGTAAAAGCAGAAGGAGAGGTGGCCATGTAGGAGTAGGACAAAGCAGCCAAAATATTGGCCTTGAGCATGTGATGCCTTCACTGTAGATGGGTCAGAAGGGGTTTAATCTGATCCCATAGAAAACAGACCCGTGGTGAGCTATAGTGCATCTTTTGGATTGATTTAATCCAAAAGAAATCTGGGATTTCAGGCACAGTTGGGTCTGGATGGGAAAATGTTGAAGGCTCAAAACAGAGGTTGGACTGTGGTGATGCTTCAGAAATTAAATGGTTCACTCCTATATAATGTGCTTCATTCTTTGACAGCTAGAAAAAAATCCAAACTTTGCATGCCTAAAATTGACAGATAATAAAAATGTCCTTTCTATTTTACTGTCATGACCAGGTGAAACCTGCCCTGACAAGAAGGAGGTTGTGATCCTGGCACTTTCACCTTGTGAGATTTCATTAATCAGGCAAAGAACCCAAAAAAGGTAAAAATGCCCCAGATCCCACCTCTGCCATGATGCCTTCTGCCTTTTTTCAAATTCCTTGAGCTCCTGGCTCCTCCTCCTTGACATGAGGCCAACAAGACGGGACCCAGGGCTAAAAACTCCTCAGGACGTGATGCGCAAAAAAATCCCTTCTTCCTTCCTGGTGTAGGGAGGCCGAAAGTCACCCACCCCATCCTCCAGCCTGGTCTGGCCTGGGGCAAAAGCCAGGGCCTCACCCTGTCACCCAGCAGGGCTCCTGGGGTGGCACTGGGCAAGGAGATGCCAGCCAGGGTGGAAAATTGAGGTGATGGAGAACTGAGCAGGCTTGGTGAGGCTGCTGAGTCCCCACCCCTTTCACAAATGGTGACCTTATCACTGGGCTCTGTTTATCCAGGAACAGGGGACAGAGGACAGAGAGGAGCAGCATCAGCCTCCACTCTGGGTCACCACGCCAGAGGCTACTCAGAGTCCATTGGGATTCCTGTCCCAGCTGTTTCTCCTGGGATGTCATTCCAGAACCTCTGTAGGAACCATCTCCTAATGCCCAAATGGTATTTCTCAGGCTCACATGTGTCTTACAGCACTGGGGTGTCCCTGCTACCTTCCTGAAGGTGTTTTTGATTGACTTGTTGATCCAACCCATGGATTTCAGGGTGTGGACAAGGATGAGGTGACATCTCAGGGTAACCAATGTCCATCCTGGCCAGTTAACAACACTTCATGCAGCAGGTGATGATTTCCAGGGGGTGTTACAGAGCAGGAGCCTAATTTTGGTGCGCTGATTTGTCCTCAGGAGGTGCCACTGCCTCTTCCCTCACCATGGAGGGCCTACAGAGCCTCTCAGGTTAATTGAACTGGCTAAATAACTGCTTACAGGTCGAGAGCTTGAAAATCTTCCTCAGTGTGAAGGCAGGAATGTGTTCTCTGCACATTTCAGAGACTAAAACACCCAGCAGCAAGACAAGAGGGACACAGCAATTCAGGACATGGTTTAGAGGTGTACCTGGCCTTGCTGGGTTTATGGTTGGACTCCATGATCTCAGAGATCTTCTCCAACCTTACTGATTCCAGGGTGGTTGGTGTTGCCATGGAGGCATCAACTTCCAGCCCAGGATATTCTATGATTCTGTGAGTAAATCCCACCTGCTCCAAGCAGCAGCAGAGACATTTGCCTGCGGTGTTTTGTGTCCCCCAGGCTGTGCCTGATGGTCTCTGTGCTGCTCAGAGCAGAGAGAATCCCAGTGCAGATGTGCACAGCTGCAGAGGAGCCACAGCTCAGGGGAGCTGCAGAACCACCCTGGCGTGAGTGCAAGCAGCACCTGAAGTGTGAAACAGAGTGAAGAGGAAGAAAAGTCTGTGGTAGTTTTCCAGTGACAATATTTGGGGCTTTCAAAGCACTTTAAAGTGGTTAGGTGCTTGGCCCCTAACTGGAATAAGATGTCTTCAGGTGCAAGCGCCAAAACAAATCCCATAAAAATTTGGGAAAACCCTGGATGCAGAGTAAGGGGACGGTATCCTAACTGGAGTAACTTACCCCTATCTCTGAAGAGACCCTGATTTTAGACAAAGCAGAGCCACGCTCACCTCCTCCCCCTGCCCGAGCTGCGAAGGGTTAAAGGGTGGGGGAGTCGTTTGATTAATAGATGTCGTGTGAACGAGCACATTTGCCTGTGACTGCATTCCTGGGGCTTTCGGCGGGGCGATAAGCTGCGACCAAAGTCCTCGGGCTCTGGGCAAGGAGAGCAAACAGGGCCCCAATGGAGCAGTTATTAATCCCAGCCTCGCATCTCCCAGGGCTGTCTCTCAGCAACGGGGCTCCCGGGAAGCCTTTCACACACCAATCGATACAAGCCACCTCTCCCCTTGCCCTTTTCATCCCCATTGCCCCTTCTTTTGCCCTTTCCATCCTCATCCCCCCTCCTTTTCCGTGCTTGCCCTGGTCTCATTCCATGCCAGCACCTCCAGCTCTGGGACCCTTTCCCATGGGCAGCAAGGGAAGGGGAGGATGATATTCCCATTAGGGTGATGGAGCAACCCAAAGTGATGCTGTAGTTGTCCCATCCTGTGTCCCCCCTGTTTTATTCTGCATTGGGGATGGAATTTTTGGGACCAAAACCAGGGAATTCGGCAGTAATGTTTCCCAAGAACGTACAAGCCCTTCTGCTTATGTGGAAAGACATGCTCTGGCAGTCATTGCTTTGCTTCAAAATACATTTATAAAGCAAACACATCTGATTCAGAATTTCTTTAGCTGAAAAATTTCATTTTCCCTCAGTTGCAAATTGATTCAAGCCCCATATGGTGATTACAAGTCCAAACTTTGGCATGAAGACATGATTGAAAACGAAACTCCTTTCCCTTCCCTGAAAAGCAAAACAAACTGAATCACCTGGACCTTTCAATCTGCTGGGGTTCAGGTAGAACATTAGCATTCTTGCACACCTGCTTTCACAAGGGTGTATATTTATTGGCAGTGTTGGTGCATGGAGGATTTCTCCACGCCACAGTTTGGGGCCAAAAAGTAGATTTCTGGTTGCTGGCATTATCTCCTAACGCCACAGCTGCTCTCTGGAGCTTGGTGGTGGCAATAATCAGACCAGGAGGAGTCTCCTTCAGGAAAATCAGTTTCTTGAGGTGGGCCAAGACATTTAGTGGTGGTTTTGGGAAGATTGGACTCCAGGCTACTTTATAATTTGCAATTTTCCAGTCTCAGAGAAGGAGGGAGGACCAGGGTTAATGGTTTTAAACTAAAGGAGGGCTGATTTACGTTACATATAAGAAAGAATATTTTATGATGAGGGTGGTTAGGCCCTGCCACTGATTGCCCAGAGAAGCTGTGGATGCTCCTGAATCCCTGGAAGTGTCCAAGGCCAGGCTGGACAGGGCTTGGAACAACCTGGGATAGTGGAAGGTGTCCCTGCCCACAGCACGTGGTGAAATGGGATGAGCTTTAAGTTTCCTTCCAGCCCAAACCATTCCATGATTCCATGAATGTGTTTGGCTCTCTATGAAAACAAGATTTTTTTTTTCAGGGCATGCCAAGATGATCACTTCCAAAAAAAGTCAGCTTTTTGAGCCAGCCTGTTTTCCATATGCAATTCCAGATTTCATAAATATTATGGAGGCCTTCTGACATTGCAGAGCATCACAACAGATCTGTATTCACACCTAAGCAGGCAGAACTCATGGAAAGGAAGCACCTGCAAGTGACAGCATCTTTGCTCTGAACAAACTGATTCATGTTTGAATAATTTTTAAATCCTTGAGGAGAGAGGTTGGGATCACACCAGAATTTGATCCAAACCACAGCTGTCCTCCTTTCCCATATCTCCTTCAGAGGCTGTGGTGGTGCACAGGATGCCAGGACCTACAAAGGGTTTGGAGAAGGGAGACAAGATAATTTAACATTTGATTATAAACAACAAGCCACAAGCCTTGTGCCTACCCCTGGATTGTCATGGAGAAACAGTAAAATGAGATGTCCAAAGAGTCAAAACTCATCCTGTACTGAGAAATGGAGAATTAAATGCCTGATTGGGACTGTAAATGTCTTCAAAGCTATAGGGTGAGAAACGTGATAATTTTGAGCAGAAATTCCATTTAGCACTGATAATTTTTACAGGATTCACTGCAATGAGTACGTTTCCATAGAAAAGAGTAACAACAACAACGACAATAATAACAACAATAATAATAATAATAACTACTAAACAAATAGGTTTTCCCTGTTAAAAAAAAAAAAAAAAAGAAAAAATGAGAGTTCTGTCCAAGAATTCCCAGCAGACTCAAGTAAGCCTTATATCTGAGGTAGCAGATATGGAAAAGGCATACTGAGGTCATCTAATCCAAGGGCCGGAAACCTTTCAAGGGTTCAGTGCCAGACTGTATTTTTCTTCCCCAGCAGAATCTCAGCAGTCTCTCTCTCTCCTGGAAAAGGGTGAGGATCCCATAAGGGTGGGATCCGGCCTCTCCAGACCCAAACTGTCTGCAGCGGCCCAGCTGCCCCCTCCAGGGTTTATCCTCATAGCTCCTCTCACAACACATTTCCCAGCCTCAGGGTATCATGGAATCATGGAATATTCCATGTTGGAAGAGACAGGGATCATTAAGTCCATATTCCACTCAATCTCCAGTTGCTGGACAGAAAAGTGTGAGTCACTTGTGCTCCCTTTGCCTTCCAGCCCCATGAGGGCATCTTGGCTGCTCTGGGGCATTTTCGGTGAGGAAAACTTTCTTAAACCCTGAGTTTAGGCTCCTGGAATTTGCAGTTGAACCCTGTCCCAACATTTTAGGACGAAAAATCCAGGAAGAGAAAAAATGTGGATTTGCTGAGTTAAAGGATCTTCCCAGAGGTTTAGTACTGTGGGAGGTAAAGGGTGTTTCATGAGGACCACAATATCCCCACAGCCACATCAATTAGGAAATCCCACTGGTGTCAGAAGGTCCTTGAGGATCTGATCTGGAGATTCTTGTGTTTTGTAACTATTCCCATCAAAATGGAAGGTGTGACTTGTTGAGGTCTTGGAGGTCTTTTCCAGCCCTTACTGATTCTGCGATTCCATGAAAAAAGACAACCACGGGGCATCTGCAGGAATTTGAGACCAGACCAGGCTGTTCTCCTCCCTGAAATCCCAAATCTACCTCACACATCCCTTCTCCCTGAGCTGCTGAAGCCTCTTCCCCAAAGACTTCTCTTGTTAACACAATTTCCACCTTTCAGAGGCAGAGCTAAGAACCAGTGAGGTCAGGGGAGGGGAACGGGCCAGCACTGAGTTGTATAAACTGGATTTTCAATCCTCAAGCAGCTTTGATCACCCTTCTCTTGTAGGCTGTACTTTAACACTCCAGAGCCCTTCTTCAAGTAGTTTTGAGTCAAAGGGATCACGGATTCTTCTGGAAGAGAGTGGCTTTTCAGGGATTCCTTCTTTCCTGAAGAAATGATGCATTTAATTGTGTGGAATAGTATTTTCTCCTTAGAAAATGTCACAATCTGTGGTCATTAAAGATTTCCCATGGGAACAGGGGCGTTCATTGGTGTTCTAGATCAGATAATGAATTTCTCCCGTGAGCATCTCCCTGGAGTTTCCATGCAAACCCAGCCCTCTCCTCCTGCTCTGTCCCAGAGCTGATCAGTGCAGACAGGCTGCAACCCCTCATCCACGCCCGCGTGTGCAGAGTGTGACCCACATCTGCCTCAGGCAATTCCCTCAGGGAATTGGGGATTTCCAGCTGGAGTTTTGAGAGAACAGAGGTCGACCTCTGAAATATTGATTGCCTTGAGGCCAGATTGGATGGGGCTTGGAGCAATCTGGTCTAGAAGAAAGTCTCTGTCCATATCAGGGGGGTACAAGGAGATGATTTTAAGGTCTCTTCCAACCCAAACTTTTCCATGATTCTATGATCCAGAGACCTGCACAAACCAATGCAACCCAGGGCACAAACTGTACCCCCAGAAGTCCTGATGAACATGGAAGTTTGAGCCTTCATCCCTTCCTTTTTCCAAACAGAGAGGACCTTCTCTCCTTTCTGGTCCACCTCAGCACTAAATCCAGTCATTTTGACAAAAAATTGCGCCCCAACAATTTAGCTGATGTTAGAAACCAGATCCAGACTGGATCTCCTTTCCCATTCACAAGAGGTTTATTGGGATTGTCATGGGGTATTTCTGGGGTCAGCATCAGTTTATTGAAACGAAGAGGGCAGAGATGGAGATGCAAGAGTCAGAGCTTTTTATGTGTCAGGGTCTCCTCCACAACCTTCCACCTTCAGCAGCTTTTCCTGGGCAACTTGCCTTTTTCACAAATATAAATGATGGGCTTCCATCCTTTTTTTTGCACTCTTCAACATTTTGGTGTTTGCTTCTATCTTTATATAATGAGGAAATGGTCCCCAAGTTGACCAGATGGGCAAGAAAGTCAAATAGTTTGGGAAAAAGAGAAAGGTCCAAAGTTTTTCAGAAGAAAAAGATGTAAGAAAGCATTGTAGAAACAATACTTTATTTTCATTATCTACTTGTAAGTCTTTACTTCTGATGAAACAGAAGGGCAATCTTTGAAGATTTTCAGCCAGATTTCACTCTCCATCAGTGGAGTTTCATGCTTTCTACCCCTGTAATGTGCAATGTCCTCATAGATCTGCTCCACCTCTGAGGATCTGGGTAAAAGCATCACCCATTTCCCAACATAAAACCCATGTTCTGCTCTTTTACACTGAGTTTTCAGCCAGGCCTGATCTTGTACCCATTTCCTTGTGGCAGGCTCTGAAGTCTTCATATTCCCACTGAGGTGTGAGCAAACACACACAGACCAGGGCTGGGTCCCAGGTGTTCCCTGTGACACGAGGCCTTTGCAGCATCCCCACTCCAGCCTTTCTCCAGGACCTGCCTTCCCACTGAGTGCAGCATTGGCACTAAAAAAAGCTTTTCCCCACCGTGATCCAGGCCAGCACGTCCGCTGGAAAAATGACATAACCCCAGCACGTAATCTGGAGTTCCTCCTCTGGGGCAGCCTCGAGCTGGGGCCGTGTGAGAGGAGATCAAAGGGCAGCACAGGAAAACGAGAGGGAAAAACACCCTCACCCTGCAGGCAGGGCACTATCACAGCCCCTGGCAGGCTCTGGGAGTTCCCGTTCACAGGAGGGATGGAGACAGACATACAGACAGACAGACAGACATCCTCTGGCCCCTGGCACCGGCTGGGTGCAGGCAGGCCGTCCTTCTCCATGCCTCTCCCACTTTATCTTTCAGACCAGTGTGGGACAGCAGCTGGAGACAAGATTTGGCTCCTCTTGTGCCATTCTGGACCCAAAAGAACCTGGGAGGCTGCAGTGCCACCAGCATCCCCTCCCCTGCGTTCTCCAGCAGATTTCTCACTCTCCCTTGACTTCAGGAAGCACAGGAGGTGGGTGAGGCAGTGGGAGGGAGCTGAAACAGCAAGGAAAAGCCATGGAAAGCAGTGTGTCCCATGCCAGGAGTGTTGCTGCTGAGGGATCTCTGCTGCACCCAGAGCCTGGCACAGCCCTGCAGGCTGGACCCTTTCCTTCCTTCATCCTCCTCCCAATCCCTTCAGCCACGGGGAATTTGGCAGCAGCTGCACCCCCAGCTCCATCTGCCCAGCAGTGCCCACACCAGGGGGTTTGCCTTGCCCAGGGTTTGTGGTTTCTGACCCCTGCCTTGCCCGTTGCCACTGGAATTCCCTATCGCTGCAGTGACTCAGCTGACAGAAAGGGAGACAATGGCATTTTACATCAGCCCAGGCTATCAGGAGCCTGCCTTATCTGAGCTGTGTTTTTCTATTAGTCTAACACTCCATTGTGCATCCCTTTATCAGCTGCAATGTTGATGTAATGCTGGCTTGGAAGTGGTTTCTGCATCCTAGCACTAAGACAGCTCACTTTTATTTCGGGGGGGAAGGGGAGGGTGCGAGAGGGTTTATCGGGATTCTCAGGAGATAGGAGCCCTTCTCCTGCATGGAGCAGGGAGGGAGGCCGGGCTGGGTGGTGAAGCGGGGCTACCAGCCCAAATTGAGCAGACTTTTTGTTTTTTTTTTTTTCCAAGCAGCAATTTAATGAGGATAATTCCTGCTCCTCCCATCCAGACAATATTTTTAATTGTCCTTCTGCAAGTCCCAGAAGGTGCAGACCTGGTTTTCTACAGCAGGACTGGCCCAGCTGCTGGTGGCAGCTTAAGTCCTGTCATGTCCTGCAGTATGGGTCATCCCTAACAGCATTTTCCTAGGCAGGTTTTCACTGGAAGGCTGTTACACTCAGGGGCCTTTTTCCCCCCAGATTTTTTACATCTCTAAACATCAATTTTCAAAATCCCGCCAGCAACGGAGCATCCTTAAAATGACTTAAAAAAAAATCTGGGATTAAATGGAAAGGACAAATGAATCCTCCTGCATGAAGTAATAACATAATGGTGTGGCCTCATCAGGTTTGCTTCCTGGTAATCCTTTTCCCCCCCCAAATTTTTACATCTCTAAACACCAATTTTCAAAATCCTGCCAGCAACTGAGCATCCTTTAAATGACTTTAAAAAAAAAAATCTGGGGTTAAATGGAAAGGACAGATGAATCTTCATGCATGAAGTAATAACATAATGGTGTGGCCTCATCAGGTTTGCTTCCTGATGATCCTTGTGGGTCTTTTCTAACTCAGGATATTTTAAGTTTAAACCTTCAGGACCCACATCCATGACAGCAGCAGGGACAGAGTCACTTCAGGTGTTACACAGGAAGAGAGGAGCACATTGGATTTCTGTTACTGCAGAAACATGAGGTTTATGGCCAGGTAGGATCAAATGTCAGATTTGGCTTATTCAGCAGTGGAAAGAGCAGCAATGAGGTTGTCAAGGCAGGGCACAGAAAATCTGGAGCCATATCTGAGCATCATCTGTGACCATCATAGCCTGGTTTCACTCAGCTCCCCCAATCCACGTGGCACCCATGTTTTGGCTAAAGTCAGCAGCAACAAATTCTGACCAAAATCAGTATTTTCAAGCCCACTGTGACTCCGTCTTGGAGCAGTCTCTGTTGTGAGAGGTGTGGACCTCATCAGGTACTCTCTGCTCCTTCCTTGTTAGGATTTCATGCTTGTCCTTTCCTCCTGGCTCTGTGTGTGAAGGTAGGACCAGAAGATGTTTTGAGGCTTCCTCTTCTTTTAATGAAGTTATTAATTTCCTATTTTGCTCCACTCAAACCCAGTGGCCTGGTAAAGATGCTGCTGCCAAGACACCCCCTCATGAAATTATTAGAGCCACTTGTAGAAGCCATACATGAATTAGAATCATAGAATTACTGAATGGTTTGGGTGGGAAGGGACCTTAAAAATCATCTTGTTCCAATCCCCTGCCATGGTCAGTGACACCTTTCACTACCCCAGGTTCCTCCAAGCCCACCCAACCTGTTCTTGAACACTTCCAGGGATACAGGGGTAGCCACAGCTTCTCTGGAAAACCTGTGCCAGGGCTTCCCCACCCTCTGAGTAAAGAATTTCTTCCTGACTTCTAACCCAAACCTGTCCTCTCTCAGATAAACCCATTCCTCTTTGGCCCATCACTATCTGCCCATAGAAAAAGTTCCTCTTTCTCATTTTTATAAACCCCTTAAAGGTCTCTCTAGAGCCTCCTCTTTGCCACTGTGTCATTAATAATGACCCAGTTTGACTCCTACTTTGCTGTTTCACTGGTGTCTGGTTCACAGGGTGACCAAGCAGAGGATAACATTGATTTTGGACTTTGGGCTCAGCTGCTGGGTGGCTCACTGTGGATGAGGAGCTGTATTTTGTGGCTCTAGACAGGTGTCTGCTGTAAAATCCATCTCCCTGGTAGCTCTGGTCAGCTCAGCAGGTTTGTTTGATGTGGAAGAACAAGCAATCACATGTCTTGCTATGGGTCCCTACATTGTTTAATAGCAACAGTCCGACTTCAGGCTTTTCTGGGGTCCATGGAGCTCCAAAAAGCCAATCAGGATCCATTTGCATCCCTTCAAAATTCATCCTTGAGACCAGAGGAATTTACAGTGAACTGCAAATACGAGCCCAAGGAAAATCCTGTGCACATGGGTGATTCATCCTCTCTGCTCTCCCCAGAGGAGAGGGTGGATGGTACCTACATGTGCTGGAGTCACATTCCTGGAGGGATTTAAAAGCCCTGTGGATGAGGAACTTGGGGACATGGGTTAGTGGTGACCGTGGCAGTGCTGGGGGAACAATTGGACTTTTCATCCATCTCCTACAGCACTTTTGCATCTGTGTTTGCATATCCTGGGGGACTGTTTGCATGTTGAGCCCTGGAGATGAGTGAAGACCACAACAATGTTTTATTTGCAGCAGAGAAACTAAAACAGGCCTTTCTGAGAAGACCTTCAGAGCTAATTTCACTTCTTGCTCCTTCATTTACTGCTCCTTCTCCTCTGCACCCATCAGATTAGTGAGAATCCCACATGATGGGGACTGAACAGAGTTCAGCTGGAGTGCTTGGATGGCAGCTCTGAAGTGCTGTTGGAGGGACAACAGGAGTAGAAACACAAACTGTGGTGGGCAGAATCGTGATAAATGGTTACTGCCCATCCCCAGCCACATTTGTGGGACTGCTGCATCGTCACACCTCAAATAAATGTGTGGAAAGGCTCATGCAATGGGGTAAACAAGTCCTGGAGGGTCTGAGCTTGCAGAGGTCCTACCTGTTCCAGGCATCTCATGCACTGAAGCTGTTTTGCTCTTCCTCTTCCTCCTCAGCCTCCCCTGCCCGAGGTGGGCCGGCTGCTCTCTCTGCACAGCAAGTGGCTGCAGTTTCGTCTCAGTCATCATTTCTATTGTTATCTGCCCATTATCTGATCCTCTCCCAGGCCAGGAAACATCCTTCTGTCTCTGTCTTCGACGACGGCGCTCCATCCTCTTCCTCCTTGGAGAAGACAAAAGCAAAAACAAGTCCATAATGAATCAGGCGTTTCCCTTCTCGCTTCGCCCCTTATTTCCCCCTCTCATTTTTCTCACGGGCCAATTTCTGCCTTTCCCCTCCTGTTTGTTTGGGATGTGCTCAGCATCCCGGGGAGTCTGGCTGGCTCCTCTCAGAGTCAGCAGGAGTTCAGCAGTGGGGAAGGCTGATAGGGCTCCTCTGGCCCCCACTGCGTCCTCAAACTTGTCTGCAAGGAGCTTGGCCTCCTGACACCGGGGCATGGGATCAACTCCAGGCCAAGTTGGAGGTTCATGAGGGTTCAGGAAAGTAACTGGACAGTTGGGTGGAGGAAAAATGTTCTATAGAGGGCGATTAAACATGAAATCAGCTTATCCAGCTCAGGATGTCACGCGGCAGAAACGCGCTAAAGCTGGAAGAGGGTGTTGGGGAAACGTTGCTTTGTCCTTGCCATCATTTTGTATTTCTCCATGGCATTCCTGGAGGAGAGGTGGGACACTCACCTCTGTGCACTCCATGGGTTCTCTTTCACCTCTAGAACAAGATGGGGCAAAGCTCTGCCTGTGAAGCCCAGCACTCCTTAACCTCTGGCGATGTTTCATATTTACTGTTCCAAACCAATGTTGGATCCCACATCCAACATTCAGTGGAATTCTGCTTCTAAGCCAGGTGATCCTGGTCCTTCCTAGACCTGGTTAGGGTAGGAATATTGAGGATCTGTAAAGAAAGCTTCCCTGAAACACCCACACCATCTGAGCAACCTCTCCCTCTCCTTCACCTCTCCCCACCACCCAGCAGTGCTGCACTTTGGCTCTCCTGTTAATTACCCAGCTTTTCCTAGGATCCTGATTTTCAGAGATCCCTGCAGCCCAGGGTCAGCGCTGCTGTGGGCTTGGTTCTGTCTTCCAGGTAGGAGCCAGGTCATGGGAAGCTCAGCTGCTTTTTGGGGAACTCATCTGCAGGTTGGCCAAGGGCAAAGGCCAGTGGCAAAGACTTGGATGTCACTGGTGTGGGTGATGTGGGTCAGGGCCAGTGGCTGTTCCTGCCCCATTTCCATGACTGGGGGAAAGACAAGAATATGCAGAGAGTGATCCCAGTTCTGAAACTTTCCCTCTCTTTTCAGAAAATGAAGGTGAAAATCAGGACACACCCACACACCCCAGACAGACGCGGTCCCCCAAATACAGATTCTGCAATGATTTTTTATTATCAGTTTTCACTGTAAATAGAAAGGAACAAAACATAGAATAATTAAGGTTGGAAAAGACCTCAAACATCACCAAGTTCAGCCTTTCACCCATCACCACTATGCCCACTGAATCATGCCATGAAGTGTCACGTCTGCTTGTTTTTTGAACATTTCCAGGGATGGTGACTCCACCACTTCCCTGGGCAGCCTGTTCCAATGCTTAACCTCTCTATAAGCAAATAAATTTTTCCTTATAACCAACCTGAACTTCTCTTGGCACAGCTTGAGGCCATTTCCCCTTGTCCTATCTCTTGCTCCCTGGGAGAAGAGGCCAAATCTCAGAATGTAGAAAGGAAAGATGAAAACATCCTTATTTCTTTACCTTTATAAAACACCCTGACTCTTTTCCTGTCATTTCTAACCAGGCCACATGGCTGAGACCAGAAGGATCATCTCTCAGTGGATGCTGGGATAGTTAGTTTGTGGTTAGTCACTGAGAAAGCCACATTGCTTCTTTAGAGAAGATCCTGAAAAATGAGAACGGGCATGGAAAAAGTGCTGCAGAATTATCTGAAGAGTGAAGAGGAAACCTTGCCATGGCAGACTCAGAAATCTTGGTCTGGTTGGCTTCTCAGAAAACGAGATGGAGAAGTGACTGGAGAAGGACTTCTTGGGGAGAAAAATGCCTGGGATAAAAGTGTCTTTAATCTAGCAAAAAATGGCCTTTCTAGGCTACAAAGCAGAGCCAAACCACCCAGGCTTGTGGTTGCTGCAATGGGAAATTAAACACTTGGTAAACCCAGGTTCTTCATCCTTGGATATCTTTAAATCGGGAGCAGATGCATTCCTGGAAGCAATGTTTCAGTCAGGTGCAAGCTGCTGAGTTACAGGCAGGAGCTGCACCTGAATATCACACTGACAGTGCTGAAAAGAGATGGGATGAGCTCTGATGGGTGGAGATTCCAGCTGGATTTGCTTCAGCAGCTCTGGAAGGACTGCAAAGGGAGATCTGGCACCTCCTTGCTTACTCGTTTATGAGAGTTATGAGATTTCTTCCTGGTTTGAGAACACAGCCTTTATTCTTGTTCTAGAGCTTCTGACTTGGGTAAGGCAATGGTTCAGCAAATCAAAGTGATGAAGAAACCAGAGTGAGAAACACAGAATCATCAGGGTTGGAAGAGACTTTCAATCAATTAGAATTTCCATTGGGAAATCCTGGAGTAGTCCAGGAAATGTTTCTGCTAATGAAGCCAGGCTGGGAGAGCTGAGGGTGTTCTGCCTGGAGAAGAAAAGGATCCAGGGAGAGACCTCAGAGCCCCTTCCAGTGCCTAAAGGGGCTCCAGGAGAGCTGGAGAGAGACTGGGGACAAGGGCCTGGAACACAGGGTAAGGGGAAAATGCTTCCAATGGCCAGAGGGCAGGGATGGATGGGATATTGGAATCCTTCCCTGTGAGGGTGGGGAGGCCCTGGCACAGGTTGCCCAGAGAAGCTGTGACTGCCCCTGGATCCCTGGAAATGTCCAAGGCCAGGCTGGACAGGACTTGGAGCAACCTGGGATAGTGGAAGGTGTCCCTGCCCATGGCAGGGGGTTGGAAATAGGTGCCATGTAAGGTCCTTTCCAACCCAAATAATTCACTCTATGTTTTTATTGTGCTTTTCTGCTGGTGTTTTTACACTCTTTGTCCTTCTGGGTGTGCAGGCCATAAGCAAACAGGGAGGCTGTTGGATTTAGTACTTCACCCCTTCAAAATGGAATTGCCCTTTCTCTAATACTTCTCCTGTTCCTCCTTCTATTGGTTGTTTGTTTTTCTTTTCGATGGCATATTTCACTCCCAGCTGCTTCACTATCAATGTTCGGTTTTCTCACTGGGCAGAATTTACAGGACAGACTTTCAACAAACGTGGCTTGAAAAATGCTTATACTGAACTCTGCCTGCCATTCTGAGCAGGAGTCTCTGCTGGGGAGAGCCAGCAGCAGCTAAAAAGGGTCTAAAAACCCCATTTAGACCACAGGCTGCAAGGTGTGAGCATCAAGACAGCAACTTCAGTGAATTCTGAACAAATCTTCAGCAGTGGAGGAATAAAAAGTGAACAGGACTGAAGGATATTGTGACAGGTAGGGGACCTTGAAAAACCCAGCCCAAACACTGCATCAAACCTTTATAACCTTTCCTCCTTGTGCAGCCTGTTCTTGTAAACCACTGGTGATGGAGACACTGTTCTTCCTCTCTCCTCTCTCCCCAGACAGGGAAATGAGGGACATATCACATTTACCGCATGCCTTATCTAGAACTGAACACTGCATGTCCTTCAGCTGCTCCTCATTGTCTGTGTTTTTCACTCTTCTCCTCATCCTTGTTGCCGTTTCCTGCATTTCTCCCACTTCCTCCTGTAACTCCATGTGATGCCTAAGCTGGACCTCCTCAGTCCCAGGTTTTGGACCAATTTAAGCATCTCAGTGTGGAATAAAAGCCTTTTTCTCCAGCTGATTGATGCTCAGCCTCTGATCTGCAATGCAGATCCCCTTCTGCTCCTGCACTGTTGCCCTATGGTTGGTTACCATCAATCCCATCCTACTGCATGCAGGATCTCTTTCCTAAATCCACCTTTTCCCCACAAAATTTTGTTCATGGAGATTACCCTGTGCTCTTACAAACATTCTGCTTCCAGGAGTTTTTATACTAATATGGGGACATTGTGTTCTCTTCCTGACGAATTTCCCACACTCCCACAGAACCAGTGGTGATCCAAACCTTTAGGATCCAAACCTTATGAGATGGAGGTGGGCTCCCAGCCCCCTGGGGCATCAAGGATTTCATTCCCTGTGTACACAGCCTTCAGCCCAGCAGGGAGGGGCTGCAGCCTCTTACACAGAGCAAGGCCCTAATACCTTTCATTGTATGTCAGGAGAGGAAAGGAAAAAAACCCCTTTCCATTCATTCTGAGCAGGTTTTCCAGCCCCTCCCATCTTGACCCTGATTGCTTATCAGCTGAGAAATGTTTATCCTAAATCTTTCTTTTCTCCTTTTTCGTGACTCCCCCCTCCACCTCTCCCTTTCCTGCTTTTTCTCCCACTGTTTCTCTCTCTCCCAGCAGCCCACATGCACACCCGCCTTCCCAAGGCCAGGGCTGAGCCTGCAGAGGAGTGAAGCTTCAGACTAAACTTTAATTTGCACGCTCCCTCTCTCAAGGGCACCCGGCGTTTTTTGCGGCCGTTGTTTCGCCACAGAGAACTGGAAGGTTCTGGTTTGTGCCACTGTCGATGGAGGAGACAGCACCAGTGTAATTACAGCACGTTCCCTCCCTGTGGAATTCAGGAGAGACCAGCTCCTTTTATAGCCTGGCCAGAGCCCCTCTGAGGGGCTGCTCTGGTGCCTCTTTTATACCCTCTGTCCCCAAGGCTGGCGTGAAAATGCCGCAGCGTTGACCTCGAGCCCTGCAGGTCCTCTAAGTGGTTCCTAGAAAACCCTCCTGGCACTTTGCCCACGGGGTACAGTCACTGTGCTGGTGCTGGCCTGTGTCTCTGCAAAGTCCCTGCTGCTGCAGACACTGTTCATAGAGACTAGGCCCTTAAAAAATTCACATTATGGCTTGGAGACATGGTTTAGTGCTGGGCTTGGCAGTGCTGGGTTTGTGGTTGGACTCGATCTCAGGGGACTTTTCCAGCCTCAATGATTCTGTGATTCTCTGCCCAGTTGTGCACCTCTCCTGTTTCCAGGAGCTCTATTCCCACCACTTCCTAGAGAATCCAGGAGCCCTTTTCCTCAGCAGAGGTTTTGCCCATGCCAGGGCAGATGTTGGGATGCAGATCAGGAGCCACTCTCCCTGCAATGATCTCCTCCCACAGCAGTAGTGCTGGTGGGGAAGAGGCAAGGGATGGGTTGAGAAGAGAAATCCTGCACTTTTGGTGCCTGGGAGGCGCTTGTGCTGTGGGAAATCTGGGCCTTTTTGGTGTCCTGGTAGTTGACAGCAATGTCTGGTCAGGAGGATTAAACAGGGAGAAGGGAGGACATCACTTCATGCTGCTTTCCCAGCCTTTTCAACCCAACTTTCAGCCTAAATCACACAGAAATATCAAAGCACAAATGAGCATCATCTTTTCTCTGTGGACCTGTGACTTCCATTCTGATGGAGCTGTGATTTCCATTCTGTTTCTGTCTCTGGGAGTCCATCCTCTGGTTGTCCCCATGCCTCCCAGCCTGCTGCTGTTTCTCCACATTCCCAACTACTGGACAATAAAGTCAAGTGAATGTAACTCCTTCCCAAAACATATTTCACAAGGGGGATTGGCCTTCCTATGAAGTCCTTCCTGCTCCTTCTGTAAGGACACAGCATTTCAGTGAAATCATCCTGGAGTGTTTCTCTTGGATTGCAAAAGCAGGATGTTGCAAAATCCCTGAAGACTCTGGGAGACTGAGGCTGGGTGGAAATTGAAGAGTCTTGTTCTCCAGAATTGCTTGGATGTTTTGGCTTTCCTCATCCCAAGGTCCATGAAGTGGGGACAGAGTATCTTAGGGTTGTGCAGAGTGTGTGTTGTTTCCCAAGTGAGACAGATTTAGTTCTCCACTGGGTAGAGTGATGGCCTGGGAAGTGAGGTGGGATTTAAACTCTCCTCCTTGAGTGTCTCATCATGCTTCTCCCCAGCTGTGAGACAGAGGCAGTGCAAGAGTGGGATGAAGAGAGCTCTGTGTTATCACACGTAACAAGAACAAGTGGGTTTCTAATCTTGGGGATGAGATGATCTTTTCCGTCACAGGACACAGCTCCACTAGTAAATAAAACAGTGCCAAACACAGATACTGGAACTTGATTGTATCTGTCGTTGACATGGTGCTTGGCACAGTTTTGGCCCCAGCCAGCCTCTGCCACCCTAAATCTGCACAGGGCAGAGCACAGGGATGCTGCTTCACCCAGACAGAATCCTGGTGGAACACCCAGTCTTTTGGGATGCCCCATATGAACCCCCTCTGGGTGCAAGGAGCATGTGGCAAAGCACAGCTGAGCCTGTTGATGCATCACTCCTCTTGTGCTGCTTCTTAGAGCCTTTACATAAACATTTGCAAGTGGCCAGGGTTGGGAAAGAGCCCATGAGCTGATAGGGCTCTGCTCTGACTCTGTGCGGCTGCTCAGATGTTTCTGCCCTGCTTTTCATGCAGATGAGCTTAGACCATGGCAGAGGTCAAACCATCACAGGATATCTTTAAAAAGCCCAGAGCTGAACCAGATAGCTCTTCTCAAAAGCCTTCTTTGCCAGCTCTTTTTTCCATTCCTGCCATACTCAAGTCATACTAGACTTTCTGCTTGCAGCACGTAGAAAGTGCAGGAGTTGTATGTCAAAAAAATTGCAAGGAATAAAGAGCTACAGAAGAAAAGGGCAGATTGCACAAGGCAGTTCTTGTTTATCTTGCACTGGGGCTTGCAAGGTTGCAGAGATCCTCAGGCTGAGCTTGGATGGGGAGGAGATGTCCATTAGCTCCTTCTCCTCGATTTTCCACGTAAAGCTTTCTCCCCACTTTGCCACTCTGGTCCCCCCAGCACTGTCCCTGCCCCCCGTCCCATTAGGACCCACGGGCTGTCGGAAGCATAATGGAAGAGAGAGCTTTCATCCATCACAGACCTTGAAGAGTTCAGCGAGGCAGAGCCATCACAGAGGAGAAACATTCCTCCGCGAATCCCCTCTTGTCTCTCGGGTGGGAAGGGGGAGGAGGAGGGAAGAGATAAGGCCAAACTAATTTGTCTTTTTTAATTGGCTCAGAATACTTGAACGAAAGCTGGTTTGTTATCCTTGGCTTTGCTCTGGCAGGCGTCCAGGATGTAGGGCAGGGCCGGAGGCTTCTGAAGAGTTAACCTCTTCTAAATATCCTATTAGGATCCTCTCCATTTAGTGTAAGGACGATGTAAGCAGAGTCAGAGTGGGAGGGCCTCTTCGGCTTTCTTTTTTCCCTTTTTCTGGTGGAAACTCAGCTTTGGAAGGGACACTGGGACAGGCAGAGCAGCAAAGGCCTGAGGGTGAGAGTCTGCTGGTCAAATTTTGCTGTGTGCACTGTAAACATCCAGAGCTGAGCTAATCACCCCGAGCTCACTTTGTAGTGAGTGAAGAGAGACACGCTCTCTGAGAGACAATTGAGTCAGATCTGAAAGAGGTCAAATGATTCAGGCCTGGAGTGACTGGAAAGGGAGAATAGAATGGTTTGGGTTGGAATCACAGAACCACAGAATGGCTTGTGATGGAAGGGACCTTAAAAACCATCTAGTTCCATCTCCAAGGTGTTTTTTCCTCAGGATGTTTACATTTATCTGGTGTCACACAGATGTGACAAGAGATCTGTTGAGAGGCCTGTGCAGGTCTTGGAGGATGAGGGCATCTGAAATGGCACCTGATGTCAATAGGCAATGGATCAATCTGATAAAGTCACTGTGGATGACTCGGGCTCTGGATGTCTGGCCTTACTGAGAGGCCATGTCTTGTATTGAGACTTGTGAAGAATCAAGGAATCATAGAATGATCTGGGTTGGAAGGGACCTTAGAAATCATCCATTTCAATCCTCCTGCCATAAGCAGGGACACCTTCCACTAAAGCAGGTTAAGAAGTGGCATCAAAGTCAGGCTTGGGGTCAGATTGACTGGCGATCCACGATTCCTGTTGAGTGACCTGTTTGTTGTAAAAGAGGGATCGCCAAATCCTTTAAAACAAACTAAAAGGCATATTTACAAGATTGTTTAGGCATGAACTCCACCTTCATCAGTCTTTGTGCTGATGATGTCTGACAGACAAAGTGGTGAAGCTCGCTTCCTTGAAGGGTCCCAACTGTACCTTTCATGAAGATGGATGACGTGGGCCAGGCTGGTCCACGGGGCTTGGAGCAACCTGGGCAAGTGTCCCATGGCAGGGGATTGGAGCAAGATGAGCTTTAAAATCCCTTCCAACCCAAACCATTCAATGATTTTATGTGTATGGAGCTGAGTTCAGGACAGCGTTGGTGAATCTGAGAAAAACTTTGGACTTTTCCAGCCTCCTCACACTCCCAACTGAGGTCCAGCCAAGAGGCATTCCGCGGAAAACCGGTGATGCCGCACGCTTTGGCTTCCTCCCGTGCTCAGAGGGGTGAATTCTTTTTTTTTTTGCAGAGGGCTGCAGTCCCAGGTCAAGGCCTGTGCCCTCCACATGTCTGGGAGCATCAGATTTGCTTTGGTCTCTGACAGCATTACTGCAAAGTAATTTCTCTCTCTGGGCCGTGCGACTTCGGCAGGGGAAGAGGCGAGAGGCAGAGCCCAGCAGCTCTGACAGACAGTTTGCAAGGTCCAAGGGTTAATTCTGTGCTCCACTATAAATTTCCCTTTGTAGAGCTGCCAGGCCTAATTGATTTAGGAGCCAAATTCCCATTTCTCAAAGAAGACTTATCTGGAGTTGCAAAAAGTGGAGCTTGCTTTCAACCCCAAGGCAGGAGAGTTAATGTGCGTTCTACACGTCCTGCCATCTTAAATCATGTTAATTAGCAATGTCATTTAATTCATAGAAATGCCTAATTCCTTTTTTTTCTCCCCCAGAACCCCATATTGCCATCAAAACCCATCATGCAGGCAGTTCAGTTGCATTCCTCAGCCTGATAGAAAGGAAATCTACCTTGTAGGGGGGTTGTTTGTACAAATGAAAGCCTACAAAATGAGAAAGGGGAAAATGCCTTGGAGAAATATATCCAAGACTGGAATGGTACAGCCAGGGCTGTGTTTGCCAGGACTGGAAATCCCTGCTCCTTTTTTCATTGATGCAATCTCCTGGAGTTCACCCCATGTGACCCAGGTAACACCATCACAAACCAGTCCCAGCCCCTGGGTTTTGCTTTTTCCGAGGTTTAATCAGCTCCTTTGACAGATGCAGGCACAGAGGGCGTGGCCCTGCAGCCAAACACTTCTGTGGTGCCTCCAGGAATGGGTCTTGTTCCAAAGTCCCAAGATGCTTGGGGCAAGTCCCATCCCATGGGAGCTGCCACAGCCTCAGCCAAGGATAAAAGAATCCCAGGAGTGAAGGGGCTCCTTGAGGGCATCTTCCCCTTCCTCCTGCCCCAAGGAGGGCACAGTACCACCCTGCTTACCCTTGCCAGGGCTGTTCTGAACAATGCTGAGTTTCCCAGGCAGTTTCTCCTTCCCACACTTCCCTGTCCTTGCCATTCAAAGTCCCTTCCCTCCCCTCTTTTACCTCTCATGAAGGAATGTCACTCCTCAAGTGTCCCTGCAGATGAACCAATTTCACTGCTCCCTCCTTAATCTGACTTTCCAGCTCCTTTACTCATTCTCCTGGCATTTTTTTGGGCTGTCCCCAGTCTGACCCCTCTTTCCCTTGGAGCCTGGAGGGGGGCCCAGTGCTCCAGCTGAGACCTTCCCAGCACCAAGGAGATAACTCCAGAGCTGACTCCAAAGATAATGCCGTAACTCCACGGAGCTTCCCCATGGCTCAGACACTTCCCAGCTTCCCAGAGGCTGGGAAGAGGAGTTCCCATTATGAAAGGAGGCTGGGGAAGGCAGATCTAAGACACCCACATTTTGGTGTCCATTTTGGTGTCCACACCACATTTTGGTGCCCTCATCCACCTGACCAAGCCTGGGATTCTGCTGCTGAGGGGAGCAAGGAGTTGTGGTGGCTCCATCAATACTGGGGTGGGATTTGGGTGCCACAGGGGTGTCTCAGGTCATTTTAGTCTGAGGTCCTGCTGCCATTTAGCCTTCTGTTGACATCTCAGGTGCTTTCAGACTTTCTCAGTGCCTCTGTTTGGCCAACTGAATTGTATCTAAGTGAATAAAGGGAATATAAAGGGAATATAAAGAGAATATAAAGGGAATTGAGACATCCACATCACTCAAAGACACAGATCAGGGGAAATTTATTAGTCTTAATCCACAACTGAGTCCTGACTTGGCATGCCAAGTCTCACAGCCTCCCTTGCTGTTTCACATCTCCCTTCTCCATTCCCATCACTTTTCTCCTTTCCCTGCTTGGTGGAGGCATTGCAGGACCCCTTTCCTCTCCTTCCCTGAGCATCCCCTGGAAGCAGAGCACTGAAACACCTGAAAGGGACCCCAAACCTTGGGAT
>JAWWMS010000173.1:110413614-110429873 GCA_035048045.1 Chlorospingus semifuscus
ACTGAAACACCTGAGAGGGACCCCAAAGCTTGGGATTTGAGCCTTGTGCAGAGGAAAAGGATGCTAAAACACCTTCCCTCAACTCCCCTCTCACTGCTGAGCTTTGCCTGGTGAGGAGCTGTCTCCTCCTGCCTGGGTTTGTGCTGGAGGCTGAGCAGAGCCCATTCCTTCATGGAAACCCCCCTTCCCTTTTCCATGGCTCTCAGAGGCGGGCACCCCCAGCCCTGGGAGGGCTCTGACAGTAACCATGCCACGGGGGCTGTCAGTCAGAGCAACCTTGGGCAGTGTCAGCCACAGTTCGCTGTAATCTCCCGGAGGGGAGAGCGGTGCCAGAAGTGACAGCTACCTTTATCCACATCCCAGGGATATAAACAATATCCTGGAATAATGACAGGGGGAGCATAAGCATCAATATCCTTCAGCTGCTTCTCCCCCCTCTCTCTCTCCAGCCCGGAGTATGTTCCTGAAAAGCCTCGTTTCCTAATACCTGGGGTTTCTTTGCTTATTAGCCTTATCTGCTGGAGCAAAGTACCTCGGTGAAAGACATTTTTTGGTGACGGTTTTTTTCGGAATGTTTTTGTAATCCTTGCATTTATAGGCAAAGACAAGGAGATCAAAGCTGCCCAGGGTTTATAAAGCATGTCAGGCTGAAAGTTTGACATCAATTAGAGTGATATACACGTTGTCCAGATTTATGAGAAAACACTGATTTGGCCCCATCCCCTGCCCCTCCAATCAGTGGAACTCTTTGCAGTGACTTGCATCTCTTTTCAGGGCCTGCTGATGAGTGATCAGGGATCTGTGACCCAGTGGTTCTTCCCAGCTGGAATCCTCCATGCACTGAGTTGGCCAGACTCAGCTGCTTCCATTCACTCTGCCCATGGCACTGCAGTGGCAGCAGTCAGAAACTGTTCACTTGAAATGTGTTTTAAAGGGGATGCAGGACTGAGAATTTAGTTTTCCTCTTAATGCTCTTCTGCTTAATACTTTTTTGTGGTGTGTCTTAAGCTTCCTTTTGCAGTAGAAATAAGTACCACCAGAAGGAATGGCTGAAAAATGTAAATCCTTCATGGTTTGGTTGCAAGTGGACACATTTTCTCTAGAAAGGCAACTGAGGGATTTCCTAAGGAGAGAGGTTTGGGTCCCCATCCCTGCCATGTCCCAGTGTGGACACCCTCCCTGTGACACAGCAGGGAAGGGCAGGGGAGCCTCATGGTTGAGTTGTTCAGGAGAAAAGAAGAGATTTCAGTTCACAACCTCTCTCAGGCTCAGGAAAATGAAACTGAAATCATCTGGCTCCCAGAGAGGAGCCATGACCTTCCCTTCAGCCCTCTTGCTGAAGGTGGCTGAGTCTGTAACAACAAATAAGTGACTTGTAGAGCGTGAAGGCAATGGAGGGGAGGGAAGGCTGTGGCTTTCATCCTCAGGCTGCTCCCCTGCACAGGTGGCTGTGCTGTCTTTGCTTTTGCCTTGATGCAGTGACAGGGTGGGGATGGAGCTGGAGTCTGATTTATAGGCACAGCCTCCCCTCTCTTGTGATCTTCTGGGATTTGCACAAAGAATCGTAGAAGAGTTTGGGTTGGAAGGGACATTTAATGGTCAGCTAGTCTTCTTGCAGTAAACTGGGGCACCTTCCACTATCCCAGGTTGCTCCAAGCCTTGTCCAGCCTGGCCTTGGTCACTTCCAGGGACCCAGGGGCAGCCACAGCTTCTCTGGGAAACCTGTGCCAGAGCCTCACCACCCTAACTGTAAAAAATTTCTTCCCTATATCTAGTCAAAACACAGCCTCTTTGAGTTTAAAATCATCACTCTACATCACAACAGGCCCTACTAAAATTTTGTCATGTGAGATGATTGTGATTAGCAAATCCTGATCTGAAGGAACATCTTGAAAAACCATTTTTGGGGCTCAACTGTGTGTTTTGCAGACCCCCTGTCTTGGGGAATTTGGTCCAGGGAGAAGATCTGAAATGTCAGGAGAAAGTCAGCTTTTCCCCAGCTGGAGGAAGTCCCAAGACATGGATTTGGAAGCAATGGAGCTGTGTATGGATCTGTTGTGCAGATTTCATTTACCTCTGGTGCCTGGACAGGCAGCAAATCCCACAGGATCATTTACCTCTGCATGGCTGGAGTAAATATGAAAGCAATCCTGAATATCTGGGAGCCTAAAAAAAGGTTCTGGATCTAAAAATGGCCAAAGCAAAGGCAGCGTGGGGGATGAGGATAATAAATGCAAATTGGAGAGTTTATCCCTAATTTAGACCTCGCTTCCAAGTCATTTCCCCTGCTGCCTTTCAGATATCCTCCCAGTGTTTCCTGGCAGTCCCTCCGCATTTTTAACATCCAAATTTTCCTCATTTACCCCAGGGTTCAGTGCTCTTCCTGTGTCTTGTGACCGAGGGTTGATTGCAATGGATGCTGCTCCTCCAGAGCAACCCAGGAGCTGATTGTCCCTTTAACCCTCCTGGAGCACAGAAATCCACCCAAACCAAGGAATTCTCCCAAAGCACCTATGGCAGTTAAAAATGGAGTTTGCAGGGTGGAGGGAACAAGAGGTGAAGATTTCAGCAGGGATTTTTGTCACTGTGTTGTCACAAGTTGTTCTATGCCACAACCGTGTAAGGAGCACAGAAGCTTCCAGCAGGATTTTCCATTTCCTCCAAAGTGCTGCAAAGATTCTCTCAAATCTCAAGGCTCCTACACATCTCAACACCTCCTCCAGATCAGACTCCAGGCAAAGGATAAGATTTAATCATTTATTGCTTTTGCATGGAAAATATCTCAGCAAAGTGATTTTCCAGCCCCTTTTTGGCTGTTGAATATGTCCTGTGATGGTCACTGGAGGTGTCACCCAGACCCTCAGCAGACCCTGGAAGGTTCCAGCTCATGTTAGACACCTCCATCCAGCTCTCCAAGCTCCACTGGCTGTGGAGCCAGGGGACTACAATGAATTCAGATGCCTAAAAACATCTTTGATAATTTCTTGGGATCCTTTGGCTCTGATGCTGTGTGCTGAGTGCTGTGCTCCCATTTATCTGGGAGTGATATTTGTGCTGTCCAACAAATCCCATTCATGTGACCCAGCCTGTCTTCTGATCATCCTTTGGAGAAGCACTCTGAAAATTCATGTGGATCCATGAGTTAATGTGGCAGATTTTGTGTCTCTGCAGCAAAGGATGCTTGAGAATGGACCAGAATCAACATTTATGGACCAAAAAGCAGATGTGGGTCCATCCACACAGCTATTGTAAGCTGAAATTAATGAAGAATCTGTATGGCACCACCTTTAATGGCTTTTTCTTAATTTCTGCAGCTATTTAGGACCTCAAGGTGTTCAGGTTTTCTTGAAAGACAACCAGCAGTTTGTGCAGACCCCAGTGGCTCAGCAATTCCCACCTTGGCATTTTACAGTGGCAGCCAATGTTGTATCAGTGAACTGAGCTGTTTGGATTCTGTTCACCAGGGTAAGAAATATTTGTTACAACTTCTCCTGAAGAGATTTTCAAAGGTTGTCTTTAGTTTTGGTGCAGCCACATCCTTTATTTCTCATTCTGGGCCAAGCCAGAAATTACCTTGCATGCCTGCTCTGCTCATTTCTCCCAGATTTTCAGAGACCTTCAGCTTTTCCAAGCTGTGCTGTTCAGTCCATGCCTGCACTTGTTCCTCATTTGCAAAGCCATAATGAGCAAGTTCAGTTTGGGAAAGGCACCAGAGACTGGGACCCCTCTTCCAAAGAGCTGCTTGGGGAGAAGCTGCCAACCAGAGAGAAAAATGCTCTGGTGTTCCCTGTTGTCTACATGGCAATGGGATACAGAGCTAAAGTTTCAGCTGTCCTGTCTACAATGCTTCCTCCTATGAGTGCAGTGGGAAAGAAATGGGAATCCATAAAAATCATTAGAAAAAAGGCTGAGATAATTGGCATTGTTCATTTTGAAACTCAGGACAAAACGTGTCAAAGTTTTCTCTGTTTTTGGTTTTGTTTGGTTTTCTTTTTTTTTTTTTTTGCTGAACTTGCCAAATTTGGCCTGAACTTGCAAGAGACTTGATCTGCCAAAACCTGCATTTTTGAGTGAATTAATGATGGTCATGAAAAATTTCAGCCAGCTGAGACAAAACCCAGAGCTGTCTTGAAGAGATAAAGTTAAAATGGTGCAAAAGTCTTTCCAGACAAGCCTTTATGGTTAGCTCCTTAAAGGAATGCATGTACCTAACTCCCTCTCAAATGATGGAGAGCCACTACTTAATTCTTGGATGACTTTGGCCCTTCATGCTTAGATGATGATGGCTGTTCTTGACAGCAGGAGGGACTGAACCAACAACCACTGAAAGCAAAAAGCAGAATTCACACTAATTGTATTCACCCCATCCAAGGATTTGCACAGATTTCCTACAGGACTGTGAAGGCAATGTTTAGTGGCACAGGATTGGGTCTGACCCTTCTTCCTCTGAGCAAATTCCTGCACTTGGCATGTTTCAAGCCCAGTTTGCTTTAGATTTAGCAGTAAAATGCAGATTCTGTTGACAAATGCCAGTGACTGTCTCTACTCCTTGGCCTTGCTCCGTTTTCAAATCAAAGAACAGCCTCAGCATCCTCCCTCATCCTCCCTTTTATTTCCCTCTTGGCAAAAAATAAAGGCGTATATTTTTCCTAGGATGCTGGTATCTCTGCCCAGAACATGCCATGGCATTCTTTTTAACTCTGTTTTCTCTTCCTTGCTTTTCTTTATGGAAGAGCCTTGGAAGCTTCTCTTTTTTCCTTCATCTGCACCAACATCTGCTTTGCCCTTTCCTTCCCTTCCTTGCTGCTCCTGATAAAACATTTTGGTCTGATTCCAGCAAAATGCCAAATGTACTGTGCAGGGAGCTGGGCAGAAATGCCTCTGCTGATTAAATCACCCTTTTAAAATAGCCTGAGCTGTTCATGTCAACCCTGGTGCCAAACAGTTTCTTGCCTACCCAAATCCCCTCAGCAGCAGCAGATGAGCGGCAGCCAACCTCTCTTGTTCTTGGCTTGTGCTGAAAAAAAGGCAGCTAAAAACCAGACAGATATGGAGATGTCTCCTGAAACAGCAGGAGGAGGTGAAGGAGCATGAAGAAACATTTCTGGGCAGACTGGATTTTGCATTTCCCCCAAATTCTGTTGTTTTCTTGCTGAGTGTGGGCTGGGTGTTGTGTGAAGAGCCTTAGAGGGTTTGGACCTTTCCTCTGGATGGATGCACAGGACAGTGAAGGTTTTGGGAGACTCAGATTTGTCTTGGTGACCACCAAGGCCCTGCCACATAAAAAATGTATGTGTAAAGAATACAGAGAATATATAAAGGAAAAAAAGGTAAAAAACCCAAATGGCATTACCTTATATTTGAGATCTTGTGGCACTTCCTGGTGCTGAGTTTTCTTCTCAGGGACATCAGGAATGGGATCTAAAAAGAATCCCATGGGAACTTCTCAGCCTGATGCTGGGGATATCCAGTTCTTTCTGTTGAAGCAGGAAGAAACATTTCTGGGCAGACTGGATTTTGCATTTCCCCCAAATTCTGTTGTTTTCTTGCTTAGTGTGGGCTGGGTGTTGTGTGAGGAGCCTTAGAGGGCTGACTGCCAGATGTGTTGTGTTTGTAGGTGGGTTTGGACCTTTCTTCTGCTGGATGTACAGGGCAGGGAGGGATTTTGGGAGGCTCTTGGTGACCACCACGGTCCTGCCACCTACAAGGTCCTGCCACCAAGGTGCTGCTCCACCCTGGAGCCACCAGCTCAGGGACCTGGACCAGAGCATCCTGTGCCCCAACTCCTGTAGGAGCGAAGGGGGTAGGACAGTCGGGAAGGATGGAGAGCAGAGATCTCTGAAGCCAGGTGGTGGAACCTGGGGTTTATTGCAAAGGGCCTGGGTGCAGGGGCCTGCTGGGAGCTGCCAGCCACAGCTCAGAGCAGGCCTGAGAGAAGTAAAGAGTGGGAAAGAGGATGAGAGAGAGAGAGACTAAAAGAGGATAAGAGAGCAAGGAAGACTAAAGAGAGTGAAGTTCCCGTTACAATACCATAAATCTTCTTCTGTGCTGGATATTCTAATTTTCACTAGCCAATCTATTACAAGATACAAATCCTCTAGCATTTACATACAGCCTATAAGAATCATTACATTACCATACTGTGTTACATTTTAAACCCTAAAAACTCCTCTTTGGGCCCCTTCTGCCAAGCTGTAGGGTCTGCTCTGACCCTTGGAGCTGTCTGCAAGCAGAGGGTGTTGTTCTGTCAAAAAGGGATTACCTTCATACCATTGTTTTCCAGTCATACAGTAACTGAGGTGTCTCAAAGCTTGCTTTCATTTCAATCTCACTTACAGTTTCTATATTCTCAAAATCTTTTGCCAGGTAATCATATTTAAGCTTTCCTGTTTCATCTTCCCCAACAAATATAAATAATATAAATAATATAAATAATATAAATAATATAAAGCTTCCCTGTTTCATCTCCCCCACCAAACCCCGTTATTCCCCACTGCTCTGCCAGCACAGCCCTTCCTGTTCCCAGCAGGAGTCAAGGCCTCGGTGGCAGCAGAGCCTGACGCAGGCGCTGCCCCGTGACGCCTCCACTGCTGCTGGGACAGAACATTCCCCAGGGAGGCCAGGGGGGACAGGCACAGATGTGCAGGGATGTCACCTTGAGCAGCTCCACGGCCAGCAGGGATGCGGCAGGGTTGTTTTGCCGTCCTGCTCCAAGCAAGAGGAGGAGGAGGAGTGGGGCTGACAGCAGGGATTTCATGGGAGATTGTGTTGGAAGTAGCCAGCACAGCTGGCCTCTGTCCCGTGGCCTTCACCTGCTGCTTTACCCGTGGAAGAGGAGAGATGTGGCTGTAGAGTTCTTTGGTTTTTCTCCTGCTTTCATATTTTATTTTCTCCCCAGGTGGGAGGGCCCTCTGGTCCTGCAGCACAGATTGGGTCCATCCTGTTAAGCTCTCTTCACATTCAGAAAAGGATGGCCAGGCTCACAATGATTATTGGGAATGCTCACAATGATTATTGGGAATTTGGGAATGGTGTCTGGCTCATAAAAACCCCAAAACTGTGCCTGATACTCACCTGAGTTGGTGTTACCCAGGCCAAGCCAGACCTGTGCCAGACTAAGCAGGATAGAGAGTTTAGAGATGGAGCTTCAAAGGGGTTTTTCCATGTTCCTAGGAGAGACAGAGAGATGGGGTCATCCCCTTTCCCTTCATCCATCCTTTTGGCCTCCTCCTGCTTCAGAGTGGACGGTTTTTGGTCATTTCCCCTGCAATGAATTATCCCAATGTTCCTTCCTTTTGCATCCAAGTGGGACAAGGCCAAGAGAGGCCCTCTGAGTAAAACACAGCCCATCCCCAGGGTTCAGGCCTTCGTTACTTGTGTACAAGGAGCTGAGGGTGGGAAGCTGGAGAGGGGCTTGGGGCAAGGGATGGAGGGGCAGGACACAGGAAATGGCTTCCCATTGCCAGAGGGCAGGGATGGATGGGATATTGAGAGGGAATTCTTGTCTGTGAGGCTGGTGAGACCCTGGCACAGGTTGTCCAGAGAAGTTATGGCTGCCCCTGGATCCCTGGAAGTGTCCACGGCCAGGTTGGTTGCTTGGAGCACCCTGGGAATAGTGGAACAAATTGATCTTTAGGGTCCCTTCCACCCCAAACCATTCAAATATTCTGTGAAACTGGAGGTGAATTTAGATCACCAGCCTGCTGGGTGTTGCTTTGCTCCCAACAAATGGCTTTACATTTTCATGCCACACTTGGGGCTGGGAAGTTATTGGTCCATGCCAAAGGCTTTGGCAGTGTTCCACTGTCCCACTCTTTTTAGCTCAAATCCATAAGAGACAAAGCAAGGCAATAATTTAGAAATAGCATTGGTGTTTCTGTAGCACCACACACCCAAACTGCACGCAGAGCACACACACAAACCAGTGCTCCCACCCCTGCAGCCTTCCCTGAGTCCCCAGCCCACTGCATCCAACACTCAGCCACAGGCTGAGCCTCTCCCAGCAATTTGGGAGCCAAAGTGGCAGTGAGGAGAGGGCAGGGGCTGGGGGGGAAGGGTGTAAATTGCTTGCGGAGGATGCTATCACGTCAAACGCTCTGTTTACAAGCTGCTGCCAGGTTATTGAAGATCAGAGAGTCCCTGGCTCTAAACACAGCTACTCCTGGAGTGCAGCGTGTCGGGGTTGGTTGATACATGTCCCCTCAGTGCCCTGGGGGTGACCCTGGAGACCCTGGAGTTATCAGGGGGAAGCGACCGTGCGGTGGGGCTGGGAGACCACCTACGGTGCCAGGGGAGCTGTAGGGAGATGCTGCACAGCCCAAGGGCAGGAGATCTGCAGATACAGAGGGCTCCTGGCCCGTGTAGAGACAGGGCTGGGAACCTAGAGGAGCATCTAAACACCTGGGATATACATTTGCCAGCCCATGGATGGCAGAGGTGGCTTTTTCCAGTCTGACCAGTTGGGTTGATTGACGTCCTCTGTGGGGTTGACCCATGGAGAGAGGTGGCTCTGTCTATCAGTGCTGGTGATTTCAGGCATATTTGTGTTTATTGGTTGCGTCTGGGGTATTAAATTCAACCCAGCCAGGAATCTGATCATCTGCACTGCTAAATTCTTAATCTGTTCCTCACAGAAGGTATTAAAAACCCAACCAATCCCTGGGCATCAGACCGGAGACAGCACGCATCAAAAACAACTCCCAAAATATATTTTGGATCTGTCCACACTGTTTTGGAGGTTGAGAGAGTTTAATAGCATGGACATGGCCAGAGCAGACCAATTGGCCTCAGGACCAGGGGAAAGAACGGGTGATTTTTTATTTACAATAACAGCTGTACTCAATAGGTGCCAAAGTTTAAGATACTGAAGGGTCAACATCAGCCAGAGCTGCCCTGGCAGTGTTTGTCCTGCCAAAGGAAGGCCCCTGAGATCCTTGTTTGAATGTGACAAGGTCTAGTGAAGGTATCCTTGTCCAGGGAGGCTGGAACTGGCTGATCTTTAGGATGTCTTCCAAACCATTCTGTGATTCTGTGATTTTATGGAAGTTGGTCAGATGCAGATGGGAGAGGCAAGGTGTGATATTAATTTCTGATCTCCTGGATGGGACAGCTGAAGAAAAATTTCAAGTTGTTCTGGAGGTTTGATCTGGATAAGAAACCAGGGCTAAAGCCTCTCACATTCACCTGTTCAGAGCAGCTGAAGATCCCCCTGCCTGCCAGAGCACAATCCCCAGTCAAGGCTTGGAGACTCCCTGTGGTTATGGAATCATTCAGGCTGGAAAAGCCCTCTGGGGTCATCAAGTCCAGCCATCCCTCAGCGCTGCCAAGGCCACCACTCACCCATGTCCCCAAGTGCCACATCCACATGGCTTTTCATCCCTCCAGGCATGGTGATCCAGCCACTGCCCTGGGCAGGCTGTTACCTCATTTCCAGCAGTGCCCTCATTCCCAGACATCAATATGCTTTAAATTCCTATTTCTGATCATGATCCTGAGCACCCCCAGCCCAGGGCAGTGGGCTGACCACTGAAAACTCCCACCACCCTGCCACAGCTGCCTTTCCACTGTCTCCACCCTGTGGCTTCAGCCTGCCTTTGAAAGAAAAGAGGAAAGATAAGGTCAGAAAGAAGGTTCAGGTGAGGATGAGTTAAATATACACTTGAAAGGCTGAGGGGAATGTCCTGCCGAGATTCCTGGGGAATCTCTCACAGAGACAATGATGTCTGGCTCTGGTACAATCAGGGTGACACCTGGCATTTAGAGGATTGGTGGCTCCAGGGAGATGTTCCTTCCTCCTGCTTTGCTGGCAGAGACCTGTAGCTCTGGTTTAAGGCAAGAGGACAAGCTGGCTATGAATCTTTTTTTGGTGACCATGAGGATGGCAAGGCCATCCTCATCTCCAAGGGGAGTCAGAGCTGGATCTCTCCATCCTCATCTCCAAGGGGAGTCAGAGCTGGATCTCTCCATCCTCTCCAAGGGGAGTCAGAGCTGGATCTTCAGTTGCCAGCTCCCAGGATGGTGAGCAGGCCAGAGCAGCTGGCCTTCCCTTCTCTCCAACGCTGGATAAACTGCTAATTTTAGCTGGGAGTGACCTTGGACAGATTAAGGGAGGAGGAAACCCTGCAGAAAGGAGGTCTGGAAGCAGCCTAGGAAAGGAGAACCCATGGCAGGTCACAGCCTGCCTGCAGTGGTGGGCAACACCAAATGTCGTGGGGAAGGGTGCAGCATGAGCCCTGGGAGAGCAGAACAAGGAAATCAGTGATTAAAGACTTTCCAAGCCAGGGATGGTGCTGCAACACCTGGCTCAGCCCCCTGAGGGATGAGCAATCCTCCAGAAACAGCTCCAGCAACCCAACACAAATCTCTTTGGGGCAGCTGAGTGACCAAGGAAAATGCTTCCCTTGAACCCTGTTATCCCTGGAGGGATTTCCTGGCTGCTGGCAGAGGTGGAATGCTGCCCTGAGCAGCCAGTGGGGATGGAGAGGAATTTCCTTGGGCTGATTTATTGCTGGTTCTGTCTCTGCTTCCCACCAGGAACACATCTGTGCTCTCTGCCAGTCTGGCTGTGGCGCACAGACCCAGCTTCTGCTTGGTTAGGGGTGCTCAGGGATGGCCACAAATGCTTTTCAGAGCCAACCTGGAGTGTCACCACCCTTGGGGATGCTCTGAACCAAGGCTCCTCAGAGAAGCAAGCTGGGTGAATTGTCCCTTGGCTACTGAGCAGCCTGGCCAGGGAGGGGGCCCTTGTGGAAAAAGTGATCCTTGTTCCCTTTGGTGGAGCAGCTCAGAGCCCAGAGCCCAGCCTGGCCGGGCACTGATGCCCTTGTTTGCTCTGCAGTGTTTGCCAGGGAATATTTACCCCGCTGTGTGTGTGGGTGGAGGGAAAACAGAGCAAGGTGAGGGCTCCTCACCACCTCCCTTCCCTGGCAGCCTCCATTTGCCAGCAAGGCAAGCTCCAGGCAGCCTGCCCTGCACAGAGCAGGTGGGGACACTTGGATCCTCCCTTTGTCCCCTTGGGAGAGATCCTGAGCTCCTGGAATGTTGCAGTGTGCATGTGGGTGAGCAGCCAGTGCTGTCCTGCTCCAAACAAGAGCTCAGCATGGGATGGCATTGAAATAAAATCCCATTTCCCAGGAGGTGAGACAACGGCTTTAAGCAGAAGGAGGATAGATTTCAACTAGGTTTTAGGAAGAAATTCTTGTCTGTGAAGAACTTGTGGCTGCCCCTGGAATTGTCCAAGGCCAGGCTGGACAGGTCTTGGACAACCTGGGATAGTGGAAGGTGTTCCTGCCCATGGCAGGGGGTTGGATCAAGATTAACTTTAAGGTTCCTTCTATCCCAAAGCATTCTGTGATTCCATGGCTCTGTGACATGACTTTGGTGCTACTTTGCTCTTGTTTTACCCCAGCTGACCAAGCCCATCTCACAGCTCCAGGGTCCAGCTGCAGATGGAGTGTTTGCTGTGCTGAATCTTTCATTAGACACGAGAAAACCCACGCTGCTGGGAGTGCCCGGGTTCTGAGGAAAGCTGGAGCTCACATCTTTCACACAGACAGCAGGAAAACCACGCAGTGCTGCAGCTCCCCACAGCCTTGCCCTCTCACTGGTTTCCCTTTGCTCTCCCTCCTCTCTCCCCTCAGCACCTGCTGATTTTTCCATGCCAATCTCCCCTGCTGGCCCTGGTTCCGAGTTTCCAGATGCACTCCCCACTTTGCCAAGGTGTCACAGTGCACAGGGAAGGTTTTACATTGCAGCCAGAGCTATTTCTACATCTGCAAGGTGAAGAACTGAGAAATACCACAAAAACCTTCTCTTCAAAGCCTCAAACCACTTGTAAACAGGGTGTTAATGACAAGGAACTCAGCACAAGGCCAGACATTACCCACAGAGATGACATTTCAGACAGAAGATGGGGATGCAGTGACAGGACCAAGGCTGCACAGGAAAGCAAAGACCAACAGTGAAGGACTGAGTCTTTCAGTGTGAGAATTGGAAAGACCATTCCAGTGGCACCCAGGGAATAAATGCAAGGATGATCTTGGATATAATGCAGGATACACATCACTTGATAACATTTTTAATCCTTGTCTGGGCCATTCAGGGATTCATGCTCTGTCTGTGAAAAGGTATTTCACAATATATTTCACAAGTATATTGTGAAATACCTTTGCACAGCCCAACAAGTTCTTCTTGGGCAGGTTGAATTTGACAGCCTGGATCACTTTTATCACCTTTCTCCTGCTCCAAGACTCCCCTGTGAGCCTCTGGCTGGAGCTCACCCATGTGAAGAGACACCAGGTTGGTATGGGGACAAAAGGGTTTTTCCAGAGCTTTCTGATGGCATTGGGGACATCCTGGGCTGGATGACAGCACCCCACTCCTCACCTGGGATTGTGGCTGCACCCCCTGATGTCCATGCTCAGGAGGGCAGGTCCTTGTCTGTCCAGCAGTGGTGGAGGAGCTGCAGGGCCAATTTCCCAGCGGTTTTGGTGGGTGATTTGTGAAATTATGGATGTTTTGTAAAACCATGGCTGCTCACAGAGCTCACACTCTCCTTCCATCCCCTGGAGAGACTCAGCTTGGTGTCACAAGCCCCAGCCTGCTCCACACAGCAAGGGAAGAGTTTCCAGTGGCTTCATGGAGCCAGGTCTGCCCCAGGGAACAAATTCAACGTGATAGTTCAGCAGGAACAAAAAGGACCGTGGTGTCCAGTGCAGAGGAAGCTCAGCCCACAGCCTCTTGTTATGTTCACCCTGGGCTTGGCCACGTGCTGCAACTGGCCATAAAAATATCCATTTCCTTTCTAATTTGAGCCACAACACTTGACACTTTGGCCTTGGGCGATAATGCAATGTACAAGTGCTCAGCAGACACCCTGCAGCCCTTCTTCCTGCTTTGCTCCAGCACAAATCATCCACAGCATTCACTTCAATAAAATATTAACAGCCAAGGAGTCAAACAACTTTCATCTGTATTTATTTCCTGATTATCATCTCATTAACAGGAATCTGCTGGTTCTGCATGGAGTTCCTGGTACCTGGTAGAGACCAAGCTGGAGTTCAAACAAGGGGAAGGACTTTTCCTTCAACTCCAATGAAGTTATTGAATAAATGGCTTTTTCCCCCCTGTGGTTTAAAAAGGGATTTGTGTAATTATAGCACATGTGACTTGTCCCTTGGGAACCACAAAGGAACTGGACCTACCCTGATTAATCTTAAATTGTTTTTAGGACTTACTAGCCTTGAGTTCACAGGGTTCAGGTTGGGAGGATGGAGATCTTTTCCACAGCCCAAGGTTTTCCACCCAGCTCCAGTGCAGTCCTAGAAGGATGCAGGTCTCCCATAGACCTCCATCCACCATCCCTATGGAAAAATCCCAGACACCTTAGGGTTTCTGCACTAGACCTAAAATTTCTGAGACTGGATCATCTCAGACAGTTCCCTTCTTTCTCAGTCTGGGAGGTCATTTATTGTTATTAAATCCTCCTTTCCCCCTCAGGGGGACAAGTCCTTTTTCTCCCAGGCCCTTGTGCAGCAGTGGCATGAACAATAATTCTGTGTCATGGCTTGGGCTTGGTTGGGTGCTTTTTCTGACACACATGACATAGAATCATGGAATGGTTTAGGTTGGAAGGAATCTTAAGGATCATCTCATCCTAAGCCCCCTGCCATGGACAGGGACATCTTCCACTATCCCAGGTTGCTCCAAGCCCCATCCAACCTGGCCTTGGACAATTCCAGGGATCCAGGAGCAGCCACAGCTTCTCTGGGCAACCTGTGCCAGGGCCCTACCACCCTCATTCTAAAATCTTCCTTATATCTGATCTAAATCTATGCTATTTTAGTTTAGAAAAATCGCCTCTTGTTCAGTCACAACAGATCCTGGTAAAAAGTCTGTCCCTATCTTTCTTACAAACCCCATTTAAATATTTTAAGACTTCTCTTTCCATCTCTACTGTTTATTTCCCATGTCTTCCCTTTTCCTGTGAAATGCACCCTCTACAGCTGGACTCAAAATCTACTTCATGGAGGAGAGAGCAGCAGATGAAACTCCCTGGTGAGATGGTTCTGGAGCGTTCCCCCGTGCCCCAGCCTGGAGCTCGCTCCTGTGCTCCTCACACCCCTCCCATGTGCCACCTGTGCCCTTTTCTTTGCCCTCCACTCCTCAGCCCAGTGAAACTCCCGACTGGAGCCTGAAGCCTCTTTTGCGCATTCCCCCGGGTTGGAGATTCACCAAAAACCAGGGAAATTGCATTTGAACCCTCCCGGGCTGGGTGCAGAGCGGCACCTGCCGTGCTCTTGCACCGGCAGCTTGTGCAGCGAAGGCTCAGCCAAGCGAGGAAGGGTTTTATTTCTGAATTTTTTTTTTTTTAACATGAGTTTTTACTTCCCAAGAGACGCCCAGATTCGCTGGGAAGGAGGGACATCTCGTGGCCACACCACGAACTTCTCTCCTCGGGCATCCTCGCATTCCCTCCCTGGGTACCACCCCAGCATCACCGCACTTTGCTCGGGGAGCCCCCCGGCCTCTCCCTCCTCCTCCAGGGGCTCACTCACACCCTGACATCTCAATAAAGAAGTGGGAAATCCTCATATCCAGTTTTTTTTAATTACTGATTTGAGGCAGAGAGGCGGCATCACTCGGCCCAAAGAGGTGCGGACAGGAAACACTCTCAGCCCTGCCCGCGGCACGGAGGGGGTGCAGCATCGCCAGCAGAGCGGGGCAGTGATTCTTCACCCCCAAACCACCACCCTGGCACCTCAATAAAGTGGGAAATCCTCGTATCCAGTTTTTTATTACTGATTTGAGACAGAGAGGGGGCATCACCCAGCAGGTGTGGCCCAAGAAGGCACGGGCAGGACACCCGTGGCATGGAGGGGGTGCAGCATCACCAGCAGAGCGGGGCAGTGATTCTTCACCCCCACACCACCACCCTGACACCTCTATAAAGAAGTGGGAAATCCTCGTATCCAGTTTTTTATTACTGATTTGAGGCAGAGAGGGAGCATCACCTGGCAGGTGTGGCCCAAGGAGGTGGGACAGGACACCTGCAGCACGGAGGGGGTGCAGCATCACCAGCAGAGCGGGGCAGTGATTCTTCACCCCCACACCACCACCCTGACACCTCAATAAAGAAGTGGGAAATCCTTGTATCCAGTTTTTTATTACTGATTTGAGGCAGAGAGGGGGCATCACCCGGCAGGTGTGGCCCAAGGAGGTGCAGACAGGACACGCTCTCAGCCCTGCCCGCAGCATGAAGGAGGTGCAGCATCGTCAGCAGTGATTCTTCACCCCCATAACACCACCCTGGCCACGGACCCCTCTTCCCAGACCTGCAGCTGTGGGGCTGAGGGGCATTTCTCTATCCAGGCGGATCACGAAGGAGTTTTCTGTCCTTCCTGCCAGAGGTGATGCCTGCCAGGTGGGCACAGCCCTGTGCCACCTCTCAGAGCCACCACTTCAGTCTTTGCGACAACCACAGAGCCGGCAGCATCCTCCTCCCTCGTGTCTCTCCTCATTCCCCATCTCCATGCGCGGATGGGAGGAAGGGAAAGCCGAGCCGCCGAGCCACGGAGCCACCGAGCCACCGAGCCACGGCCGGGTGGTGGCTGTCGTGCCGCGCTGTCCCCAGGGGCTGGCGGGGCTGTGGCTGCTCATTGCTGCGGCTCGGGCTCGTACTGCTTCTCCGTGGAGGTGTAGAAATCCTCGAGCACCGACTGCAGGTACTCGAAGGTGGGGCGCTCCTCGGGGTTGCTGCGCCAGCACTTGAGGATGATGCTGTAGAGCTCCCCGGGACACGACTCCGGGCAGGGCATGCGGTAACCCCGCTCCAGGTTGCGGATCACCTCGGGGTTGGTCATTCCTATGGGGGGAAACACAGCCCAGCAGGAGTTATTCAGCACCCAGGATAGGGGGGAAGGTCGGTGCTGCCCGAAGTTCACACCCAGGTAGGGATGGAGGGGCTGTGGTTGTTCCTGAATCTGGAATTCCTGAATTCTGGAAATCTTTTTTCAGGGTTTGCTTCCTCTCCATGACTCTGTCCCCTCCGTGACTCCCCTCTCTGAGTTTGGCTTTGCATAGGGATAACTGAGGGAAGGAAAGCCAGCTTGAAGGAGCTCTTGTGACAAGAGGGACTGGAGATGTCCAGGGAAGGGAATGGAGCTGGGGAAGGGGCTGGAGGAGCAGGAGGGGCTGAGGGAGCTGGGAAGGGGCTCAGCCTGGAGAAAAGGAGGCTCAGGGGGGACCTTGTGGCTCTGCAC
>JAWWMS010000173.1:110437089-110448675 GCA_035048045.1 Chlorospingus semifuscus
TATATGCAACGAATCTGCCTCCATGCTAAGGGAAATCTAAGGAGCCAGAATGGGTGTTCACTGGAGTATCTTCCATTGGGAAAGCTCCCAAACAGCCCAAATTCTCCTCTGTTTTGCACAGATCTGTTGCAAACTGCTGGGCATTCATAGTTTGAACTGTTGTAAACAAGAGTGGCAAAAGAAAGGACAATTTCACCATGAAGGGAGTAAAAACCTGAAACAAACCTCCAGTGAGAACAGTGGGGAGGAGAACTTCAAACACTCTTCAAATGGAGCATCAGCAAAGTTTTTTCATCACCCAGAAAGTCTTTTTCTGTATTAGAATCAAACTTCTGGGTCACTTTCTTGCAGATTTGGTACAACCCCTCCTGCCCACCCTCATTCTGCATGGGAGCACTGTCCAGACCACCAAAGTAGCTCTGCAGAAGCCCAACACAGAGCTCCAGGAGGGTTTTTACCATTGGCCATGTACTCTGTCACAATGTAGATGGGCTGCTTGGTGACCACGGCGTAGAGCCGGACCAGCTTGTTGTGCTGCAGCTTCTTCATCAGGTTTGCCTCTGCCAGGAAGGCATCAGGGTCCATGCTGCCCTCCTTCATGGTCTTCACAGCCACCTTGATGTTGTTCTTGTAGTAGCCTGCCGGGAGATGGTGGTGTTTTGAGGAATTTTGGGCTCTCTGCAGGGAGATTGTGGTGTTTTGAGGAATTTTGGGCTCCCTGCAGGCTCATGTGGGGTTGTGTAATGAGGAGAGCTCATGGAGCTGAAAACCGCAGGAACAGCTTGAATCCCTCATGAAGGAACACTTTATGTGTTAAATCCCAGTGCCAGCAGGTGTGAGGGGAGAAGGGACACTCATGTCACAGCTGTCACCCATGAGGCTGCATCAGGGATGGTCTCTGCAGTGAGCCCATCCTCACACAGCCCTCCCAGACCCTTTCTGGGTGAAATCCTCTCACCAGCTGGGCTCTCAAATCACCCAAATGCAGCCAAAAAAAAGGCAGGACTGAGTTCAGTCAGCACATGAGCTCAGCCTGGTCCTGTCCACAATCTCCATTTCCAAGGCAACCAGCAGCCACAAAGAGGGTGGCAAAGGAAGCTGAGCTCCCCCCACTTCCTCTCCTGCTGATTAGCAGTAGGCAGGACGGCATCAGGGATGGAGATCTGGGCTAAAAAGTGGAACAGGGTGGCAGAAAAAGTGGGAAAATATCACCCAGGTACCCTACTGGGTGTAGTGACTTAGGATCACTGGCATCACTACAGTTGTGCCCAGGATTCCCAGGAAGAATGAGGGCATATCCCAAGAGATGAGTTAATAATAACTTCAACATCCATCCCCTGTGAAACCCTTGCTCAACCCATGATCTTTGCAAACATGAGCTGTCCAGTCCTTCCCAGGAATCCTGAGTGTGTGTGTGTCCATAAATATGTGTATGTCCTTAAGGATCCTTGGAATAGTCTTGCCTTAGAGAAATAAAAGGGTTTTCCATCTCCTCTCTTTATGTCTTTTTTTTTTCCTGGAATGGAAGGAATTCCACTTACCCATCCACACTTCCCCAAACTGCCCGCTGCCCAGCTTCTTCACCAGCTTCAGGGCCTCCCGAGGGATCTCCCACTCGTCCTGGGCCCAGGGTCTCTGGGGAACCAGGGATGTGCAGGGAGCTGTGAGGCGCTGGCACAGCCCATCCCCTTTCTCTGCAGGAGGACAAAGCACAGGAGAGTTCAGTGGGATGGCAGAGAAAACCTTCTCCTCCTCCATCCAGGAGAAATCAACCCATGGAAACCTTCACAACCACACAGGAAAGTGGTGGAGCCCCCAGCCCTGGAGGGGTTTAAAGGTTGTGTGGATGTGACACCTGGGGATGTGGGTTAGTGGTGGCCTAGGCAGTTCAGGGGGAAAAGTTGGATTCAGTGGTCTTAGAGGGCTTTTCCAAAGTTTATAATTCTATGATTTCATGAAAAGCTTCAGCCACAGGGATCAAGGCACCCAGAATGGCCCCAAAATCAAAGAGGAAAACTCAAAGGGAGCCATAGAGGAGCAAATTATCCTGCCCAGTTATCCCAAACCCTGCTTCCCATGCATCCATCTGCATATCCTGGCAACATTCCCCTCTTTCCTTTCCTGATGGGAGACCCTCCCTGACTTCAGGGCTGGGGGCAGAGCTCACCCTTGCAATTCCCTAAGATGGAAACCAGGACATGGGTTCTGGTTGTAGGATCACACCTGCCCTGTGAGCAGCTGTGGTGTCTCCCAAACCTTTCCTCCCTCTGTCCCCTCCTCCAGGACACAAAGCCACGAGGGAAGGCAGAGAACTCACGGCTGTAATGATGGATGAGCTCGGGCAGGCTGGAGAAAGTCATCCTGGGGGAGATGTAGTACCCCCCTCCATCCAGGGAGCGGATCCTGTAGTGTTTGATGATGTCCCCGTGGGCAGAGCTGTTGTCCCTCACAGACAGGGAATAGGCATCTGCAGAAGGGGCAGAAGGAACTGTGAGGACAAACTGCACCCCAGCTGCCTCCTCTTTCCATCAACAGCTCCAAACCAGCCCTGGTTGGTGCCTTTCCAGGGCAAGTCCCCCAGAATTTACAGCTTTTCTCTCTCCAAGGCAAGGGGAGAGGATAAAAGTTCATCAAAGCTGAACTGGTCCAGTCCAGGCTTCCAGGAGTAACACCTGCCTGAGCTGTGGCCAACAGCCCCCTAGAAGCCCTGTGGGGACCAGCAGTACCTCTGCAGGCAGAGCAGGCAGAGGTTCCCCAGGTCAGGATGGCCTTTCCACAGCTCCATGTTCCCATTTGAGCTCTGCCAGCCTCAGCATCATGAAATCAGAATGGTTTGGGCTCGAAGGGAACTTAAATTTCATCCATTTCATCCATTTCCACCCTCTGTTATGGGCAGGGACACCTTCCACCATCCCAGGTTGCTCCAAGCCCTGTCCAGCCTGAGCTTGGACACTTCCAGGGATCCAGGGGCATCCACAGCTTCTCTGGGCACCCTGTGCCAGGGCTTCACCCTCACAGGGAAGAATTTCTTCCTAACATCCAATCTAAACCTGCCCTCTTTCAATTTAAAGCCATTTAAAGCCATTTTCCTCTGGATTAAACATTGGATTAAACTTGTGCCAAGGTCAGTGGTTCAGCTGAGAAGGAGAACAGGAGGTGGGTTCAGGAGAATTGTCTTGTTCAGCCACAAACTTGTGACCATGGCTGAACCACATCCAGGGATTCCCATCTGGAATCTTCTCCCTTTTGGGCTTCAAGGGAGATCCTCACCCATCCACCCCTCCAACCTCCTCTTCCCTCCATGAGAATCTAAACCAGGGCTGGTTTTCAGTGCACAAAAGCATCACTAGATGTTGCTGCAGAGCAGAACTCCCAGCCTGTGTCACTGTGGTTCAATGCAGCTTAGCAGCGGGGTTTTTTTCCCCATTGTCTGGATTGTATTTCTGGAGTGAGTTGTTACAAGCCTGCTGGGCTGTTCTAAATCTAATATGTCACCTGAGCTGATAAACTGCCCATTTTTTATGGTTTTTAATGAAAAGGCAAGACTGTACATGTTTAAAAGTGTGTATCTGTTCATGCAGGATCATAAAAAGAAGCAACAGCAAGTCTGAAACCCTAATCCTGCGCGTGAGGGGAAAGTTTATTAACATAAAATCCTCACTGGCTGCTGTTTCTCCAACCCAGCAGTTTTCCCTACACTGTGCCTGAAACCCATTTACATTTATAAAAAGCAGCAAGAAAACCCCACCTCTGTGGACATTTGCTCTGTTGGAGTGATGATAAATCTTTACAAGCAGAGTTTGGAAGAGTCTAAAATTTTCCCAAGTGCCAGCAATCATTTTGAGGGGACTCCCTTCCTGCAGAGACCAGATCTGGTGGTGTAAAATCAATGGAAAAACCTGGTGGTTTAAATGCAGAGCCAGAGAACCTGAAATTTGATGTGGTGGTCTCCTCAGCAGAGGAAGCTCTTCTGCTTCCCTTTCCTTCACCATGAATGTCAGGCAGAAGACAAATTAAGAAGCCTTTTTGATTCGATCCGTCCTGCAGCTGAACAACTGAGGAACAGCCCTGAAACATCTTCAGTGGGGCAATAAAACCTCGAGGGAAAGGCAAAGAAATGGCTCTACTGGCTCCTCTGTGGTACCCATGTGGCCCTATGTTCCAAAATAATGATAATAAACATCAAGGCCCAAGGCTGGACTTGATAATCTTAAGAGATCTTTTTTAACCTAAATGATTCTGTGATTCTGTGAAGAATAATATGACATTGATGACAACACAACATTATTATTATTATTATTATTATTATTATTAGTATTAGTATTAGTAGTAGTAGTAGTAGTAGTAGTAGTAGTAGTAGTAGCAGTAGTAGTAGTATAGTAGTAGTATTTTTAGTATTTTTAGTATTACTACTACTACCACTACTACAACTATTATTTCTATTATTACTATTATTATTATTAACTGTTATTATCTTCCATTATTGCTGTTGAGGGTGATGACTGTTTTAATTTCAAACACACTGAAATACTGCCCAGGCCAGGCTGCAGCCCAAGAGAGTTGGGCTCATGTGGCACAAGACCAGGAGGGTGCTTGGTGTGCCTGGGACACAGTTTAGGGTTTTTGTGGGATTTTTGCAGGGTGAGATCTGCTCAAGGAAGGAGCCAAACGTGGTGTGAAGGCAGCTACACTGAGGCCAAATGATTCTACAGAAGGAAATCCAGGAATTTATGACAAACACCTCTGCAAGGGGGTGTCTGGGCGCTGAGAGTCAGCAGGGAAAGGAGACCTGCCCTGTTTGCCAGTGGTTGCACCCAAAATTCTCTTCTCCCACAGGATCTCCTTTCCAGGCCCAACCAACCCTTTAAACTCTCCCACACCTTTCAAACAGAGGGCCAATCTCTCAGCTGCCAGAGTTAAGTTTTACCCTGTCATTAAGCTAATGACTGCATCTCAGCCCCAGCCACAGTTTAATTTGCTGCAGGGAATGTGGTGGAGCTTCCCTTTCCTTCTCCATGGCCAGATTCTGTTCCCTTGGGAGCTGCTGTGCAGAGGCAAGGCACTGAAGGGAAAGATTCAATTCTTCCTTCACAGAATCACAGAATGGTTTGGGTTGGAAGGGTCCTCAAAACTCATCTTGTTCCATGCACAGAGACACCTTCCACCAAACCAGGTTGCTCCAAGCCCCATCCAACCTGGTCCCTGCTCCCAGTGACAGCAGAAAATGGAAATCATTGACTCCTAATTCCCTCTAATGATGTCCAGGATGGCCAAAAGAGTCCAGAGTATCAGAATCAAAGAATCATAGAATGGTTTGGGTTGGAAGGGTTCTTAAAACTCATTTTGTTCCACCTCCTGCCATGGATAGAGACACCTTCCACCAAACCAGGTTCTCCAAGCCCCATCCAACCTCGTCCCTGCTCCCAGTGACAGCAGAAAATTGACTCCTAATTCCCTCTGATGATATCCAGGATAGCCACAAGGAGTTTCTGCTCTTCAGCCTCAAGGGACATTCACCTGTTCTGCATCCTCTTTACTCTGGGCTGGTAAAGAGTCCAGAGCACAAAATTTATGGAACGATTTCTTCATCAAAAAGTTGGCCAGCCCTGGCATAGCTGCCCAGGGCAGAGATGGAGCCCCCATCACTGTAAGAGTTTAAAAGCCACGTAGATATGGCACTTGGGGACATGTGTTTAGCCCTTTTCCTGCTCCTACAGCTCTCAGCTGCCCCTCAAATCCTTCCCAAGGGAAGGGCAGGAGCTGAGTTGCATGCAGAGGCTGAGCTCAGTGAGGTCCCTCCTGCTGGGAGCAGAGATGCAGGAATGCTGCTGGGAGCCAGGAGCCCATGGCTCAGCACAGCTGGGGGAATGTGCTCCTGCAGCTTTTGGAATGATTGGTACTTCAGGGGGACTTTGTTTATTTGCAGCAGCTTTGGCAAGGACAGTGCTCTGCTGATGATTTCACTGCTTCCCACACTGTCCCCATCTTCCCAGGATGCTGAATTTGCCTTTTGGGGACTCTGAGGAATGTTGGCTCTGAAGATTTGCAGAGTTTCTGCATCTCAAACCATGAGGAAAATGAGATTCAGCTCAGGATGGGCTGGGAGTAGGTGCTGCTCCCACTCAGGGTGCAGAATCCATCCCACTGTGCCTGAGACATCCCAGTATGAGGCAAACACCTCCCAGTTTAAGTCACTAATGGGATTGAGGTCAGCACAGTGGCCAAAATTTGTCACTGGTGGTCAAATTTTGCTGGTGATGTGCCAAGTGAATGAAAACACACATCATGGGGACGGAAAAAAGGAAAAAAACAGTGGGGCTCTAAGGGCAGGGTTAATTCCATGGCACATCACTTGGTGGGCCACAGGGTGCTTTACATCAGGGAATTCAGCTTCATGGTACATTTGGAGATGCCTGGCTTTGACTTTTCCCTTTCTCTTTAGGGAGGAGGAAGCTGTGGCTGAGATGGATCAAACGTGGTCATTCAGGCAGCCCAAAGCACAGGGTGCTCAGGCAGCAGTTGGATGATTCAGAGGATGAGGTGTTTGAAGGAACAACATCCATATTTTATCCTAAATATCAGAAAAGGCACAGGGCAGAGACACATCTGAGTATTTGGGACTCATATGGGGCTTCCACGGAGTGGAACCCACATGTGGTAATGCAGAATATCCCACAGCTCATTCTTCTTGACAGCAGAGGCAGGGAATGGAGGATCTGGTGATTTCTCCTTGGATTTCAGGACTCCACCACCTCTGCTTGAGCCCTGTGCGACCAAGACTCATCCACACTCCAGATAATTGCAGAATTGGGGACAATTGTCCTGAACAAGTGTAGGGAAAGGTCTGATCCCACTCATGTGTGGCACCTAGAGATGCACAAAGACCAGGATCATGTGTGGACAGAGCTTCAGACACTGCACTCCAGTGTTTGCTTTGTGGTGCTCCCTGCCCTTCCTGGTGCAATGAACACCCCAAATATCCCAACAAACAAAGGGAGAGTGGGAATGGGATATACAGAAGAGCAGCACATGGTTTCAAGTCCAAGCCTGATCACTGCAAAAGCACCACAAAAGTAGCAGGGACATAGAGCAGAAAAAGTAACTTATAAAGTGAAATGCTTAGAAACAAATATCTGAAGTGTTTCCTGAACTGAATGTTCCCTAAAAATTCTGGAAGCTGCAAATCCTTATGGATAGCAGCCCTCCTGCTTAGCATCAGCTCAGCAGGGACATGTGGAGGTGAGCCCAGGCAGAGGGGGAAATTCAAAGTAGGATGTCACAGTCTGACACAGCCCCACTGCCTGGGGGCTGAGGGAGACAGCTACAGGAGGATGAGATTCCAGCTGCTGCCTCCAGACCCTGGCACTGTTTAATTTTCTGGCAATGGTGCAAGGAACACGTCCATGGTGGAAGGAACAGATGCTGCCTTGGAGACCTCCCTTGTGTATAGCAGGAAAAAAAAAGAGACAAGGAAGGAAGAAGGAGATGTTATAATAGGCAAGAGTCGTTTGCAGGATGGAGGAACCAGATTGTTCCCTCTCTTACTGTTTGGCCTGGGCCTTTGGAAGTATTTGGGAAACAAGTCAAGGAAAAGAAGGTTCCATATAGTTTCAGATGGATGCTCCAACTCTCTACAGATCAAGTCACAGTTGGACACCATGATCTTAGTGCTTTTCCAACCTAAACAATTCCTTGATTCTATTGGGAAGACACAAAGCACCTTTTCCCATGTGTTAAGGAAAGTCTCCTGCATCCATTTGGAAGGAAAGGAACCAAATGACAGCATGACTGAAACTCTTTCCTGACCTACTCCATGGATCTGGTTCAGAGCAGAACCACAGGACCACCATGAGCATCTCCATGCTATAAACACACATGATGGCCCAGAGGAAGCAAGGAGAAAAAAGTAGGAAAGAAACAACAAGGAATTCCCATGGGAAAACCTAAACTAACTTCCAGACTCTATGAATTAATAGCTTGGAACAAAGAAATTGAAATTACATGGTTTTCTATTATGGTTAATAACTATATCCACTGCCCAAGAGGAGTTGGAGTATTCTCTGGCCTTTCTGTCCTCACTGAATAATTTCTTCAAAAATCAGACATGTTCATAGGGAAGGAAAGTGGATGAAATCCATCTATCCTGCTTCAGTCACTCTCCTTCCAAAAGTTCTGTTTTGTATTAATTCCCTTTGCTACAGACAATCAGGGAAAACATGTTTTCCTTGCGAAAATGACTTTTTTCTAAAATTCTGCAAGTTTCTGTTGCAAACAGGAGAAATATTCCTTCAATAATGTGTAGAAATACCTTAAAAGAAAAAAAAAGCAAAATAAGAGAGAAAAAGACATTTCCTTGGGAAGAAAAGGAAAAGAAAACCCCTAAACTATTTTAGAAAATCCGCTTATTTGTGTTCCTCTGTCTCTGCCATGAACTCTGGTGGAAGAGCCACTCTTACCACAGCCAGAACTGCACAAATTAGTAGATCATGAGCAAACATTCGCCCTCCAAACCCCCAGATCACTCCTAGAGCCCTGCTGAAGGTTTTCCAAGCCTGGGCAACAACGAGGAATTACCTTTGCTCCACAGATCTCACCTTTGGTGGTTTCACTCTCCCTGACGAGGAAAGAGCCAACTTTGTTCCCAGAAGACAACAGCAGCCGTTCAGCATCTTTTCTGCTCAGAGTTCTAAAATACCACCTGGGAGACAGAAAAGGCAAAGGCATGGCTTGAAAAGGAAAAACTCTTTAAAAAATGGAATTCTTTCCAGTTAGTTCTTTTTTTTAAATTAATCATTACACTGTGAAACTGAGGGTTGTTTTTATTAGCAAGTAGTTTTTTATCTGCTGGAAAGTGGCAGTAATAGACTGTTTTGGGTAGATTAACACCAGATTTGGATCACTTTGGACTTGTTTCACAGCCTGGAAATTCAGACAGTGTGGGGAGTAGATGGGATGTGAAGTATTCCATACAAAGAACTTTTATGTCTCAGCCACATTTCTGTGCCCTGCTGAATATTTGCTGGACTCAGTGATGGTTGGGTCCCTCCAAGAAGAGATTGCAGGCAGGACTGATCATTTAGAGCTGAATGCCACAGAGGAGGAGAACTCATGGAAAAAAATTCTCCCTCTGTTTGTATAACAGGCAAAATAAACTCTTTGGACTCCAGTCTTTCATTTGATTTTTCTTGCAGGGTCATTTTAAAAACAGCACTGTGGGTCTGGGTGCTGGCACTCAATTTTCTGTCTTGTTCAATTGTTGGTCTGGCCCCTGGCAGATCCAAGACCTGGATCAGTGCACCCCATCCAGAGATTCCCAGTTTATATATGGGTACTTTTTTGGAAGGTGAAGAGGTTTAAAGCCATTTGTGTGGGTGGACTGGCCCAGTGGGACCAGAGGATGGTCCCTGGCACTGCCACCATAACCTTTTTGTTGTCCCTCCCCAAATCCTTGTTTTCCACAGTGGGTGCAATCAATGGGACAAGAACCTTTGCCCACTTCCCCCAAAACGACCTCATCCTCCCTTTCCACACCAATATGATGATTAAAAACTTGTCCTGAGCTTTTGGGCAGCATTGTTTGGGATGAGGAAAGACCTCCTGCCATCCAGCCCATCAGTGACATCTTCCTGCCATCAATAAAGCTCCTCCTGGAGCTCATTGAGATCTGTGTCGGCCTCTCAAAAGCTTTCCCACTTACTTTTCCTCTTCCAAACTGTCCACTTGTGCCACGAAGTTGCTGGGGATGTATCCTTTCCTCCCAGTGCTGAGGGACTTTGCCAGCCACCAGTCCCCCTCTCTGCAAAGGGAGCAGAGGAAAAGGTGTGAGTGCCCACAGGAGGTTTTGTGACAAGCTGAGGCTGTGGGGATGTGGGACTAGGACTCCATAATCCACTCTGCAGTTCCCTCTGGGTTCCCAAGGACTAAAGCCAGGTTGGTGGCTGTTGGTCTTTAGGGACTTGTGGAGGTGACAATCTCTTTCCATGAATGTAGAGCAACCACAGACCCAAACCTTTGCCACACACCTCGAGTGGTCATGGGGTTTATTTTGTCTCCTGAACAGGGCATTAGGGTCCTTTCTGTTCCTTCCTTTGTGTTCCAGACACCCCACCTTGCTCCTGACTGAGCCAGCAGCCATGACACAAAGCCATCCCCATGCAGGGGTTCTCCACCTCCTTGTCCCACAGTCCCAGTCCCTGGCACGTGGACGTGAAATGTCACCTCTGGAGGCCACCTCAAACCGCCAGCAGTGAAGGCTGGAGCAGCCCTCCAAGGCCTGGGGGCCTCAAGCTCACCTCTGCCCTGTTATGGACTGGGCCTCTTCTGTGGTGAGTTTGAGAAGTTGAAATGAAACCTCACAAGTGTCTGGCTCAGTTCTGTCCTTTCCTCTGACTACACCCAACCCACATCCTTTGCAGAAGCAGAATCAGCACAAACACAGGACAGGAGCTGTTTTTTCTTCTTCTTGTTGTTCTTTTTGTTGTTGTTATTTATGCTACTTCTGCACCCCCAGGCAGTGACAGCAAAGAGGGTCCCAGAACCACCCAGGCAGGGACAGTCCCCAGCCCCAGAGTATCTGTGACCCACAGAAATGTCACCCTGCAGAGAGAAGAGGGTACCCACAGCCACGCTCTGGAGCAAAGCCAAGGCACAGGATCAGCTCTGGTCAGCTGCAAAGTGGTGGTTGACCCCAAGGTTTCCCCTTTCCCAGCCTCCCCGTGCTCATCTTTGAACTTCCTGCTGGGTCACTTACTTGGAGAGGACCTGGAGTTTCTCCCCTTTGACCAGCTCCAGGTCACGGTCACTTGAGGCAGGAAAATCGTACAGTGCAACCACAAACAAGTGATCTGAAAGAAGAATTAACTCCTTTGCATCCAGACTGTTCCTTGAGGGGCTTGATGCACACCTGGGTGTATGGCAGGGCATTTCAGCCCCTAAACACGGGGCTCTGTCATCCTCCCATCCCCAAATCCAACATTTCCACCAACCCAGTTTTCCTGCTCACCACAACCTCTGCTCAGGGATTAACACTGATTCAACAAAGCATTTCCTGTGTATGTATTTTTAAAACACTGCAGAACCACCCCCCAGTCCACAAAACCCAGTGTGTCAACAAGAAAAAGGGGTTTGTGTGGAATTGGAAGGTTCATAAATAACCTGTCAGAGTTCAGCCTGAGTTTTACACAGTGGTAAATGAAAATTGCAACATTTCCCATGGTGGCTGTGGAATTTGACTCAAAATGATGTGAGGTTCTTTGATTGAAAAAAAGCATAAAGTCATTGCAGTTTCTGTTATTTGAGGCTGATTCTAGGATTTAGCTCTCCTTGGGCTCATGGTCTGTGGCCTGTGCTTAGGTATCTTGTCATCCCTCCCTTTTGAACACTTTTCCTTGCAGTGAATGAATCACAGAATGGTTTGGGTGGGAAGGGACCTTAAAGCTCATCCAGTTCCACCCCCTGCCATGGACAGGGACACTTTCCACTATCCCAGGTTGCTCCAAGCCCTGTCCAGCCTGGCCTTGGACACTTCCAGGGATGGAGCAGCCACAGCTTCTCTGGGCACCCTGTGCCAGGGCCTCACCACCCTCA
>JAWWMS010000173.1:110449366-110475865 GCA_035048045.1 Chlorospingus semifuscus
AAGAAAAAGAAAAAGAAAAAGAAAAAGAAAAAGAAAAAGAAAAAGAAAAAGAAAAAGAAAAAGAAAAAGAGAAAAAGAAAAAGAGAAAAAGAAAAAGAAAAAGAAAAAGAAAATTAACTGTGCTGCAGGAAGGCTTCAGCTTGTGCTCACCCTAATTAATGCACTGAGACCGATGGACAGCCTATTATTAGCATTTTTCAAAACAGCCTGTCAAGCCACTGTCTTTGGGTGACCTTTTCAAATAATGCCACCAGCAAGAGAGCCAGACTGGCCCTTTGTCACTGCGAGATAACCGTGTCTCTGGGGTGACTTGGGGTTTGTGTCTGTGCAAGGCTGGCTGCTGCTCCGATGGCAATTTGTTAGGGAGGAGAAAGGGTCAGCGTGGGAGGAAAGGCAGCTTTGGAAAGCAGAGCCCTGAGCACCTCCCTTCAGGCTTTTGAGAAGGAAATCGGAGAACCATGAGAGGTTCCAGCAGAGGCTCTCTCCCAGGATGGGAAAAGGATGATCAGTCACGAGGGAGAATGCTTTGAAGTCTGAAAATAGCTGGCACGGTTGGGGGCTTCCCCTTGAGGCAGCTCGAATTAGCAATGCACCCAAACTCTGTCTGCCTCCTTGAGAAAGTTGTTATCACACATCTGCTCAGACATGAAAGGGTTTGGGGCATGAGGTGTCCACAGCCAGCCTGCCATCCACATACACACCCTCCTGGTCCTCTTGAAAGGGAAATAATGCAGTGATCACACTCGTGCTCAGAAAAATAGGAGCAAATGTGTAAATATATTCAAGCCCAGAGTGGTTGTGTACTCCAGAAAATGAAAATGGAGTTTTGATCTCGAAGCAACTGACATAAGTGAAAATAAATGAAATTAAAAAGAGAGAATACAGCAAGGACAAAAAGGGTTTTGTATGCTGAAAAAATATTTTATCACCTCTTATCCCACAACAGGCACACTGAAATGAGCCAGAAGAAAAGCTCTCTCTGCCCGAGATGGCAGGACCTGCCATCTCATGATGAAAGGGGCTCTTCCTGTCCCTGAGTCCATCACCCCATGAGAAACACAAGGATTACACTGCCTTGGACCAGTTTGATCCACTCAGGCCACGAGAGGCTCGTTGGGGCTGTGAGGAGCTCTCAGATAAAGCTGCCAGCCCCGGGACTTTGATTGGGAGCCAAACACATCCTGGCTCAGAGCTGCTGTCAGCAAAGTCTGATACCAGCAGGGTTTGCAGAGGCTCAGTGCCAGTTTGGTGGCTCAAGAGGAATGATTCAACCAGTCCTCCCACTGCTGGCATGTCCTCAATTGAAGGTCTTTGCAACCACCTCATGGCCACAAAGCAGGGCTCAGACTGTGCCAGGGTGTCCCAGAGGATCATCTATTGGTTTAGGGCCATTTTGGGATGGTCATGGTGTGAATGACAACTTACAGGACACGTTGGCCAGCTGGGTGCACTGAGCTATGGGTTACTGCTGCTGGGAATGAGCTCAGCTTTCTGTTTCAGCCTGGCATGGGCTGTTTGGAATCACTAAATCCTAAACTTGGAGAAGATCTCTAAAGTCATCCAGTCCAACCATTTAACCCAGCACTGCCAACCCCAAAGCAGGGCTGAGACTGTGCCAGGGTGTCCCACAGGGTCATCCATTGGTTTAGGGCCATTTTGGGATGGTCATGGTGTGAGTGACAACTTGCAGGACACATTGGCCATCTGGGTACGCTGAGTTATGGTTTACTGCTACTGGAAATGAGCTCAGCTTTCTGTTTCAGCCTGGCATGGGCTGGTTGGAATCTCTGAATCCTAAACTTGGAAAAGATCTCTAAAGTCATCCAGTCCAACCATTTAATGCAGCACTGCCAAGGCAACCCCTAAACCATGTCCCCAAGTGCCACATTCCTGTGGCTTTTAAATCCCTCCAGGGATGGTGATTCCATTGCCTGGGCAGCCTGATCTGAAGATTGGTAACACTTTTTGTGAAATTTTTTCCCTAATATCCAATTTAACCCTCCCTTGGTACAACTCAAAGCTACCTCCTCTTGTCCTTTTATTTTTTACCAGAGAGAAGAGCCCAACCCCTACCTGGCTACAATTTGTTTTCAGGGAGTTGTGCAGAGCCAGAAGGTCCCCATGAGCCTCCTTTTCTCCAGGCTGAGCCCCCCAGTTCCCTCATCCTTTTCTCCTCAGATGTGCTCCACATCAAGGCAAACATTTTGATTAGAAGTTTTTTAATTTCCCACTGAAAACTCAGCACTTTTTTCAGTAGAAATAACCCTTCCTTCTTCCACTTCAGCTCAAACTCACGTTTCTGACAGCATTCCTTTCAAATGCAAAACCACATTCAAGTAACAACAAAAACAACCAAGAATTTCGGCATTAACTTTGAGATGCCACAGAAGACCTCTAGTTCCAGAGCATGCTAACCTTCCACACCCTGAAACTCAGTCCTGTTCATATTTTGGTCAGCAAGGAGCAAGTGAAAAGCTGGAAGAAGTGGTGGTTCCTCACCAGAAGAAATGACCTTGCAGAGACTTCGACTCTTTGCACTGTTGCAGGTTATTAAAATGCCTGAGGACAAGCACCCAAACCCACCAGCCCTTTTCATCAGTGGAATTTAAATCCAGCTGTGAGCAGCTGGCAGGGCAAGGACAGGGGTTATTCTACCTATTTTTTGTGTCTTGTCCATCCAATGCAAGCAAGCAGCAGCCCTGCCATGGAACTCTTGGATTTGGGGCCCACCATGAGCCAGGACTATGCAGTGCTGGGGGCTTTGGGGGCTCAGAATTAAAATTTTGACCCCACAGAGACTTAAAATCAGCCTTAAAAACTTTGTGGTTGCTCAGGGAATGGTGTTAAAATGAATGGGAGACTCACACCATGGAAGAATCACCTGAAGTGAAAAAAGGATTGATGATGCCACGTGCACCCCATTGAATCCAGAGTTCTGAACCCCTTGCCTGCCTTTGTGTTATTTCCATGAGGATAAATAATGTCAGGAGGAGTTAGGTGTTTGTTAAAAATAAACAAATTCATGATTTCTGAGAGAGAGGTGTGAAAGCTGGAAAGTGTGAGACAATTTCAACAACTCGAGATCAGAAAAAAACCAAAGAAAAATAATTCAAAATGCAAGGAGAGCAAAAACAAAAAACCCACAAAAATTTAAAAAATAACAGGAAAAGAAAGGATTGATTTTACACAATGTGCCACACTTCTATAGCCAATAATTTTCCCTGATTGAATTTAAAGTGCTCCCACAGGATTTAATTCATGTCTCTGAATTTATTTTTTTTTATATTATGTGATTGCCTAGATTTTGTGCTTTCTCTTTTGCTTCACTTGAATTCCTGTCACTCAGGAGAAGATCTCTGGTATCTCAAATATCTTGCTTTGTTCTTATCAGCCTGTTTTGCCACACAGGGCACAGTCAGATGTAGCATCATTTCAGGAAACTCAAACACTGGCAGAGAAAAATAGGAAGTTTTCCAGACTGTCAGTGTGAATATTCTTCCAGAACTGGAACTGAATCTAATGAACAAAATTAGTTTTGAGAGTTGAAAATGGCTACTATTGTACTTAATCCATTTTTTAGCATCTTTCAACTTCTGCCTTTGGACATGAAGGAGAAGTAAAATCCGCCTCCTTGATCACAATTTCTGCTCTGACTCTGACCAGAGTGGAAAAAACCTTGTGATAAAAATCCTATGATAAAAACCCTGTGAAAAAAACTCTGTGATAAAAATTCTATGACAAACTGTCAGTCCCTGCTCAGCTGGGGAGGTGGGAGAGCACGGCCACTTGGAAACGTGCCATGAAAACAATTCTGCAAAAGAAAACAGTTTCTGGAAAAATGGCATTTCCATGAAAACACACCCCAGATCACATGGTTGAAGATATTCACCTCCCACAGATTTGATATCCATAAAAAAAGCCAAATTTGAAGGACATTTTGATGTTGCAGGAGTTTCTGTGCTTGGCCCATGGTAGGAACCCTCCCTCACCATCTATAAGACCTAAGAAGACCTAACAGTGTCATTCCATCCATCCCATTTATTCACCATCCCCCTTTTCTCTTCCCTCACACCATCTCCCCTAACCCTACCCTTTCATCCACGTGTAGAACTTTCATGTTTTGCTAACTGCCCTCTTCTAAGTTTTCTCGATTTCCCCCCCCTTCCAAGCCTCCTCTATTTTCCCCCCCTTTTCTAATTATCTCTCCCTCTGTCCTTAATCTGCAGAATTTCTTTGACAAAAACACACATGAGCTGCTGCTGGAGGCTGGGCAGAGGGAGCTGAGGGCTCCCTGCTAAAAGGCAATAATCTCCAAACACCATCTGTGACCCACGGATAATTGCAGAGGCGGATGAAGCCAGCAGCCCATCTCCAGGCAGGGGCTCTGTGTATCCTTATTTTATCCTCTTCCCTTTCTTCTCCTTCTCTTTGTAGCCTCTCTGGGCTCTCTGATGCCTGCTATTTCCTCTGAAATATTCAGCTGGCTGGATAAAGCATCCATGACTTGTCACACTGCAGACAGGGCAGAGGAATCTCACACAGCTCCAGGCTCAGATCTGTCTTTTCTCCAGCAATCATGGAATCACGGGATTGGAGGAGAACTTAAAGATCACCTGGCTTCCAAAGGAGAGGGAGTGCTCTTCCCTCTGGATTTCTTTGATGAGCAAGGGGAAAATTGGCAGCTGCAAGGACTTGGTGATGTAAACTGAGTTTTCTGAGCCACTCTGATAAATTCCCTGCCTGGCACGGCTGCAAATACAGAAACCACACGCCTGTGATGTGATGGCTCGTCCTCAAACCCTGACATTTGGGGACCACTACCCTGCAAATCCCCACGGGGAGGCAAAGCAAACAGAGCCTTACCTTGTGCAGAGGCTTGGTTTAGATGAGGGCTGTTGATAACTTGTCTCCCCTGTGATAGAAATAGAAAGGAAAAAGGAGATATTTATCACTTTTCTGTGTTTCAGGAAGAACTGATTTCAGCTTCACAGACAAGTGGGAGTCTGGTCCAGAGACCACTGCAGCCCCTGTGCCTGGCTCCACTGCTGTGATGGCTTTAGCACACTTTGCCATGAGGTGTTCACAGCTGTCTTCACAGAAAAGCTGCAATAAGCCTTGGCTTCCCTCTGAGTTAAAGCAGAAATCTGCTGCCCCCTCACTTGGAGCCTGCTCCATCCAACCCCTGTCCGCTGATGCCAGATTTAGGATCAGTGAGGGGTGAGAGATGAATGGTGCAATTGAGAAATGGCAATTGCAGAGTTGTTTGAAGCAGAAAACCAGAGATGTTGTCTGCCATAATTGTCCCAAGGATCATGGGTGTGTGATATCCTTTGCTCAAGATTACATTAAAAAAACAGAGGCAGTGACTGCAACAGCTAATTAATCAGAGAACTGTGGAAATCATTGAATATTCCATGGTCCTTGTGGATATGCACTCAGGATGTTCTATGATCCAATAATTCTATGATTCCTGAGATGGAAGGGGCCCACAAGGATCATTGATCCAGCACCCCAACCATACCACCCTGTGTCTTGGAACATTGTCCAAATGCTTCTGGAGTTCTGGCAGCCTTGGGAGATTCCCTGGGGACCCTGCTCAGTGCCCAGCACCCTCTGGGGGAAGAACCTTTTCCCAATATCGAAATTGGGAAAATTTCCCAATTTGGGAATTAGTCCCAAATCCCAATTGGGACTAAATCTCCTCTGACACAGCTCCAGACAGGACCTTGGGTCCTGTCACTGGTCACAGAGAGCAGAGATTGCAGCTGCCCCTCCACTATCCCTCAGGAGGAAATTGCAGACTGTGAAATTAAATAGCAACAAGTTGCTGCAGCTCATCTGGGCACAATTTTAAAAATGCTTACTTTGCTCCTGGTTTGGTTTGGCCCTGCTGCTGGAACTGGCAAATTGTAGATCATAGATCATTCCAAGCGAGCTGGGATGGAACCACCTTGTTTTGGGAGATAACTGCTTGAAATTGGCCTTCACCCACCTCACGGTGCCTATTGTGGGGTGTTTGACCACACTGGGTATTTTTATACATGTGCAAAAGTGGTGAAATACAGACAACAGAACTAAAAACACCTCGTGTTTTCTACCTGCCTTTCACTCCAGCTCAGCAGCAGTGTGGGGTGGGAGAGCTGCTCATCTGCTGCCATTTCTCATTTAAGTGGAAGAAATTTGGATTTCCCCTGACATGTGAGAGCTGAGTGCCTGTGGCAAAAAATAACGAATGGCAGAAGGTGGCCAGTGATACTGTATTTATACTGATAGTGACTCCTCTCCAGTGAGCTGGAGAGAATGAAATTTAGGAAAATAACATCTTCTTAGTCAATCTGACATCTGCTGTCATGAAAACTGGACTGAATAGCCGTGGAGAACTCAGAAATGAAAGTAAAGGAGTGAAAAACATCTCCAGCTGTCATAAAAAGCAATGATTTGCAATTCCTCCCCTCTCCCAGGGCTCAAGATGGTCTTCACATGAGAGCTGCACCTCGAGTTTCCCTTGTGCTGGCTGCAGTGCTGGCAGGGGCAAGGAAAGACAAAACAGCTTCATGTCCTTTGGACAGCAACAGAAGCGAAGTGACTTGCAAAGTTCAAACAAGTTTGTCGTTTGAGGTCTCCTAAATCCTTCCCCAGTTCCTTCCTGCTCTGTGTCCATGCCAGCAGAGGCTGAGGGAATGCAAAGGGAGCAGTAGATGCCCAGCATTTCTGATTCTCAGCACAGACTGGCTGCAGACCCTCCTCTCTGAGCCCGCTGAGGACTCACAGTGGTGAAGTTTCCATTGTGGTTTGCAACTCTGAATCTTAGCCTGAATCTAACCCATCTTGCAAGTCAGCAACATCAGCTTGGGTTTCAAAGTGCTGATGAGAAGATATTTCAATACACAGTATTTTAGGGGTTTGAAATATACAGGGGTTCCTCAGACCCCTTCCCACCCCTGTCCAAAAAGGATCAGCTGGGAGGACCAAGTTTCCCAGAGAAGCTGTGGCTGCCCCTGGATCCCTGGAAGTGTCCAAGCCCAGGCTGGATAGGGCTTGGAGCAACCTGGGATAGTGGAAGGTAACCCTACCCATGGAACTGGATGGGCTTTCAGGGTCTTTCCAAGCCAAATAATTCTGTGATTCTAAATATTGCCTGCACCACCCCAGATCCCAACTGAGCTGTAGGGGGATCCCAAAAGGACACAAAACTGCAGGCTTACCTTGGGTGGGGCAGGAGGAGGTTTGCCCTTGGTTTTTGGGTTGCCTCCAGCAGTGTGTTTCTCATTGGACATCAGCTGATTTTTGCTGCCAAACAACCCCATCCTGGAAGCAAGAGCAGAAATTGGTTGTAATGAGAATGCTTTTGGGGAAAGGTGCAGGCACTGAGGGACAAAGTCTTTCCATTCATTTAGAACAAGCTGGAGAAGATCAGAATGCAGGACGATGGGACAGCAAAGAGAGGAGCTGAAACCCATCCTGTCTACAGTCCTCTGCTGCCTTGGACCTTGTGAACCCCATGGTTTCTGTTCCCACATGACTCTGGTGTTTCACACTTTGCAAATGAGGTTCAAACAGACACTACAAGCCACCAGAAAGACAAGAAAAAGAGGCTCAAGTGACTGCTTTGGACACGTCCCCTCTCCAACTCAGAGATTTCCATATGATATCGAACAGAGCTGGGTGATGCCGGAGGGATGAAGATGGATTTATCAACAGCCCTGAGCTGAGCTGTTCAGCTGCACCAGGAGGGTCACACAGTCCCTGGGCCGAGAAGGAGTCACCTCAGGCAGCTCAGGGCTTTCTGCAGCTCCTGTCCCTCCCACGCAGCAGGGCCAGTGCGGATGTGGCCGCGCTGCGCACGGAACCAGCCCCGCTGCTCCTCACGTTTCAGCAGCTCAGGCTCACACTTGGTTTGTCCAAGAGGTCACAGGACCTCTCTAGCCCCTTGGAATTCTGTAAGAAGCTCAAGGAATGCGGTGCAGCCTGTGAAGTGTGGGCTGAGGGCTTGTCTCATCCATCTGCAGCACTCTGGTACTTTTTGATGTGCTCTGGGTCCTCACAAGGTGTGGCTCTCCCAGAAATCATGGATTGGGTTTTCCTGTACCCTGTGGATGTCTCAGAACTCCTGGACAACCCAAGGATCACTAGACACAAATGAATCATACCCTTTCCATGGATCATCATCTGGTCTGCATTAAGGTTTCCAAACTTGGGCTTGAGGACTGTTTGACTTTCATCCTAGAAATGTAATTTCAGCCCCAGTCTGGAATTCAAGGATAATAATGGGTCTGGGTAGCCAAAATGGCCAAACTCTTCTTGGAGCCTCAAAAATGAAGGAGCAGATGAAGCCAGCATTGCTGAAGTGCAACATCCAGTGCCAAAGTCTGCCCCAGTCCTGCCTTGAACCAAAGGCTTTGGAAGGTGTGGGCTACAAGCCCAGAACACCCCAAAAATTAAACCCTGAATACTCTAAGCTGTGCAGAGACACAGTGACTCCTATTCCTGCCAAAATACCTCAAGATCTGCAGTGATCATGGAGGATCAGGGACCTCAGGTCCAGGGACACCCCCCAAAGGTCAGTCTGGCACTGTCTTTTGATGGTCAGATTCCAACCAGTGTATTCAGAAAAGCTCCCAGCCAGGTAGACTCACAGGGAAAAATATTCCAGTAAAAGCAACTTTTTCTTTTGCTTTCTAGCACAGATTTAATATTTCAAAATCTGGGACTCTAAAATGAAGTTTCTAATGGAGCCACCACAATATTTTAATTTTTAAATGTCTTCTCCCTTCTGCTTTATTTTTATTATTACTGATAAGCTGTGCAAAATAGAAGGAATTGGTGAAATATTTCAGGATAGCCTGATACACGCTTTCCCCCTTCCATCCAAAACTTTTTCATCTCTGAGATTTCCTTTAACCTGGGTTTACAGATGGCCCATCCATCTGTCCCCAGGCCTCAGCTCCGCTCCAGGCACTGACAGCACAGTTGGAGGGCGAGTTTCACCTATTAAAAATCAACCAGAGCAGTTCCTGCAGCAATTTCATTTTCATTTGGCAGCCTCCAGGTTGTACCCAGAGCTTCCTCTGCTTAGCAGACCTGGTAGTGCAACGGCACATGATTTATTAGGGGAACTTTTCCTGCTTTTCCACTCACAACTTTGTGCCAGGATTTCAGATTCTGGATCATGGGGATTTTTACCATGAGAGTGGCTGGAATTTTCTTTTTTTCTTGTTTTTTTTTTTTTCTACCAGCAGCAGGAAAGAGCAAAGTATCATTTAAAGTCAAGGCTGGACGATGGATAAGTTTCAGCTATCACTCATTACCAACTGTGAAAGACAGAAAACCCACCTACATGTTTGGCATTGATTTGTCCTTGTTACAGTCTCACTGGAAAATCCTGGGGTTTCTGATGTACTCTGCTCCCAAATGAGAGATAATTCATGCAACTGCCATAATTTTGGCAGATTTAGGGAATGTGAGATGCAGCACGAGTCAGCAATTCGCTTTGACTGCCAGCTGTGTCACAAGGATGATCTTATGGGAGGGTTGACAGACCATCTACAGGATCATGGATGCTGCTTTTGGGGTTTTCAGTTGCTCTCAATGTGAGATGGCAACGAAAGATATTTTGGCCATCAAATATATCCTCCCACACACATCCTCCCTCTCCCCTTCCGCTCTGTGTCGGGCAATGTGATTTGTCCAATCATAAGAACACCAAGTGCTCACATAATAAATGAAATACATTATTATTATTATTATTATTATTATTATTATTATTATTATTATTATTATTATTATTATTATTATTATTATATGTTTGTGGTGGTTTGGGGGCCTGCAAAAGGATATAAAATACTGTTGGAGATTGGACACTCTGGACAAACTGATCTTTCAAGAGGGAAGGCAGCTTCTGGAGGGGTCTTCACCCTGGCAGGGACACCTGCAGCACATCCAGCCCAAAGATGGGGAACTTTTGAGTGGGTGAGTAAAAGCTCTCAGTTCTGGTCAAATACAGAGATAAATCCTAAAGTAACTCCGTAGGTGCTTTGCAAAATGTGAATTCTGCAGGGCCAAAACTGAAAATCTGTACATTTCCAGCTGAACTTGCTTAAATTGTAATGTTTTAGACTGTTGGCCAAATCTGAGACTAAGTGAAGTGAGCCACACTTAGATTTCTTTGAGCAGTTTAGAAAGTGAGGAAGTCTCATGGCTCAAAGGAAAAACTATGACCTAGTGACACTATAACCACTGCAATAGGTGATGGAGCTATTATTTAGATATTCATTGGCAATATTTATTGTATTATCTATAAATCTAATCATAATGATCCACACCATCACCATGTCCTACTTCTCCCACTGGGCCAATAATCTTCTTTTTACTACTCTGGTAGTTGAAAGAAGAATAAAAGTAGAACCTTCTTTTTACTAAAAGAAGATTACTGGATTTTTACTAAATCTCTAAAAGTAGAATCTTCTTTTTACTACTCTGGTGGCCCTGGTGGGGCAGAATGGGAAAGGCCTGGAGGAACATCAACCTCAGCAAGTCCAACCAGGGGCTTGGGGCCATCCCAGCTCCTCTGGCAGGGTTTGAGAGGAGTGGGGACCACCTGTGCACCCCCATGGGGACATTGCAGCCCTTTCTGTACCCTGCTGAGACTGGAAACACCTCTCTGCAGCCTTGCACAGGCTCAGCTCTGTCCCCACGCACGTGTCGGAGACACAGCCAAAGTGCAAAAGCAGCTCAGAGAGGGGAACAACACAGCCCACCTCGAGTCAAGCCTCCCACAAAGGTCACTCGCTCCCACCCACACACAGAAGGGGTTTGAACAGCTCTGGGGATTCGCAGTCCCTACAAAATCCACCAGTCCCACTCTCCCAGTTGCCTCCGACACCTTCGGCGGCCAACACCACCGTCCTTTGGGCTAGCAGCGTTTTACAAAACCAGAAATAGTCCCAAAATGTGTTTTACAAAACCCAAAACAGTCCTGCAGAAAGATGTTGCTGGATACAGCGAGCTGCTGGTTCCCATTTCACAGCTGGTGGAACCTTGGATTGGTGAAAAGTAATTTTATTTTCAAAAATTAAGGTGGCTGAGTTGAGTGAGCATCATGACAACGTGTTTCGCTTCTGATTAATGCTTTTAGAAATTGTCTTCACAAGGAAAAACAAATGAGAAAAGCCACTTGGAGTAGTTCTCCCACCCTGTTTTTACTTTTTTTTCCAGTGGAAAGGAGTGCTGGGGAGAGCACAATAACTCAGAAAATCATAGAAATTTCCTTTTGTGAATTTATAGTATTTCTCATCTAAAAATGTTGGTTTTATTCAATAACTAAGCGGGGGAATTTTTTTTCTTCAAGCCTCCAAAACAAGTTCTTTTTAAAGTCCAAAAATCAAAGCAGAACAAGTGGAGCAAAAAAGTTTTAAGGCAACACAAACTTTTTTCCATATCGCTCTTCATCAGGGAGTGGAGTGATAAGACAAGGAGTAACAGGTTTAAACTGGAAAAGGGGAAATTTAGGTCTGATATATGGAAGAAATTCTTCCCTGTGAGGGTGGGGAGGCCCTGGCACAGGGTGCCCAGAGAAGCTGTGGCTGACCCTGGATCCCTGGAGGTGTCCAAGGCCAGGCTGGACAGGGCTTGGAGCAGCCTGGGATAGTGGAAGGTGTCCCTGCCCATGGCAGGGAGTGGAATGGGATGGTCTTTAAGGTCCCTTCCCACCCAAACCATTCCAGGATTTTATTATTCTATATGCATAAAAAACATTTAGCAGAAAACAGCTTCAGAAACAGAACTATGGAATTCTTGGGGTGGGCCTGTGTAGGTCCAGGAGCTGGACTCAATGATCCTTATGGGCCCCTTACAACTCAGGATATTCTACAATTCTATGAGTCCAGCTTAGCTGCTGCTAGGTCATGAGTAAAGAATATTAGATGCTCCTGGAAGAGCCAATCTGAAGAAGCCAATAGACACCAGGACAATGAGCTCTGTGGTGTAGCCAGCCCTGAATTTGTGGGACAGAAGTGCAGGTGGCAGGAACACTGGGTGTATGAGCAGAACCTCTAAAACTGGGGTTCAAGCTGGGTGCCCACGTTGGGGAACGATAGAATGCAATTTTAGCAGCCTTCACAGGGGTAGTTGAGGTGGCATTTTGGCTACAGAATGAGGTGGGTGCAGGTTCAAGTGCTTCTGCAGGAATGAGTCAAAGGGAGCTCTTTGAAGATCATAGAATCACAGAATATCCTAAGCTGGAATGAACCCACGAGGATCATTGATCCAGCTCCTGGCCCTACCCAAGACATCCCAACAATCCCACCCTGTGCATACCTGAGAGCATTGTCCAAATGCTCCTGGAGCTCTGGCAGCCTTAGGGCTATGAACATTCCCTGGGGAGCTGTTCCAGTGCCTGACCACCCTCTGGGGAAGAACTTTCCTTAATATCCAACCTAAACCTCCCTAAACCTTCACACCATTGCCTCAGGTTCTGTCACTTCAAATCTTTGCCCATCTCATTTTTACAGTGAGCAGCCCTGCACCACCTACTGCCATTTGCTGCTTTGCTCTACCATGGCAGAAGAGATCTAAAGTAATTTCTGATGAGAATCCAACACCTTCTGCAAGAGAGATGAGGAGGACACTGACAGGCAGCCTTGGGATTGCATGGGCGGGTATAGGAAAGGAAACAAGACCAAATAGAGCAGAAAAGCAGAAGTCTTGGCTCACCATTTGCCTCAACCCCATGAAACTGCCATGGAAAAAGAGGTTAATACCCAAGTAAGCCAATAGAGTTTCACTCTGAGGGCAGCTCCAAAAAAACCCCCTAAGCCTACTGAAATCACAAAATGAGCCCCCTTTCCATCCAGATTCTGTGGTGGGTGCAACAAAGTGTTTTAACAGTTCAGCAAGATCAGATATTTCAATTCATTTTAAAACTTATGGAAGTCTATTTTTTAAAAAACGCATTTTAAAAAGGAAATGAGTTCAAAAACCCTAAAAAATTACTTTGAAAATGCAGATCTAGCCTATTATGAAGGGTTTTAAATGCTGGATTGATTTCTCTTTGCAAGTCCTCCCCTCTCCTGAAAGAATTGCTGAAATCAATTCACTTCAGATGCAATAATTTAAGTATTCCAGATTTGCATTTTTGCATCAGCGAGGAGTGAAAAAGTTCAGTAAAAAAAATTTCCTCCAGTTCTCAGTGCATAACAGATGCATTCAATTCTCTTTCCCTTCAATGAAATAGCTCTTCAGAACATTTCCTGACCTGGCACCCTCGGATTGCTTTGCAAGACACAAAATTGAAGAATTACTGAAGATCTTGATGGATCAGCTCCTTAAATAAGAAGGAAGATTTGCTACTGAAGCAGTTTTTGCCGTGATCATTTTCTACTTCTGTTGGGTTTCGGTCAAGTCCTTTTTAGCTCATATTTTGAAATAATTTGCAGGTTCATTGCTAAGAGGAGGTAAGAAGGCAGCTCTGAACCAACGTGCTGTGCTATAATGAGCACTGAAACCATGAGCAAGGTCTTTCTCAGAGGTAGAAGGTGGAGGCTACAGCCATCCTCTGTGATGTGATGGCCAAAATCTGGTTGCCCCATCCCTGGAAGTGTTCAAGGCCAGGGCGGATGGGTCTTGGAGCAGCCTGGGGTAGTGGAAGGTGTCCCTGTCCATGGCTTTAAGGTCCTTCCCAATCCAAACAAAACCATTCTGTGATTCTATGATTCCAGCACTGCAGGAAGCCCCCATGAAGAGCTGGAGAGCCCAGAGCAAGAAGCATTCTGGTTCTTGATGGGGAGTGGAGCAGATGTAGGATTTCCACGTTGCATCCCCACCGGAGGACTGGGAACATCCTATTGACAGTGTTCAGACCCCAGTCCTAACCTTTGATGGATACCAGGTTGTATTTGTGCAATGAGGACTCTGTCAAACACTCTGGTCCCTGCCAAAGGTCCTTGAAGGGAAGGTGAAGAACACCCAGGAGCAGCCGGGCTCTCCTGCTGAGGTGAGGTGCTGATCTTGGGGCTGATCCATCATAAAATCTCACACACCCAAAGAACCCCAAAGCAGCTGCAGCTGCCTCCTTCTCTTGGCCCCATCCTCCTCCTTCCCCACTCCAGTGCATCCCATCTCCCTGGCTTGAATTCTGTCCAGGCCCCAGACTTGAGCACAGCCAGTGTGGCCAAATTGCCTTGGAAATATCTGTTCCCTGGCAGCCCAGGGCAGATGAACAAATCCAGGAGCTTTGTGGTCCTGTGATTTATCCATAAGTGAGGGGTACACATTTCAGGAAAGAGACTGGAGCCCACTGGCTTATTTTAGGATCTCCTGCTACAATCCAAGCCAGTTTTCCATTTCTATTACAATTTATATCTGCACAAAATCTGCCATTTTTCTTAGGCCATGATTTGCAGGTGAACCTGGACCAGGCAAGTGAACTAAGCAGAAAATCCATCTGTCCCAGGCCTTTCTGAAGAGCTGGGACAATCTCTGAGAGAAGACTGTCTGAGGCTGGGGGGCTGTGGGAGAGCACAGATTTCCAGAACCTTGAGCTTAAGCAGACGCAGAAAGTCTTTTGACAGGGAATTTAAAAAAAATAAAGAGAAGATAATAAAAGCTTCTTGCTCATTCCAGAAGAAGAAAAAAACAGACTCCTGTTGCCAGAGTGGTCATTCCCTAATCAAAACATCTGTCTGGAGGAAAAATGGCTGCTTACATTGAGCTTTGCATCCCGCTGGAAGCCGATGGATGCTCGGCTGGGCTGCAGGAGGCTGCGGGCCAGGAAACAGAGCCAGGGATCAGGAGAGGGGAAAAGCAGGAGGGCAGACTGCTTATCCCACCTCCCTTCATGCTTCCCTCATGAGCTCAGCCCAGGCAGCGAGGTGGGATGGCTGCTGGGGATGTCTCTGCAGGACTCAGGAGCAGTGGGAGTGGGCAAAAAGGAGGATGGGTCCTGGAGGATGAGGCACATCCCTCTGGGTACCTGCAGCCACTCTGGGGTTCTTCAGGTGGGGCAGGTTTGATTACAAAACTGCACTGCCCAACAGGACTTCCTGCAGAGCCTGGAATTTCAATCTAAAATTCAACTCAAACCTCTCTGTGCACAGTGTTGGTGTGGGCCAGATTGTGGATGGGTGCTAGGTGAGCAGGGGCACAGCAGGGAGAAATCCCCTCTGCAGGCCTATCTGACATCCAAACCCTATGGAAGAGGGCACAGGCCATGGTGTCTTGGCCAGAATCCCTGATGCTCCATTCCACATCACAGGGATCTGTAAGGATGTGGGGAGGTCCTGGCCCTCCCAGCCCTGAGAACATGAGAAGATGGACGGGCTCCACACCTTTGTGTGTGGCGACCCAAACTTCTGCCCTGGGAAAGGCCCTTCCTGGAGGCCCTACATCCCAGAGGATGACTTTTCCTAGGAAGAGGAAAACATTTTATAGGACCAGGAGAAGAAATGAATGTGGTGGCAGGCTGGTGCTCAGGAATTAAGCCCCTTGGATCAGGTCTCAGAGGGAATGATGCTCCCTCCCACCACACTCAGCAGAGGCAAAGGGCTATAGGGAAGGATGTTCATCTCCATCATGAGATGAACATCTCCAATTCCCCACCTGAACACCTCCAGCTGCATGTCAGGAATAGCAATGGGATGCCAGAGCACTTCCCTACTCATCACAGCCGTCTCCAGCTCCTGTCACCCTTCCCCACACATAAATCCTCTCTTCCCCTCCAGGCCCTGGGAGATTGGGGGAGATGGGAGTGCCAGGATGTGCACACCTGGCACTTCTTTGTCCTCCCCACAAAACATCCCTCAGTGCCAGATCCAGCAGGATCTGGGAAGTGCCTCTATCATCTCTTTAACCCACAGATTGTGGGGAGAGAAAACAGGACAAGGAGGGATGAGAGGGTGGATGAAGACAGAGAAAAACCCTCAGGGGAACGTGGATGGGGGTGGGATGTTCCTGACTTGCCTGTTTCCCACGCTGCTGCTCCTGGGGACACGCTCCGAGGACGCGCGAGCCGCTGGCCGGACCCATGACAGATGCTCCATGGGGCTGGAGGCCCTTCCCAAATCTTTCTTTCAGAGACCTCTGGCTTCCACCACATTCACACCATCCATGAGACCAACAGCTTTACACCCCCCGGACCGCAGGAGCAGCCTGGTTTTGCAAATGCTTTTAATGGGATTTCTTTTTTTAATCAGGTCTTTGTGTCGGAACTGGCTCTTTTCTCCCCCCCTAAGGATTCTTTGCTCTATTTTGCTTATAAAAATGATCACCTGGGAGGGGGTGGGAGTTGCACTTCCCAGGCAACCTGGCCAATGAAAATAACAATGAGGAAGGCGAGAAACACAAAGAGAATCCAGACACAAACCCCAGCAAATGCCACAGGCTATTAACAGCTGTCGTTAAAAGCAGTGAAAATGACTGTGAATGGATTGTACTTCCACTATGCAAACCACCAAATTTCAGGAAACAACCCAACAAACTGGCTTTGCAAGGATCTTTCCTTTCTGTCACTAAAAAAAGACCTTTTACTGGTGAAACACATCTTGTTCCAGCCAGCTCCATCCCTCTATGAACCTACTCGACCATAGCAGTGTGGTCTAACGAATTAAGACCACGGTCAGGGACTTGTGGGTGGCTCTGAGGAAGTGACTTTCTCACTTTGCCTCAGCATGTTCAATTGAGAGGCTGAAACTCTGTCCTGGGAGATAAATGTTGTATAAGAAGTAGGATTTGTTTCTACAGAGGCTTCCCATGGTGGATGCGTAATGTTGGCTCCTCTGTGGTGTTTTCAGTGTATTTTTTTAAGCTGTTGCAAACGTAAGGCCCTCAAAAACCACCATGTACATCTCTGTGGGTAATTGCATGGCGTCATCTTTGTGTTGTAAGAGGCAGCAGGGGGGAAAATGACACTTGGTCTCAGCCAGCTCGAGGTTGGGATGACCTCACATCGTTTACACTTCAGCTGCCCCCACTGAGCAGGACAAACACGAGCCAACATCTGCAGGGAGTGATGCACAAGCTAAAGGTCACCCCACGCTGGTGATGGTGTTTACAGGAGGAAAAGCTCCACAGGGCAGATCTGAGCTGAGGTCATGGCAGAGGACCTTTACCAGCCACAGGACACAAGGACAACAAGAGGGTGGCTGAGGACATGATGATATGTGAGGTGGGGGAGCTGCTCCAGGGTGCACGTGGCTGCTGACCCCTCTGGAAACATGGGGTGGGAATCAGCCTTGGCTCTGCAGCTGTGCTCCTGACAAAGGAAGACAACCCCATGGAGGGCTGCAAGGCTGTTTGGGCCATACACAGGGGCCTGCAGGTCCTTGGGGGGTCACACTGAGTCCATCACCCTGGAGGGTCAGCACAGAATCTCAGAATCTCTAAATCCCAGATTCCTGGAATCCCAGAATCCCAGAATCCCAGAATCTCAGAGTCACAGAATCATAGAATAGTTTGGGACTGGAAGGAGCCTCTGGAGATCATCCAGTCCAACCCTCTTGCCAAGGCAGGATCACCTGTAACAGGTGACACAGGAACATGACCAGGTGGGTTTGGAATTTGTCCAAAAAAGAAACTCCATGCCCTCACTAGGCAGCTGTTTCAGTGCTCTGACACCCTCCACATAAAGAATTCCTTCATCATGGTTGAGGTGGAGCTTCTTGTGGTTTATTTTATGTTCATTTCTGCTCATCCTGTGGCTGGGCACCACTGAAAAGAGCCTGGCACCATCCTCTGACAAGCTCCAAGCCTGGGTGGCACTGAAGACAACCAGGACAGACACCCAGCCCAGCAGGCCTCAGCCAGGTGTGCCTGCTCTTAGAGACACAGAAATGAGGAAGCCCTTGCAGATTTGCCAAACTTCCCCCTTGCCAATTCCCAATTTCCCTTCCCAATTCTCCTCCAGCTCTAAGGGCAGGGGATGGAGGTGGAGCTCCTCAGGTTTGGGGCTGGGAAAGAAAAAAGCAGTGTCAGGTTAGGGGGAGTGCTCTGAGCTTTAGGACAGGGCCTCAGTGTTTGGTGGGCAACATCTCTTTGCTAAATGAGCTTCACTTCCTATCCCTGTGAAAAGGGAAGTTGCTCTTTTAGAAAGCTGCTGTCCTCCACCACTGAGGTGGGAAGGAGGAGCTACCACGAGGTGCAGCAGAGGCAGAGCAGTGCTGCAGTGTCTGCCAAGTCATCCTGGGAGCAGGGGGACAGCGTGGCAGCTCCAGACAGAAACCTGCCTCTGCTCTGACACACATTCCCACTGCTGACAGCAGGGAAACCCAGCAGCTGCAGCCGCCTGCTGCACAGGCTCTACCAGGGATGGTCGCAGCTCAAAAGCAAGAATTCAAAATAAAAAAAAGGATTGGATGTGGTGTGGTTTGCCCTACTGCATCCCAGGGAGGTTTTTCTGGTATCTAAGGTGCCTTGTGTGTCACCTGGAGCACATCCCTTCATCCTTGGGCCTCCTCTGTTTCCTCCAGCCTGGGGTCTCATAGCCACGAGATGGAGTTTCTGGAGTCCATAAGCCCAGAAAATTTGCTTCCTCAGCCCAGGGATGTCCTCTGAAAGCAGCTGGAGGGGGAACCCTGAGAAAGGGTTTGTGAAAAAGGGCACTAAAAAGGGGAAAAGTCTCTCATTTGCAGCTCCCAGTCACTCCAGATGGGCTCCATCTGTCCCTGTTCCCCTGACCTGAAAGCACAGGCTGGGATCTCACACAGCCAAGCAGGGTCCTTCTGCTGGTGGCTTCCACCCTGTTCTCATACGTCAGCCCCCAGATGTTCTCCAGTGTCTTTGCAGGCCCTGACACAAGTGTGAAATCATGGAATTATAGAATCACAAAACAGTTTGGGTTGGAAGGGACCTTAAAGATCATCCAGTGCCATCCCCTGCCATGGGCAGGGACACCTTCTGCTATCCCAGGTTGCTCCAAGTCCTGTCCAGCCTGGCCTTAGACACTTCCAGGGGTTCAGAGGCAGCCACAGCTTCTCTGGGCACCCTGTGCCAGGGCCTCACCACCCTCACAGGGAAGAATTTCTCCCTAATATCCAATCTAAACCTGCTCTCTGTCAGTTTGGAGCCATTCCTCGGAAAGCCTCACTGCAGATGACCCCACAGCCCACCAGGATGACCCCACAGCCCACCAGGATGACCCCACAGCCAGACTTGTGCAATGGTGGCCCCTGCACGTTCTCCTTGTGCAGCAATGCCCCTTCCATGGCGTTTTTCCCATTTCACACTGAACCAAAGGCATTCTTGTTGGGATTTCTGCTGCAGAAACATCTCCAGCTTTGAACTGGGTCCACTGAGAGGATGAAGGTACCTCTGCTTTCCCAGCCTGCCTCCAGGACTGCTTCCCCATGCTGCTGCTGCACATGGGCAGCTCATTTCCTCTAGACTTTGTTTTCATGGGCTGGCCACTTTTTTCTCTTCCCTTTTAGGAATGAGTAGTCTCCTTTACCATCAGAACCTCCCTGTTCCCACTCCTCTAGCAGATGAAAAGCTTATTTACTGTGTCCTGCTGCTCTGGGAAGATGCTGATTTGTTACAACCAACCCACCAGACTCCATTTCGAGAGTTCATTTTCGGAGCTCTCCGAGGACTTTTTGGACTCTAAGGCAGCATCTCAACTACTAAAACAGGCAATATTGGGGTTCCTCTCCCTCTTAAAAATTTGGTGGCTGCATCCAAACCCCTGGTGGTCCCCGTTCTACAGGACCTGTGGTGGCTCCTGGATTATATTTACCCATGTATGTTTATTATGTTTATTTAAAGTCTGTCCTGATTTCACCAACTCCTCTGTTGGATCTCTACTTTGCAAGAGACAGGCTATCTCTTTTTCACTGATTTGAAGGAAAACAGAGGATTTTCCCTGATCCCATCCCTGTGTTTGGGATAACACTCAGACACAGGCACCAGGTACCCTTCACCACCCCAAGTGCAGGGTGAAGATGGCTCCCTCTTGTTTCACTACCATTATTTATTATTAAATCCCATTGGTTTTTCAGGGATATCTCCGAGGTCTGGGATGAAAATGCAGGTTTTGCTTGATGGCAATTGTGAGATATTCTGCTAGTAATTGCCAGAAAGATATTTTGTCTGGATCCCGTGAGGAAAAGCCTTTTTGGACAGAGAAAGTAACTCCTGTCCAGGCCAGTCCTCCCCGTCAAGCTTGTCCTACACTCACAACATGACTATTCTTGACTACTTGCAGCAGCCAAGACCTTGTCTCAATATTATTTCCTTTCTGATGCTCGTAAAGAAAGAAGAAACTCATTACTTTTTAATCCCTTACCCAAAATTAGAAGATTAACTTGATTTTCAGAATTAAAATAATATTGAAATATCCTTATGATGCTTGAAGGAGACAGAAATGTGACAGAACAAAGCCAAAACTCATCAGGGTTGTTACAGAAAGTCGTTATTTATGGCACTGAATTGATGGGGTTGATCCACTCTCAGGTTACCTCACATTTGATCTGGCCTGAATTTATTGCCTCAGAGATGGAAGAAAACTTATTTTCTAAAGTTTCTTGCTTTGCCAGTGCCCATCCTTTGCCTGGCACCAGCAGTTCTGCACTAAAACAACCAGGATTTCTTCTCACCTGGTTAGGACCAGGCTTGTACAGAGTCCCACATTCACAATTCCCTTCCACTCACAGTTATTATTCCTTGGCAGACCACTCAGTGACTTTTAGAATGCTTTTTCCAACTTTTTCACCACAATTTTCAGGGGAAAAAAAGCATTCCATGGGAAATCACCACCTCTCAAAAGGTTCTGTCTCACAAACACCACGAATATTGGCACCTTTCACTGGAAAAAAAGAATATTAATTGTGCAAGTCTGCTGCATTAATGTCTCAAGCAGCTGTGCTCCTCTTCCTCTGCTTCTAAAATGGTCAAGGCCAAATATGCAAGAGGCAGCCAGGAAAAAAAGTCGAGATAAAAGTAAATTTAAAGCTTTTCTATCAATTTCTGTGCCTGCTTAGATTGGCATCACTTCTCCCTCTTTCCATCATGCATTACAGGTGACGCCTTGATTTTTCCACAGGTCAAATTTAACCTCTATTCAAAGCCCACTTCTCAATCATCATCCTCCCACAGACACATTTTGAGAGGTTCTGCCCCAGATTTCATGGTCCCAAGTTGTTCACAGAACCCTGGATGCCACCAAGGCTCAGGTGTTGGGCAAGGACCTGTCTGGGTTGAAAGAAGTCTGGCAGATCCTCTGCACCAGGAATTTTGTTATGGTTTTCCTTTCCTACCCCAGGTTTCATGGAGAAGAGAGACCATTCATAAATGAGGAAACACCATCCCGTAGTAAATTGGGACCATGGGGACCTGGGCGTGGGGCCAAGCACTTCTTTTGCCTCTTGGCTGTAAGGTCCCTTTATCAAGGGACAAAGAGTTTTTCACCCAAACTTCATCCACCAAAACCATTCCTTGGTGATTCTGCCATCACCGAGGCAGACCAGACATCCTAGAGGACACTGAGTAATTTTTCATTCTTCTCTGCTCGTTAAGTAGCAAAGAATTCATTTGTGAGCCATGTGTTTATTATTTCTGCTGTGTCTCCTACATGCCTGACACACAGGACCCCAGGGGTGCTGCTCGCTGCTTTTTGATCAGCAACACATTCCACGACTTCCAGAGGAGCAGAAATCGTCAGTGAGATTGGGTCAAATTTGGAAAATCATTTTATAAGTATGTAAGTAAATAAATGAAGAGGGGGGAATGCAGGGGGATGATTTTGAGAAGTGCATTTCAGTTCAGAAGCCACGTGTGTTCCACAGGGTGGCAGAAATGTAGGACTGGCACCATGAAGGTCATTAATTTCAGAGACCCCGTAACTTGTACTTCAAAGCTTTCAGTGATGGAAATTCCCACTGCTTCCTACCAGTCTATCCCAGCCCTCCAATTCCCAAAGCCTTCAAAGGACTTCCTAACAACCACCACTAATTTCCTTCACTGAAAGACTCACCATTGCCTGTCCTGCCCATGGTGGATGTCCCAAGTGTCCAAGGCCAGGTAGGACATGGCTTGGAAAAACCTGGGATGGTGGAAGGTGTCCCTGCCCATGGCAGGGAGTTGGAATGAGCTGACCCTCAAGGTTCCTTTCCAACACAAACCATTCCATGACTCCATGGTGGGCTGCAAGCTTATTCCCTCCCTCTTTGCTGCGTCTCCAGCAAATGAAGCAGCATCATTTCTTGCAGTAATTCCACACAGTTCACACTTCCCACACCTTTGCTCAGCCGTGTCCCTCTCCTTCAGGGATTTATCACTGGGTTTGGAAGTTTGAATAGGCAAGGCCACAACATTTTTGCAATTAAAACTGACCAGCATTAACAAAGACAAAATTGCTCTGTAAAACCACGGGAACATTGTTCTCCTGCTCAGTTGCAGCTTTTACTTGGAAAAAATTATAATTGAAACCCATTTTTTTACTTCAACACAAAGAGCGGTTGTGGTTTGAGCTTGGTTTTTGGTGGTGGGGGAGATACTTTTGGTTGGATACTGTGATGGATTTAAACCTGGTATGGAAAACAGGCTGACCTGTGAGAAGCAAATGTCTTGTCCAGCATGAAATATTGGAATTCTGGTTTACATTCCTATTTATGTTTAAGCTAGAACCATAACCCTGCACAGCCTGTTTTGTGATGTCCATTGGTGCAACTGCTCCTTCCACAAGCAGCATCAGGACCCTGGGGCTGTAATTCTTTGCCAAGACCTCTGCAAGGGGGAATTTCATCCTTTTTTACCCCCACAGCTACTTCTAATCTTGCAATGTGGAGTCAGCCTAATGAAAAAAGCTGACTTGCACCACGTGGAATTTAGACATGGATGGAAACTTTGGGGCTGGCGAGGATTCCAGTAGGATTTAGCCCCAGGTGCCCTGAAAGATTTTTCTGCCTGTGATAGAACCCCTGCAGGAAATGATTGGCTACAAGGGAACTCACCCACATGGAGGCAATGCTTGGGTGCCTCCAGAGGCTCGTGAACTGTGGAGGAGCAGTGAGGAAACTCCTTTTTTAACACAGATGGAATGGAAAGAATGAGGGGAAGGAAGGACAGCAAATAATGATGAAGTAACAGCGTGCCCAGGAGCTCCTGCTCTGCTCAGCACATCCCTGTGATCCCTGTGAAATCCATCCATGTGAATCCCCCCTTTCCACACCTGCTTTAGATGACAAAAAAGCCTGGGCTGTTTCTGAAAATATCCTCAAGGTCATTTTCGGATGCTGATATGCCCATCAAGGTGCCACAGAGAATTAAAGGTTGAAATATGGGTCAGGAATAAAGCCACAAAGCCGAAATAAAGGAGCTGATAGCTGTGTTTGAAAGGGACACACAGCCCAAATTACGAGGGAATAGGATGCCCATCCTGGGGTATTGTGGGTTTAGTTATGAGGAGCTGGAAGCACACCATCTAATCTGAAAACAGCATCCCAGAACACTCCGTGCTGATTAAATTGAACATGGGAATTCGTTGAAAGAGAAGATGAAGAATAATCAGCTGCACTTTTGCAAAATTTTCATTTAAATATGCCTTGGGTGTTTCCTCCTCCACCAGAAAATTCAGGGTTTGACTTTGCAATCCTCACAATAGCCCTGTATTGGCAGAACAAAACAAGAATGGGCCAGAAGGGTTTTTTCACCGACTTTTGGTTACCAATACAACGAAAAGGCTGCAGGAGGTCTGGGAGAAGAAAGCAGAATATGAACGAGAAACCAGAAGCCCTGCAGCCCCCAAATCTTCTGATAAAAATGACTTAAACCTTGACAGAATGACTGACTGAGCATATTAATGAGGGTGCCTGGGCTGCCCTGCAGCTTTCCTTTTCTTGTTCCTCATTTCCATCTGCCTTCTCCATCTCCAGCACGTCCCCGAGCCGGGACCATGTGCGTGTGCTCTGCATGCAGCAGGAAAACCCTCACTGCTGGCAGTGCCCTGGTTTTGCGCTCTTAAAGATTCATAATCCATTAAATATCAGAGCAGTCCGTCATGAGAGGCAAGAAATAGCCCCAAATTATGAATGGGGTAACTAAAACACTTTGAAGAGCATTCAGTGGGGCATCATTGGCCACAAAGCCCTGAGGAAACACCTGAGGAGGTCTGAGATGCAAATACCCCACAACACAGCAAGTGCTGTTCCCTCCCAAAAGTGCCACAGCAAGCACAGATATTCTGAAATATCCGTGCTTCAACTTAGAGCTCTGCAATTTTGAGCCTAACCTAAATTTTAATCAGGAATGGAAGTTATAGGCTTAGTGCAGGTTCTGGGAAGTGACCAAGGTAAAAACGGCAAGTCCACTCTTTGTACAGCTCTGCTGGAGATCTCCAGCTTTGCCAAAAGCTTTGTCTCCAACCAGCGCTAACTTTGCAGTGGTTTTACCAGCTTCAGTGGAGGAGCTGGTGAAAACAAAATATTGCATCCAGTGAGACCATCTAAACCATCTGTGGGGTGGAAGAAAGCAAAAACTCTCAAAAATCCCAAATGCGCATCTCCACAAATGGGGAATTAAAGATTCAACCGTTCCTCACACTGTCTGCAGCACCCAAAGGCTGATGTGTTGGAAGCTGAGTACCCAAATTTCTACCTCCCCTCAACTTCAGAGCTGGGTCCCTGATTTCACCTTCTCCTGCCACTCTCATTTCCAGGAAATTCAGTTGGATGAAACTCATTCACTCCTGGCTATCATCTACTTTCACTATTTTTAAGAGGAAGAAGGTTGACCTGTGCCTGAGAGAGAACCCACTGGGTGAACGTCTGACTTGGAGCATCAGTCCCACCTCAGAGCATTCCCAATTCCAGCACTGGGAATCTGCCAGAAGGAAAGACAGACACACCCCCTATCCTGGTCCACAGCAGCAATTTGGCTCATTGGACATCCCACCCTAAAGGCTTTAATAATCACTGGGCCAAATCTTTAAATATGTTGGAGGAATATGCCCAGTGGAGCACCAGACAACAAACAGGCAGCAGGAAGGAAGGAAAACTGCTGGGAAAAATCATTTGCGCTTACCTTGAGAGTCCTGTGTTCAGATTAAATCATATCCCACTCAGTCTTAGCTGTCCACCAAAGTTGAAAAACCCCTTCCAGATCATCAGCTTGGGACCATCAGCTCCTTCTGATGAGTTCCAATCCTTGGAGTACGCAGAAAGAGAAAACCCTAATTCTTCTTGTTGTCGTGTGTTGAGTTGCTGTTGGTGGTTTCCTGTTGCCAACAGCTGAATGACAAATGGAGCTGGTTTGTTACACTTAGAGCAGTGGAGGGCTGGCAGTGTGACCACACTTCTCACACCCTACTAATATTAGAACGGGGTCTACCTTAGAGGAACCCACAAAGGCTCCTCAGGCTGTAAGACGTGCAGTCCTGCTGCAAACAGGGCCCTGAGCTGCCCTCATTCAGGCTGGGGTGATGTGAAAGTCAGGCCCTGGAGCCTCAGGGTATAAAGCTGGTGTGAAAATGGGAGGAGAAACACGGGCCTGGGGTTGTGTAAATTGGCCCATTCACAGCTCAGAGCAGCCTGAGCCAATGGAAGGGGTGGGGTTATTTATTGCGCTTGACTTTCAGAGAGCTTATCACCAGTCAGGTTCGAGTCTGAGAAGTTTCTTTTTTTGTAATCAGCTGGGTTACGGGGCTGTAACCTCACTCACTTTCCATTTGAGGTTCTGTTTCTGCTTCAGATCTCACCTAAAGAGACAGGCCATGTTCTTCCTCCTTTCTTCAACGAGTACAAGACAGCTGATGCCATTTAGGGCACAGGGGGAAGAGCACAGGAGACAGCTGACAGTGCATCCTGGTATCTCTTTATTGCTTGTGTGAGAGATTTTGTGAGATCTGCCTTCCCCCTGCTTTGTGTCATTAACTGTTTGTGGTAGTGCACAAAGCTCTGCCTGTGCTGAGCACCCAGAGCCCATCTGGGTGAGGCCCAGCTCAAACCTCACTGTTCTGGGGCATTTCAGTGCCTTCCATTCCCAAGAAGAGCACCAGAGAATCACGGAATGGTTTGGGTGGGAAGGGAAAATAAAGATCATCATGTTCCACCATGCCATGGACAGGGACAACTTCTACTACCCCAGGGTGTTCCAAGCCCTGTCCAGCCTGGCCTTGGACACTGCCAGGGATCCAGGGGCAGCCACAGCTTCTCTGGGCATCCTGTGCCAGGGCCTCACCACCCTCACAGCCAACAATTCCTTCCCAATATCCCATCCATCCCTGTCCTCTGGCAGTGGGAAGCCATTCCCTGTGTCCTGTCCCTCCACGCCTTGTCCCCAGTCCCTCTCCAGCTCTCCTGGAGCCCCTTTAGGCTCTGGAAGGGGCTCTGAGCTCTCCCTGGATCCTTCTCTTGTCCAGGTGAGCACCCCCAGCTCTCCCAGCCTGGCTCCAGAGCAGAGGGGCTCCAGCCCTTGGAGCATCTCCGTGGCTTCCTCTGGACTCACTCCAGGAACTCCAGGTCATTCCTGTTTTTACATGCAATGCTGTGAAGCTCCATCATCCCCATTTCCACCCTCACC